>VZTZ01016268.1:164706-220283 GCA_013400955.1 Drymodes brunneopygia
TTATATGTAAAGATGTATAAAAATATACATATTATATCTTATATATGCAATGTATTTTTAATAATTTTTACATTTGCATATAAAAATACATATTATAAATAAAAATAAGGAGAAATATTTAGCCAAATCTGTAACTAAAATATCTTTTTTGTTTCTCCAAATTTATGAAAACTGGAGTAATTTTAGTAAGTAATAGAGAGGGTAATTACTTAATGGATCTTGGTTAAAGTGATTTGGCTTTATAAGTGGGCATAATTTAAAAGTATTTTATAAAAGGAGTAAAAAAAGACCCTCTATTTTCTGTATTGAATTCGGAGTGGGAGTGTGAGGAATTTTTTCCTTGACTGTTTATGGAAAATATAAATTAAGTATTCTGTGTAAGATATAGGAAGGAAAATTTCACTCAGCTTAGAGTTCCCAAAAGCATCATCAAACATTCAGGTTCAGACTCATTCCAAAATACATGTGTGCTGGTCCAACAGGTTAAAAAAACCTGAGCAGTAGGGAAATGCACAATTTATGGTTTTGTAATCTGGAAGAGGGGAGTCAAAAAGAATCGATGGGTTGCTGCATGTTTGAAAAATGGTACTGGAAATGGTACTGAAAAGTGTATTGGAAGGCACCATTCATCGATAAGGAATAATTTGGCCTGATACTAGAAATATTGCTTCTTATTATGAAGATATTTAATCCTTGAAAATGATTGCCAAGTAATGCTGCAGAATTTCTGTTCCTGGATGATTTTTTAAGGAACAGGGTGCAGAAACATTTGTTAGCAATTACTTTTGCAATGAGATGGAAAAATTGATCTCTTGTAGTTCCTTCCTGTTGAATATTGTATAAGTTTCTTCATTCTTATCTCATTAGCTCTTTGCTTCTTCCCATGACTGATTTCTTCTCAGCTTAGCTGGATTGCCCCTTAAAACCCAGACAGTTTTAAAAGATGAAAAATATATATAACTATGTACAACAATGTGTACCACACCGGATAAAAATGTAAATGAATTTTGTCCAGAACTAATTTGTATAGTATTAGTACCATATCACTTCACATTCCTTCATTACTGTCTTATTCTGTCTGTGTGTTGTTAGTCTAAAGCAATCTTCACAAGCAGAACAAAGTAATCTAATGTGCTTAGCCCAGCCTGGTATCTGCACAACCCTTTCACACTACAAACATGAATTAATTATAAAAAAAGTAACAGTGCAAAGATAGAAATTAAAGATGTCTATTATATAGATTCAAACTCTGATTTGGGGAGGGGAGGCTTGTTCTTTAAAAAATTATTTATGATGAATTACTAAAAAAGTTAAAAGCATTTCTTAAAAAACACTACAGGTTTTTGTGTGTATATTTACATGTTAAATTACACATTTAAGACATTACTAGCAAAATAGCCAGAGATATCATTTCACTAATAGGTAGATTCATTCAATATTTAAGAAAATACAATTTCTTCCTGATTTTCTCATAGCTTTTGTAAGTGGGCACCCTTTTAGACGCTCAATGTCTATTAGCAAAATTTTATAGGTGCTATATTTTTGCCACTGAGCTTGCTCATAATACTGCTCCACTCAATTTAGGACCTTTTTCTGAGAAAAATTAAGAAACAGAATATTAATTGGTTCTCCAATGAATGTTTCTGGCAGATAGACTGGAAATAGACTGCCTGTTAGTCACCTACTCAAACAGTATGTCCCGTTGGTTTGAACAACTCAGCTGGAATACAGGGCAGCTGGACTTCTCTAGCCAATTTAGAGAAGGTATTTGACTGTATTTATACTTTATATCACTATTCCTTATGGGATTCTGCATACTTGTGGGGTTTTTGATTTGGGTTGAGTTGATTATTTTTCTAATTTTATTCTGAAAATTTAACTCTACGTAATTTCAATTTTCATGAAATACTGAAACTTTTACTGGAATAGCACTGACAACTTTCCTACCTGGAATGAAAACAGAGAACACAAAAATTCTGAGGAGCAATAGAATGTTTTTGTGCTCACTAGCATGCCAATAATGTTAAAGGACCCTTCCAGCTAAGTCCATTTATCTAGTTACACTTCATGTCTATGTCCTTGGAACAGCTAGGGTGGTGCCTGGGCTGCATTTGGATGAACTGAACCTCTCGGCACTCTATAGAAGACTTGATCATGAATGTTTTTCAGATACAGAGCTTTCATACAATATAAATTTTAGCAGTAAATTTTTATTATGACAGTGTAGCTGCAATTTTGCTAGCAAACAGTGTTACATACACAGTGTAGTTTGCATTTCTGTATAAAGTGGTTTTGACTGCAATGTCAGTGCATGAATAAGAATATATGTTTGTATGAATAGCTATCCATCTCTGGGACCAATTACATGCTGTGTTTCACTAAGCTGTGCACTATGAATGATCTTAAAAAATAATTGAGGAAAAAGATTAGTAGTCACCAATGAGTTATTAGACAATGAGATCTAATCTCCCCCAGTCACACATTCCTCCTATAATGCCGATTTTCAATCTGTAACCTCAAAAATCACAACCCTTGTATCTCTGGAATCAGTGAAAAAACTGCCACTACTTTTTATAGAGCTGTAATTTTAATGGGCTGCCTAGAGTGTTGGGTTTCTTTTTAGAAAATAGTAATAATAATTAAAAAATCAAGAATAAATTTTTGTTTATTGGGCAAGGTAATCTTTAACCCAAAACCTTCAGAAATGCGCAAGGAACAAAATAATACTTGTCATGGTTTGACACTGGCCAAAAGCCAGGCACCCATGAAAGTCACTCACTCACCCTCCCCTGCCACAGTTGGGCAGAGGAGAGAAAAATTTAACAAAGGCTTCATGAGTTCAGATAAGGACTGGGAGAAAACACTCCAAGGGCAGCACTGGCTCAACTTAATGGTATAAAGTGAATTTATTACTAACAAAATTAGAGGAGGATAATGAGAAGTAAAATAAGCCCTTAAAACACCTTTTTCCCCCAGCCCTACTCTGCTTCCCACTGACAGCGCGGGGAGACAGGGGGTGAGGGTTTTGGTCAGCTCATCACCAGATGAGATCTTCCACTGCTCAGGGAGAAGAGTCCTTCCCCTGTGAGACTGTGGGGTCTCTCCCACAGGAGACAGTTCCGCATGAACTTCTCCAGTGTGGGTCCACTCTCACGAGCAGCTGTCTTCCCCAAACTGCTGCAATGTGAGTCCCTGCCACAGGCAAACAGTCCTGCCAAGGCTGCTGCAGAGTGGATCACTCTTTCATGGGGTGCAGTCCTCCAAGGACAGGCTGCTCTAGCCTGGAAGCAGAGCCTCCCTCTCTCTCCATGGGTCTCCCACTGGATCACAGCCTCCTGCAGGCATCCACCCGCTCTGGAGTGGGCACATCCCCCACAGGCTGCAGGTGGATCTCTGCATCCCCCATGGACCTCCATGGGCTGCAGGGGCACAGCTGCTTCACCACGGCCTTAACCACAGGCTGCAGGGGAATCTTGGCTCTGGCACCTGGAGCATCTCCTCCCCCTTCTTCTACACTGACCTTGGTGTCTCGCTGTTGTTTCCCTCTCAGATTCTCATCTCCTCCTCTTCTCTGATTAGAAGAAAAAACTGTGCCCCCCTTTGTTTCGATTTCTTCTTAAATATGTTGTCACAGAGGTGTTACCAACCTCTCTAATTGGCCCAGCCTTGGCCAGCAGCATGTCTGTCTTCAGAGCCATCAGCGTTTGGCCCTGCTAGACATGGTGGAAGCTTCCAGCAGCTTCTCTCTGTGGCCCTGCCGCTACCAAAACCAGGCCGTGCAAAACCAACACACTACAACTGCTAGGAATCTCTTTATTCAGTCCCAAAAATCTATTGTGGTCTGGACACAGATCATCCTGTGAGACTCCCTCAGAAGTGAAGGCCAAAATTTGAAGTCTTGCTCGCTGATTGAAGGGGAATAATCTTAAAGTTATGAGACATGAAAACATAGCTAAAACCTATAAAAAGGCAGTAAATAATGACAGGAAAAAATTAACAGTGAAAAATGAGTGGCCTACTGAACCATCATTTTCAAAAGGTTATACAGAGAAAAATACTCTCCAGTACTCAAAAAAATTGAACTATTTCCCCAGAATAAGGTATTCTATTTCCTTCCTTTTAAATTTTATGTGATCCAGGTACTAGTCCTTTTGCCAATAGAATTCTTTTATGACTGCTATACAGCTGGTTCGAGTACTTCTGGCGGCTATGCAGAAGGATTGTATAGGTTTACCATTGTATAGCTTTCCTGTTTCCCTGTCATTTCAATTTCCTTCTTTGTCTCAATGTCTCATTCAATCTTATTTATTCTATCTAGTCTCTTTTACGGACCATTTTTTTCTTTTATTTTATTTTGAATTGACTTATATGAATGTTTATTGACATTATAAGTATATACATATATATGTAATATAAATAATATATAAATAATATAAATATAGTTTATTGACTTATAAGTATATACATTTCCTACAGCGTGAAAAGGTTACACCAGAGTTTCCAATATCTACCTTTTCTCCCAGCATTAAATGTTTCCCTTCTTAATGCCTCAATAATTGTTAATATTTTACTTTAAAAAGAACACAGGAGTATTCATCTCAGTGTAGCAAAATTGGACTCAAAAGGGACTAATAGACATAGATATTTACAGAAAAGTATTAGCCTTTGATCTGTTCATCTACAAGAAGCCTCTTTTTTAAAACAGGGCTTCTCACCTCATGAAAGCTACTACTTTCAGCATTCAGTCTACTGATTTAAGCTTTTGTTCAATTGTACCTTTTGCATTTTACTCATCAAGAAATACTGAGGGTATGTGTAGAGTGTACTTTTTTATGTTCTCCTACAACCCTTTTTGCCCTTAAATTCTTAACTTGATTTTTTTCACTTTCTCACAGTCTGTCATTATATTTATCTGTTTATACTGCCATCGATACATAAAACACATATCTCATATCATTTATTAAGAACATTCACTTATTTCTCAATTTAAAGGGCATTAAATTCACTGTATATACACAGAGACTTTCACACACACCACACCCCCACTCCCCCGGTTCATAACCTTATTTTTTTTCTTTTCAAGAGAGGATATATTCCTCTTTAGCATTTCAGACGGATTTGCAAGCTGAAAGACTTTTAGCCACTTGAGGCAAATTCTGAGAGTAGTGATGGTGAACTGGGATGAGGAGCACATTATAAAATATCTCCTTAGATTCCTTGTATTGGAAAATGATAGCAATAATTCTGGCATCTACATTCCATTGGATCTCATTTCTCAATACTTTCAGAACTTCTCTACCTCTCTGCAGCAGAATCCAGCATGCAGGTCATTTCCCCTTGCATTCATGACACAGTTCTGATGTCAGATTTGCCAGTAGCTCCCTGGATCATCTCATGCTCACAAGAAAGGGAGTTTGAAGGGGATCTCTCCATCATACACACTGAATGCTTCTGTCTTGTGTTCTGGAGAGCTCTCAAAGAGCAATAGTTTTTTTTACTTTTAAGGAGACTTGTGTCTCTAATGCCATCAATGGGTATTTGGTTAAAAAAGGCCCAGCAAACCCCAGCCTTGAAAAGCAGCTAATGTGGATATGAAAACTTAGCACAAACTCTTTTGTTTAGACAATCTGTTCTGTACATCATGATTTAACCACATTCTTACTTTCACTGTTCATGGAATTCCCTATGCTGTCAAATAAGAAGTTTATGGTGTTGCAAGATTTTATTTTTGAAGGTACTTTCTTAGGTTAATGGGAAGTAATTATGGGAGTATGAAGAAGGGAAACAACAAAACATAAATACGCCAGACTTCTACTTTCTAGGTAGATTTTGATCATATTGAGTATTATCTTGTTCTAAAGGACAGAAAACCTTGAGGGAAGGCTGGCCTGAGCATAGAATGTTTACTTTTCAGATCTACTTTTCTTCCAAATTCTTTTATTTCATGTTATATTACTCTTTAAAAAGCACAAGTCTTAGATATGATATGATTGTTTCTGCAGGGGAAAAAATGCAGGTGCTAAATAAAAGATAAACATTGCATGATCTTAGATAAAAGTGACAGCAAGAAAAAAAATCTGCCTGAAGAGAGACAGGTTATCTTGAAAGACTTAAGAGTGATCCTGTAAAGAATGTGTGGTAACACTCAAACCAAATATGACAAAGCAAGACTTGTGATTCCCTTAAGCAGTCTTTGAAAATCAAAAGTACCAAGGAAAAATTTTTCACCAAAACAGGAGAGATTTTCAAATTGAAGTCTGAGTATTATCAAATCTGTTGGGTCCTCTGCATTATGGGTCTCTTGTTTGAGCTTTATGATTTGCCTTGTCACTTTTTGTCATAGCGCCAAGAAGCCAGGTGCAGAAATGTCTAGGAGCCCACCATACATTTTGACTTGATCCCACATTCTCAAACACTAGGATAAAATATATAATTCAAATATTGAAAGATATGTCTCATTTATGTCAGACAAATGGTTAACATTCCTTTCTCTTTATTATCCCCTTGATTTTGATATAATGACCTTAGTGATGAGAGAACAGTACTAGATGCTCAGATTTCTCTGTTAATGAATCACTGAGCTGTTTTTCATGATGCCTGGAGAGTTTTGAAGTAACAGAGGTTTTCACTGAGTAAGGGCTGCAGAATTCAATCTGAATAAAACAGGCAAGCAAGGAATTTTAAGTGAAAGACTTTGAAAAGAAGCCTGAAAGACACAATAGGTCAGTTGGATCTGGACTTCAATTTCTCTTGTATTTGGGCCCTTAATTCACCTAGATTGCTTCTGAAAAGCCTAGCCTGAAACATTTCCATGAACAGCCCTGTAGAAAAAGTTTCTGTTATGTTGCTTTGCTTACATTATCTGTAATTTAGATAACAAAGAGACAAACTTGAAGATATTTGAAGGAATTCTTCACTTGGATTTCCTACACATATGAGGGATTTCAAATTTCTTAGTGTCAGGAGCTAAGTAGTTATTTCACCTAACCTAGAAGTATGGGATTAATCCAAGTCCCAGTGAAATATGCAGAAAGAATCCCAGGTGATTTATGTATGTGTTATGATGATCAAAGGGCATTAAAGTGAAGAAATGAATTACAAAAACAAAAAGATACAAACATACAAAACACACCACAATAAAATAAAAAAAATACTAAAAATAATTTTTGCCTTACTTTTCCGTTTCTTGTCCATCACTTGCCTGTGAAACTTTCTGGAAGTCTCTGAAGCCTATCACATGCTCTTGGAGCTTCAGAAAATAGGTCATACTCAGAAGAGATCTTAATAAGTAAACATTGTGATCTTAACAACTGGAGAGTTATGGTATTTCACAGATATCTTACAATATACAGCTTTCATCAATGCATGCTCAAAAGTAATACGTTTGTTGTGTTACATTTCCGTGGTTCACCTTCTTTTGCTTTATGTTTGGGGTTTTTGTTTTGATTTCTTTTTCTGTTGTTGCTTTTTTTCTTTCTTCTGATGATGACACCTCTTTACTGAAAGCATTTCTCTTTCCTATGAAACTTTTCATCAAAAAATATCCCTTTTTATCATCTGTTCTTCACAACTGAACAGCCTAAACAGTCTCTAAACTAAGGACAAAATCACCTCCACACAAGTTAATGAAGTAAAAGAATATAACAAGGTCAGAACTTCTACATGGGGTTTCTGTGGTTTTCTTTTACTTATTGATAGCCCTGAATCATTACAGAATCAACCATAGGCTATATTTCATAGGATGATACACTTCAGAAAAGAAGTGAAAAAGAGAACTAAGAACCAAAAAGAGAAGATATAGAAAGCATAATTATAGATTGATAGTTACGATCGCTGTGCATGACAAATATTTTGGGATTAATATGGTGGAAATACTCAATCACTGACAATCAATCATCAGGATGGAAATGGAGAGTATGCATCCAGGAAGGATAGCATGTAGGATTCAGTGTTCCTCAAGTTCTACGTGAGTAATTGAATAATATTTGTCCATTAAGGCAAATAAAACACCTATAAGAATACTCGTTGAAAAAGGAGGAATTCAGAATTCATAGAAAAAAATAGTAAAGAGGAAATTAAAAGTGAATATTTTACAAAAATTTCAAAATGTAAATAGCAAATGGTTCTGATTGGCTTAGATTTTTAAATTAATTTAAATGCTTTTCTAACAGGCTGCACAAATCAATAGAATGGGCAAAATTAATTCACATGTACTATCTATTATTCTTTGAGTAAGCTATCGAACATAGAAACTTCATTTTTTTCATGCTACTTGATACTTCTGATAACTCACAGTTATTTTACCTTTTCCTAGGTTGAACTTGCAGATTTTAAATGAAAAAAAAAATTTTAAAAGCATTGTTAGAAAGTGTATGAACAAAAAAGTGTACAAAGTCCATGGAACTAAAACTAATACATATCTTTCTTTAGAAGTGTAGATCCAGAAAGAAGTGTGAAGGTAAAGAAATTCTCTACTTTAGCCCTGTTAGTCAAGTACAAGTAAGGTTTATGTTGGAGTATCAAAGCTGTTTATTAAGTCTAAATATCACTTACATGCACTATGTACAAATCACACCAGTGATGTATGAAGTTGTACCTGAAAGGCAGAGCTATGAAATGGAAGTCTAGCTGTGGTCAGGTTTTGCCAGAACTCCACTAACCCTAATTTCTCTGTGAAGCAATTCCAAGCATGTTCTAGCCTGCAGCTAAATAAAGGACAAGCTAAGAATCAAGAAAAAGGACATGAGACAGGGCCTTCATTTCAGAGTCTGGATTCTAATTTCAAAAATGTCAAAGTAAATGGAAAGGGATTTTTATTTAAATAGAACCATGGCCTTGGCTAAAGATTTCATGAAACAAAGGTGGGAACAGAATACCAAATAACCAGGCAAGGAGAACAATATGAAAGACAAAAGAAAAAACAAAAACTAACTACCAAAAAGCCAACAGTTCACATTACCAGAAGTTATTGCAATTTGCTGCATACCCTTTCTTCAGCATTAGGTTATGCTTTTGTCAAAAACATTTAATGAGCTTTCTAGGAGACAATCTGTAGATGTGTCAGGCCAGACTAAATGATCAAATTGATCCCTTATGACATGAAGATCTATGTTTAATAACCCTGTGGGGTTGTTATTAGGCATTCTCAAAGACTAAACATGTCTTGAAATACTGTACCCTAGAGTATAATACCAGCAAGAAAAATCAGACAAAGGTAATATGGAATTGCTGAGCACCTACAGAGGGTCTAGAGGAGGCAAATATATTAAGTGCCTGGCTTTTTTGTCCTCTCTCAAGGACCCTGGTACTATTCATTTACAACAAGGCACATCATGAGCATCTTCGCCCTGTTGCAAAATTAACAGGGGAATACAGTCAGACAATGCTTAGCTCAGGGTTTGAAAACTCAGGTCAGTAAGGATCTTCAGCTAAAACTCAAAAGACATGATTTAAAATAATAATGGAACAGAAACTAGAAGAAATGGAAGGCATATTGTGATGCCAAAACCGAAACAGAAAAGTTTTGTTTTCAGCACTTTCACTGTTTCAATGAGAATATTTTTAAAAGAAACATTTTGTTGTCATCAATTGATATGATAAAAATATATCTGAAAGGCATCAGCAATAGAGTATCTCAGTAGGGATTAAATATATCTAACAGATCTATAGAATATAGATATATTTAAAATATTTGGACACTGGTGATTTGGTAATGAAACAGGAAAAGAAAAATTGAAATGGTTGAAGGGAGACAAAAGATTTGGGTACACAGTTTACTAAAAAATTAGCAGGAAAGCAAAAAGATATGCTTGCTGTCTCCATTTTTTGGTCTGCACAAATATCAGCTAAAGGGTGGGTGGTTGAGTAAAAGGTAAACATTCATAATTAGAAATTGTGAGATTTACAATTTGAAATTAAAATCTTCTGAACAATGAGATCCTTATATTACAGTATTAATTTTCTCCAGGCATATGGAAAATTTCCATTACTTGATATATTTATTTTTACAGTGGACTTAAGTAATTCTGACAGGAGGACAAATGAAAAAGAACTAACAAGCTTTTTTCCACTTGTGGGGTCAGACATGACTCCCACTGCTCTACAATTTAGAGATCACTAAAATTATACAAACGTAAGCAAAAGAATGAATACTACACTTTCCACTGGGATGCACATGAACTAACTTTTGTTCCCATCTTCCTGCTCAGGAAAGGAAATGTGAGGAACTGAGAGTGGTTGAGGAGAAAATTTTATTGAGAAGATCTGAGAACGTCTCTTGACTGGATGATTGAATCCAAGGCACCATTTTTTTGTCGGACAGGTGTATAATCTCTAGGTTATTCACGTGGATGGGAAGGCATCTCTTATATCAGTTATTAATAGTAAAGGTAAATAATGTGTAATGATAAATCAAATAAATTTTCTATTTAGTGATTTACAGTTGTATGGAGAAGCTGCAAAGGGATGTCAAATTCTTATGAAAGTTAAGGGTCATGGTCCAACTGGATCAATCAGAAGCACTTGCATTTTAAGAGGATTTCTTACTAAGCAGTCATCAGATTCATAAGATGCTTATTCACATTGAAATGTGCTGGTTTCTAAGGGAAATTTAATATTGCCTCTAAAATGAGACAGGTTCTTGTGACTGAAATCAGTGTTAAGTAGAGCTCTGGAAATCAACTGATTAAATGAAATAATTTCTAGAGAAAGAGGTCAGGTATGCAAATATTGTTTGCTTTTTTTTTAATTAGGAACAATTTTGAAAGTAACATTTTGAAATTATATTGCAGTTTATGAGCTTAACCTATTCCTTATTTTTAAGCAAAATAAAACCTCTTTGGTTTTGGATAATATTATTTCCTTTTTTTTTTTTCCTTTTTTAATCATTTTGTAGCATTCTCTTGAGGCAATACAGAGAAGCACTTACTGATTTTTCTTAAAACCCATTATGCACAATACTTTTGAACTTCACCAACTATATTAAACATAGAAGCCTCTCACTTTCTTGTCTTCAGTTCCATAATACATATTTACTTTTCTTAAATTATTATGGTCATTCTTCAAAATAAGAGTTAAAGTTACAGAAAGTGACCAATGATCAAATGACAAGTTTTGTGCCTCACAAAGGATTAAAGCTCCCTGGGAAAAGAATTGCCAAATATCTATGATTGCACAATGACAAGAACATTTGGGTATGTTCAAGTGCTACAATAGGAATACAAATCTCTTGACAAAAACTTTTTTTACCACAGATCACTCTTCTTCAGCTCAATACTTGAAAGTCTATTGCTAAAGCAAACACTGTGTTCCACCATTTGTTCTCAAAAACTATTCTGAAATTGAAATTGGCTTTATTAAACAACACAGGGGTGACTTAACTGGTTTTTTCAGAGACAGCCAGACCCTCCCAGGTCCCTTTGTCTTCACTGACAGAACTCAGCAGAGTTCTAAAGAGCCACTGGAAAATAATAGCAACTGCTACAATTTGGAGGTTTTTTAATTTAGATTTTTAAAATTGGAAAATAAAAGGAGAATAATGCAGCAGAAGATGAAAATCCTTTCATCCTGGGTTACAATAAAGAAAATTTGTGGATGTAGATACTGCTGGCATTTTGGCTATTTTCCACTGCAAGCAAACTAAAAATTTTTTCTAATATCAGGACTTTAATGGAATTTTGAAGGTATGCTAGAAATTCAGAATTAAGAACACTGAGTAATTAAATTTCTGCTGAAAACAAGGATAGCTGATATTGTTCGGCAGCCAGATGTAACTAACTCACATTGAGAAAACTAATAGCACTACAAGATTTTGAAGTCTGAGCAGGAGTCCCAGTTTATATATGTGATATATGGATTCAGTTGGCAACTCCCAATTGCACAAGAAAGCTTGATTTTTCTTCCACTTTGTGCAGCTTGCATCCCAGTGTACTGGCAGCTCAATTGTGGATAAAATTCAAAGTGTTATTTCTACATTAAAAGAATAAAACAATGAGAGCAGTAATAGATGCAGACTAATTTACCATTGCAGAACAAATTATTCTGTTTCTGCTGACCACTGGAAGTACTAAATAAGTAGAAAATAAACTGGTGAAAGCACAAACTCAACTCCTCGAGTTTTTCATTATGGGTTTTTTTTTCTTCTTAGAAACAGTATTTCTTCAGAACAGACACAAACCATTTTTTTATTTTGTATGACGTGAAAGACAAAACAGAATAATCTGATTAAATTAACATTCAGAAACTTGTTGAGCTTTGCTTTACAAATGTGGATCTGCTTGAGAAACACAAGGAACTAAGTGAACACCTGCAAAAATGAATCACTGTGCTGTGTGTGTATTTGTGGATAGTTATTTGACACGTTGCCTCATTGAGATATAAATAAGACAGATAACCCAATAAGATTTTTTTCCACACATAACAATAAAAGCTGTGCTTTTTCCTTTGCACCTGGCTTTGAGTTGTAGCAATTGTACTCAACTCATGTTTTCGAGTTTTGCTTCATAACCATGAAGACTAAAACCTTAATTTTTACATATGAGCTTGGATTAGCACCTAATTTATTGATTCAAAAACATATATTAAAAAACAAAAATAAAAATAAGGGGTAAAAAAGAAAAAAAAGAGCAGAAAAAAGGATAACCTATACAGGACCTGTGAAAGAAATAAAACACAAATTGCAGCCTTCTTACTTTATCAGAATGCATGAGACAGTTCATGACTCTAAATCCACCAGGAGCAGAGGAAGGATGCAGACAGGTAACATAGTGTCACCAAGATTTCCATTGTTTGATCTTAGTAAATTGTTGCTAAAATAATTGCTGTTATCATTGATTACCATTTGAATAGCTGAGAGCTTTAAATCACAGTATCTCTGAATAAAGTGACCAACGTACTATACAGTATAATAAAAGTTGACTTGCAGAAGCACAAACTGCCTTTAGGCTAATTAGCCCTTCAGAAGCAAGCTGGGATGATTTAGACACACTGGTATTGTCTTGTAGATTTTTCTTACAAACTTGAGAGATACTCAAGGTTTGTACATAGAGGACCACATAGTACGGGGATGCCTAATAGGGCAGCTGAACATTAATCTCAATGCTTGTGGTTGGGTCTGCACAAGTCCTTGAAATCCTGAAATTAAACCAGTCTGAAGGGAATCTTACAGTTGTTTTACAGTTACCATTCTTCAGTTCAAATTGCTTTAAAAATTTTAAATAATTGTAACCTTTGTTACTTATTTATCCTATTTTTTTACATCCTATTTTATTCCCTTTATAGCTCTACTGCATTTTGCCACACCAAACATAACAATGTTTCACAATCATTGCCATGGATTAATCTTAGATTTTTATTTAACTGTTGCCAGTAGTCTAATATATAAAAAACATTTTCTCTGAGTTCAGCACTGCTGTTCACCAAGACTAGTTTGTCCTTCTGTTGCTGTCAACCACTGGCAGTTTGTGCTGATCTTTTGATGGATCACCAGTCCTTCAAGTGGCAGTCAGTGAAACATAGACTAATGATTCCTCACTGAAAATAGTTTCATTTGTTTAATCTTTCCCTAGTAGTGATATGTTTTTTAAAAAATATTTTAAAATGTGGTTTGGCATTTTAAGAACATTTTACATTCTGGATTCTCAGCAAAGTGAAGACATAAGTTCAGAAATTCAGAAGTAGGAGTAAAGCTTTTCTTCTCTTACTCAGGAGTCCAAAAATCACTGCAATCCTTCAAAAGTCATTCCTTGCACATATGAATTCATCTCCTCATTTTCCCTGTGGTACTGAACTCTACCTATAAGAGAATATTCTAAGAACCTTATTATGAGCTGATCTAAACTGGATTGTTTTCAACCTCTTGTTGTTACTGTTTCACAACAAGTCAGAGAGAAATACTTTAGACTGAACATCATACATTGTTGAACCTTCAACTGAAAGATTTTTAATTTACTTTATGTGGGAAAACAAGTCTTTGTGAGACAAACTTTATTTTGTTGTTACTATTACTGTTCTCTTATTCATCTGCTAAGCTAAAACATAGCAAAAGTAATTTAATTTTTTTATAATTTATTCCTTACATCTATTCTGAGCTGTCTTCTCTGAGCTCTAGTGCTCTTTGCATAGGTCTTATCTTTGCACAGTGCCCTACTGGGGAATATAGCACGAGCAGCCTCTGACATTTGCACCATTGTTCTGTGACACATCAACATTTGTAATACCCATAACAGAATATTTTGTTGCCCATGGCCTACTGTGAGCCTAGGGGTTATTTTGTGCTGTCAGTTGCTCTTTATTCCTTAACTCCATGATGTGCAGGAGATCCCCAGAAACTAATGCTCTTCTCAAACTGTGTCAGTGTTAAAGCACTTACAACAAACTGAACAGTAAAATGCTATATTAGCTCCAAGTAAGCACACCAGGGTTCCTTGGGCAATCAAACTTGCTGAAATTAAAGGTCAAGAGATCAGGACAGTAACTTTAAGCAACCCTGGGGAAGGCAACAATCTTCCACCTTTGTTGTATTATGCAAGCTGTCCATGATCACAGAAAGTGAAAAAGACCTATCAGATCACAGGAGCTTTTCAGAGCTGGAGGCACCTGCAGTCAGGAACAAAAGAATTCACAAAGCCCTCCTTTCATAAGGGAGGCTAGCTGATAGCTCAGAGTGCCACTCTTTGGTAGATGTGTGTACAGTCATCTCAGTAGAAGACAATATAATGGACACTTAAATTTTGTAATTAACCATTTTCCTGCATTCAGGTTGTCAGAGGAGAAAGCAGCAAATTAATTTATTGAAAAAAATAAAATCCAGAACATTGAAAAAAGTTTGCATTTGAAAACAAACATTTATTAGGAAACAATCACTGGACTAAAATAATGACAGAGTAAAATAAAAGGCAAGAATGTTGTATTAGCTATCATTTCAGAATTAGGAATGAAAGAGTGAAAATACACCCAAAATGTGTGTTGTGACTTTCCTAATTCTATCTGATTATAGAGTACTCACTCTGGTTTCTAGAGAGGGATAGTGAGACAGGGATATGCACAGCCTGCCTAACACTAGTAAGAGTAATCAACACCAGTTGCTGAGACCTTAAGGCTAAATCTGTGCTCTATGTAATACAATTCTAAAAGTAGTACATACTCTTGCTCAGTGTTATATTGTTGCCTATATTAGCATTTTAATTTTAATCAGAACTGCAGTTCTCACTCAGCTCTCCTGATAATCCTACTTACCGCTTGTTATTGCACATATAAATTAGCAAAGGCTCAGAGATCACAACCCAGGTTCCTTTCTGATGAAATTAAACCAGACGATGTGCTTCATGAGTGCACCTAAATGCTCTCTGTCTGCTAATAGACATCAGTCCCTGGAAATGGACTAGAGTAAAATAAAATTAAATCCACCTAAATATGTACAGTATACCTATCAACTCTCCAGTATTAGCTACTTTGTTCAACACTTGCTCCTATTGCACTGCAATTGTAGACACAAGGTTTACTTTCACTATTCCACCGTGCAATCTTCAGTGTCCAATGTTTGTCCTTACAAACTAAGGGTAGGTGAGGCTCAGACTACTTACAGATCTCATCAGTTTTGCTGCATGATGAAATCAGGACTCATTTGTTTATTCACCTGTGTAAGACACTGAAATGTTAATGGTTAATGACAATCAATGGGCCATTTGCAAAAGCAGCAGGGTGCTTTACTGAGGCCAGGTTCGCCCCCCCCAGTCTAATGGGAGAAGAGAACTTTTTGTGTGTGGTTACCAAACCTCTGATCCACATAGGAGAGAGGTGGTGCACTCCCACCACCTGAGAATGACCATGGCAAACCAATCTTTGCTTAGCAACCAGCTGGTTTTTGAGCCACTTGGGGGGAAAGGCTGATAAGAAGCACATCCTGCAGATGTGGGATAATGCTTTTTATCATGACAGTGTCATCCCTTACACAAGTGACTCAGGTGTGAAACTCCCCTCTGGGGGAGGTATCAGGACCTTCACACATAGACTGGAAGGTATTCATCCCTTCTGATGGGGTATAACTGGCTCAATTTTATGAGAAGCAGCTGTCATGTCTTAGAAGGTGTCATAAAACATCAAAACCACCCAAAGTGCCCTCAGACACATTTCTGGGGCCTTCCATCAGAGAACTCTTCATGATCTACAGTGTTACAACAGTGTAAAACTTCCCCCCAAGGGACGGTACCTTGGCATTCCTGCCTGAATCTGAACATTTATTGAACTTTATGTTCTGCCAGTTTCCCCATCCCTGACAGATCAAGACATCTAAATGGCAGTAACTAAGCCTCATTACTGGACCCACTGGATCTTTCGTCTCCTGTATCTACCTCTTGTCCTTTATCTTTTTCTTTCTCTTTCTTTCTTTCTTTCTTTCTTTCTTTCTTTCTTTCTTTCTTTCTTTCTTTCTTTCTTTCTTTCTTTCTTTCTTTCTTTCTTTCTTTCTTTCTTTCTTTCTTTCTTTCTTTCTTTCTTTCTTTCTTTCTTTCTTTCTTTCTTTCTTTCTTTCTTTCTTTCTTTCTTTCTTTCTTTCTTTCTTTCTTTCTTTCTTTCTTTCTTTCTTTCTTTCTTTCTTTCTTTCTTTCTTTCTTTCTTTCTTTCTTTCTTTCTTTCTTTCTTTCTTTCTTTCTTTCTTTCTTTCTTTCTTTCTTTCTTTCTTTCTTTCTTTCTTTCTTTCTTTCTTTCTTTCTTTCTTTCTTTCTTTCTTTCTTTCTTTCTTTCTTTCTTTCTTTCTTTCTTTCTTTCTTTCTTTCTTTCTTTCTTTCTTTCTTTCTTTCTTTCTTTCTTTCTTTCTTTCTTTCTTTCTTTCTTTCTTTCTTTCTTTCTTTCTTTCTTTCTTTCTTTCTTTCTTTCTTTCTTTCTTTCTTTCTTTCTTTCTTTCTTTCTTTCTTTCTTTCTTTCTTTCTTTCTTTCTTTCTTTCTTTCTTTCTTTCTTTCTTTCTTTCTTTCTTTCTTTCTTTCTTTCTTTCTTTCTTTCTTTCTTTCTTTCTTTCTTTCCTTATGTATTTTCTTAAACAGTATCTTTCCACAATATAAATGCTTACGTTTCTACAGATAATAGACGAAAAGCTACAAACCTCCTTCCAACTGCAATGAAATTGCTCTAAAATAAACCTGCTGTATATGTACCTAAGCAACATTACCTAAGTGCCATTTCACTCTAATCTACCCCAAGGGATCTATTGACAAAAACCTCAGTTGCTCTGGCCTTCAGGGGTGGGTTATAACAACCTAAGATCAGGCATATCATAGCACTCAATGCAAATGGAAAAGACAGTGGTGCACCTGGCTGAACATGACAAACAGCACAAGTTGAAACACATATCCAAAAAAGCCTTGCAGTTCCAGGATTTCTCCCCTCATGTTCTCCAAAACCCTAAAGTGTTTCCTTAATTTAGGCTTATCTACTCTATTTGAAATTTTGTATTGGCAATGAGTCATGGCTGTGCTTGAATTGTAATGTAGAGAACCTCTAGCATTGAAACTTTTAAAATGTATATGGTATGCTATGAAGAATATATGGTACGCAGAACCTCCACACTATTATATTATAATTATTAGGTTTTGAAAAGAGCATTGTGATCTAACTGAATATCCAGTTAGGAAAAAATTCTATTAGAGACTCAGAGTTGGAGGGGGTGACTCAATCACAAATTATGCAGGAGTAACTGATACAAGTACTGGACAGTATAGCACTTATTGTATAAAGAAGGTTCTTTAGAGCCATATGTGGCACATGGTAATTGAAGAATTATGCAATATACTGTTAAGGTCAAAGGTGTGAACTGCAGGTTGATTTCACATGGCAGGCTTTCCCAGCAGTGAAACAATGCAAGCCCTGTTTATACATCCTACAAACATATAAAGGCAGTGTTTGTTAAGTGACATCTGAGCAGTTCTAGTATCAAGTGAAACTTAGCACAAAGGTGTTCAGTGGCAAATTATTCTCATGTGTCCATTGGCCCAATAGATCTGGTTTTCATGCTTTCAGGCATCTGTCCCACTGTCTACCCGTACAAGACCATGGACTGTCAGTGTGTACTCATCAAAAACTGCTGGTAAATGGAGATTACCAATATAAGAAATATCTTGCTTTCAGTGCCTGGACTAGAAGAAACCCAGGCATTTTTGCACACTTTTTTATTTACCACTGCAGGACTGCTATATTCAACTTGACTTAATACTCTCATTTCTCTTTCCAGCCCTGCTCTCCCAGAAAAGGCCAGGACATTATTTCACACCATATGCGAGTCACTGCTAATGTTCTTTTCATTTCTTAAAGTTCATTTTACAAACAGTAGTGTAATTTTTAAGACTTTTCCAGGATGTTGTTTGAATAATTAAACTTCTTCATAGGGACATGTGCTTTTGAAATGTATGCTGCTCATAGGAGAGCAGGGACAGGAAGCGATTAGATAATTCTCCTGTAAATGCTCTTTTTGTTTGAAGAGAAACCAGGTTCAATATCTTCATCTGAGAATAAGCATTAGTCCTGTCCTTATCTTTGTTTCCCACTCCCAGTCTGTTACAACAGCTCTGTTAATATTCCTAGCACCTCACTGATACTTCTCTGCAGAAGTAGAGAAAAGCACATGGTGAAGTGGCAAGAACAGTGATAATAACATAATCAAAATCCAGTACAGGAAAACAAAATAAAAAGGAAACCAATGAAGGCAAAAAGCCAAATTAATACCACACCTAGCAAACCTACACCCCATCACTATCATAAAGAAAAAAGTAACACAAAAGAGAGCTGACTAGTTGAAACAAACCTGCCTTTTCATTTCCCCAAAAGTGTTATTTTAGCCAAGTAATATTCAAATAAAACAATGATGTTATACTGCTTCTTTTATGAAGCTGTATAGATTTTCCAAATATTAGAGATTTGAAAGTGCTTTTAATGTTTATGGGGAAAGGAACAGTGTGCCTATATTTGCAGTTTGGTTTGGGTGAGGGGTGTATCACTGAAGGAAACCTCCTTATTGCCAGCACTTTCCATTTTTAGTTGTCATCACGATGCTTCACAGTCCAGACACATTTCAGCAGATTTTAACTTGGACTAGAAATGTGTCTGGTGTGGACTACACTTGCTGCTTATGCTTCATATTTTCCTAATGTAGACATCAGCAATAAAACTCTCATAGTACATCTGAGAAGAATGGCCTAACTGATTGGCAGATTTAACCACGTCAAAAAATGGCTGAGTCAGTATTTTTGAGATGTTTTTCTTTTTTCTTATCTTCAAGGAAAATAAAATCTGCTATAAGTACCAAAAATGGCAGAGTCGGTTTAAGAGAATATTTTGTTAGAAAATGGTTATTTAATATAGGGGCTTATAATGGAAACTGTTTTTCCATCTCAGTTGCAGCTATTACCATTCTGACACAGTCTAGTAGCTAATGGAAGGTGTGTAGGATTTGCAAAGTGTTTGCTCTTTCAGGAAAAAAGCGGAAATTCATAAGATGTCTAGAAAGGTGTATAAATGAATGCAGAGAATGGAAGTTATTTGCTGGCATGCAGAAAGACTTTATTGTAGAAATAAGCCACTCAGAGAAAGACTTGTACATATATACTATGTAGAAAATGCATCCAAATTTGAGAGCATTAAAACCTATTGCAACACTTCATATATCTCCAGAGAACCCAGTTCTTATGCTATCAGTCTAAGGACTTGTGAAAAAAGTTGCATAAACATGACATAAAAGAATTGTAACTAAGTAATTTTTTGCAAACTACACATGTATAAAGACCGATTCATAACAAATGTCCAGGTCTCCTACTCACAAATTCTTTAATTCATTCTTGTTTTTATTACTCTCCACTCTATAAAATGTTGTAAGTGCAGGACACATGTATTTATACTAGTCAGTCATTCAGCCTATAAAGTTAATGCAATTATCAGCTTTAAATTTTCTTCTTGGTAAGATGCGGGATAAACTTGAAACCTCAAAGAAAAGATAGTTCTGATTACACTAATAGAAAACTAACATCCAGACTGTCACTAAGGATTCAGAATCTGGAACATTTGAGCAGAAAAACCTGGGCTGACTGCACTGTTTGATCCATATCTTGCAGCCATAATTAACACCATGCCTTATTTTCACCATGGGTATGGCCTCATAAAACATTCATTGTTGGTGTCAGTCTAACTAGGTTTTGAGACCCAAACAACACTGAAGTCCTATTTCCCAGTATTTTTTTTGGAAAAAAAGGACAACTAGTCAAACTTTTTCAGGTAAATGTGCAGAGCCATAGGCCTTGCCCCTTATAGATATATGTTTTGCTTTGGTACCTCTTGATGATAATTACAAAAGGACTCCTTTATGTGCCAATAATGGGTATATTGACTCAATCCATAAAAATTATTGGAAAATTATTGGAAAGATAACAAGATAACTAAGGCCACATTTCTAATATCACTAAGGTGATATTTCCAAGGCCAGAAGAAAATAAAAATTCACTGTAGAGCAAATGCATATGTGTATTGTCTTTGCTCAGATAATAGTACTTTGTATATTTGTCAGTAGAAGATTACAGGAATACTTCTAAAAAATAATAAAGTGAGATTTCTAGATAATAAATAGGACTGTGAACCATATCTACCTTTCACATGCACCTCTGCCATAACCTTGAGCAAAACATATTCCAATTACTCTTTTCTCAGTTTTTCTATTCGTAAAATAGAAATGATACTTCCTCACCTCACTGGAATGAGGTCATGGTCATCTTGGTACTGTTCGTTGCATGTATTTCAGAAGACAGGCAGCTATATAACTCAAGTAGTATTTCATAAGGAAAATATCATACAATTTCCTGTGTGCTTGTATCTGTGAGGTTATTCCCCACACCTTTTTCGTGTCTTTTCTCTTGTTCCATTTCCATTTGAATGAAGCCTCTGTTAATATTTTCTGTTAATCACATTAGCAGGTGAAAAGTTCAGGATACATTAAGCTAAAATGGCATACTTTACATGCAAGACAAAGTATGACTCTTTAAATTATTTGTTTCTGTAGAAATTTTTTCTTTGATATTTTCTTTGTTATTTTTTCCTAACCCTGCCAGGTGCCAACATAATTACCTAGAGAGAAAATAGTTTAAACTTTGCATAAGAAAATGTGGTTCAAATACTCAAACCTTGCATAATTAACCTGACAATTGCTTTTGCATGCCGTATGATTGGCTGTCTCACAGAAACTGTGTATTTAATAGAATTTAAATATTTTTCATCATACATGTCTGACAAAAGATGAACTGGTACATGCCTACCCATCATGGATTTTCCAAGAACTTATACACAGATAAGAAGCATATTACAGAATTCCAGTTCACAGTCATTCACAAATTTATAGCAGCTTCTTGAATCATTATGCATTTTCCAACTCTGTATGTAAATGGCAAGACATTCACTGAAGTCAGTGCATACCACTTCACTGTTTTCATTATCAGCTCTCTTCTCAAGCTTAGGTCAGTGACAGTCAAAGGCTTCAGTGCTGCCAGCCCTTGTATGTAAGCAGAGCTCTCTGTTAGAATATTTTGAAACTCAGTACAAGCATCCACAAGCATGTTTAAGTTATTTCTAGTCTCATACTATCCTTTTTATGGAAAGGGATAGGGGAAGAAAACAGTTAGAGGATCTAAAAGTTCTGTGGTTTTTGAGACACATTATTAAGAGTTTGAATTTTCTCATGTATGTTGGGGTAACCTAGACTCCAATGTTGTCCAAAGACAACACAAGTGATGTAGGTAGCTGGAACAGATGTACACTGGACAATGTAATGCTAATCCTGCAATACACACAAATCTTCATGGATATTACAAAATCCTGAGTGCCATGTTCTCACCTATTCTGAAAAAAATTAAAATTGGGGAAGGATTTAAGAAGCTATTTTAACAAAGTAAATAACTGAAAACCTATTTCAAATAATGTTTTTTTAAAAGTAATTTAAAATTTTTATGATGTTACAAGCCTTTTACAAAAAAATGAAGTGATGTTAAAGTAAGACTGATTTGCTGTGTAAGCCAAAGGAAGGAAATTGACATAAACTGGATAGGTAAGAAATTTGGAAACTTTCTGTGTGCAAAAGTAGGAAGACCAAAGATAACCTTTCCAAACAGTGTAGTCTTGGTATGTGAAATAGGGATCAGGCAGAACACTTTAAGCTTTGTATATTTACATAATATACAAAATAATCTCATGCAGCAGCTAAAGAATGCTATGTCTGGATAGAATCTATTTATGTGGAAGAGTCAATGAGACCAACCACAATTTATCAAGTCTAAGAACTAAGAAATGACACTAAGAAATATATCTGCATATGCTTGATTTGTGTTCATGTAACAAGGGTGGGTTTTTGTGCACGTTCATATCACAAAGCACAACAGGCATCCAATATGGGCCTTCCTTCTGTTTTAATCCCATGGTGAGTATACTTCTCCTACACAGCTTGTCATAAAAATTCTACCATCCTCCAGAATTTCCAAGGAGGAGCTCTTTTTGGAAAAGACTTTAGGTTTGCAGGTTCTCTCATAATTAAACTATATTGTAAAATAATGTCAACAAACAAAAAATTGGTCAAAACAATTTCTGGTTACTTTTTCTTGACATCTGCATTCTCATGTGTGAAAAGAACATTAGGTGGTGAGTTCAAAATAGAACTACCTACTGCAAATATAAATATCAGCATATTCCAGAGTTAGACTTGTAAATTTTTTTCACCTCTTGTTTTAGAGCAATAAGCCAACGTATCTGACTTCTAAACATACATAATTTGTCAATATTTTTTGTCACAAATGGCTGACCAACAAGAAAAGTAAGAGCACAACAGTATTTTGGAATATCTTACTGCCTCAGGTGAACAAATTGAGTATACTATTGCAATCCAGGAGGTAAAACATTATGCCGGGGCTTTGCCTTGTGACTTGAGCCAAGTTAGTATAAAAAACACAGTCTTAATAGTTTATTGCATATTGGACCAGGTTTTATGGGAATTGAAGACTATTACTTCAGTGATAATGGCTGCTGAATTGTGCCTCTCTTTATATTCTTGCACACACAATTACTCTAGTATCACATCAAATATCACTTGAATAGGTATTGCAATAAGTTGAAATTCACCTCTTCCCTTCCATAAAGCATTGTGCTGTGAATATAGGTGAAGAAGAAGACATATGACCAGCAATTTCAGTTGAACTGTAGATGTGACTCATGAACATTGTGTGTGAAGAGTGTTCATAATATATAGAACTGATATATATCTTCTATATAATTTTTTTCTCCTGATGCATACAATCCAGGAACCCTAATGCTCCAGTTGGGGCCCCAGTGTCATTCCTATGTGTGCAATTAGAAAGAAACTAAAGGATTGTGAAAGAAAGGAAAAGAGCAGCCATTTAAAAAGGAGGAAATTTATGAAACAGTCCTCACTCTGCTATTTTGGTTCAACGGGATAGATACAATCTTTTCAAAGCACATAGCTAGAATATTTGATTTGCAGCATGTGTAAATGTTTTCTTTTGATCCAAGACTGGGCTCAAACTAGCTAAAAATTGAGTCAAGAGTGTTCATGTCTCTCCTAATTTTTTTGAAAGTATTAATAAAGACATAAATATGTGAAAATTTGAATTAATAAAGCAAGCCTCCAGAATGTTTTTATTTATAGTTGTCAGGTACTCTCTATGATTAGTTATTAATTTTAAAAAACCTGGGTATTCAAAAGCTGAAATCATTTAATGGGTGAACTATATAAAAGGGCTTATGCTGGTAATGCTAGATAACATATGAAGTGACAGAGATGGTAGTCAAGAAAGAGCATGCTCTATTATTCAGAGACATGTTATTTTCCATAAAACTCCAAATGGTTTTCAGCATGCAGGCATTTAATAATACTTTTTGGGTTCATTAACTACCTTTGGGGGGAGTGTGGAGAATTTCTGAAGATACATGTTAAAATTTATACTTGGGAGTAGTGACTTAGAGATAATACAAAACAAAGTGCTTGCTTCCAAGTACATTATACATCTCAGAAAAAAAATACCTTCTTGACTACTATTTTACTTAGGGCATTTCCCAGATTTCTGATATTAAATGATAGCTATTTAAATGACAGAAAGAAAACATGTTGCATAAAAAACGACAACTCTCTTTCGTTTTATATCCTTTTTTTTAAATTTCTGTGCCAGGTTTGTGTGCTTGCTTGTTTTTCCCCTTCAGATTTGACATACAACAGACCACTGTGATCTTTGCTCAACTAAAGGTGGAAAAGGAACTGAAACAAAAGAGGTGAGGACAGAATTGTTTGTGAGCCATTCAACACAACTACTGTCAATATTATGCACTTGCATTATGCGGTGCCCTTTTACATAAAAAGGAATGGTGTTTGCCACCATTTGGAGCTGTTTTGCTTTGTTTTTCATAAATAAATTCTTTCAATCTTGTTAGCTTTATTCATTTGGTTTTGGGTGGTTTTGTTTCTTGTCAACCTTTCCTTAAGGACTTGGATTTTTTTTTCAGCTAAAACACATTCTCTAAGATTTATCTGTCAGGAAAAAGAAATATTTTTCCAAGATTAATGTAAAACATGAATATTAAATTGCCTCTGTATCCTCATGTTCTGATTTCCAGAGACTGACTTTAAGATGTCAGATTTCACTCTGTGGGTCAGTATATTAAGTCAGATTTTTTGACTTCTTAAATTTTATTTGGTGGTAAAATTCTGCCACCATTACTCAGAATGGGTCAGACTCCAGTTTTTTAATGTGGGTTAATATAAAATTATATAATTCATATAATATCACTTAGCTGTGGGGGATAATCAGCTGGAAATTCCCACAGTGTCTCATTGTGACTAGCAAGCTAATGTTACCCTTAGATAGACTCCCTTGAGGTAAGCAAGATAGACTGTCTAAGAATAAGGAGTGTCTATTATCTTATTTTCAGCAGTGAAGAAACCATTATATGGGTATTGTGTACATTCTGAGATTCAGGATTCAGGAAGGAAGATATTGAAGAGTCATGGGGAAACAGAAATTTGACAACACAGAGCTCTTTAGACTAGTAAACAAGACTGTAAATTGAACAAAATCTGAGTAAAATTGATATTGGAAGTATTCCAAGTCTTGCTACCCATTCAAATATTTTTAAATGCATTTTACTGGATTCCACATGATCAAAAATTATTAAATCAAACTTGTTGTGGTTTGATACTTTTAACTGCCTTTTTTCCTGAACCTCATTTTTCTAAGGGTCAGATATGCTTTCCTGCATAGCAATTTGGCCTGGTAGTCATTTAAACTAACAGACTCCCTAAGTGTGCCAAGCATATCTTTTTCGCACACATGAAGAAAAATCTTTCTAAGGTTTGGTAGAGCTACTGTACTCAGATGGTGAAGCTGATTTGCATGTGCACAACAATTTCAATATGCTTTAAATACACACACAAAGAGTCTCTACCTTGTGAATGTAATCCTTTTAAGTCTTTCAGGACTCATGCCAGATTCATGCTGGTCCCCACCAGCTCAAATTCCTGGACACTAAACAACTCAGAACATAGGGGAGTCAGAAATATAGTCATTAGTGTAAAAGCCAGCAGTCCACTATGCAAAGAACATATTTTTCAGGTATAATTAAGATCCAAATTGTTTTACATTTCCTCTGTAATCACTGGAGGCATGAACAGCCAGATTTCATCAATCCAATTTTTGTGAATTCTTGACTACTTCACTTGAGCAGCTAAAATGATGTTTAATGTGTTTAAGTCAGTCTATAATTGTCTGTTGGTTTAAATGATACCTTGTATAAAGCAAGGAGCTATGTATCCTTCCTTCCTTCCTTCCTTCCTTCCTTCCTTCCTTCCTTCCTTCCTTTCGCGCCTTCCTTCCGCGCCTTCCTCCTTCCTTTCGCGCCTTCCTTCCGCGCCTTCCTTCCGCGCCTTCCTTCCTTCCGCGCCTTCCTTCCGCGCCTTCCTTCTTTTCCCTTTTTTTCTCAGCGTTAGGAAATGGCAATATCACTGAACTTTTGACTTCCTGCCTCAGGCTAGGCTTGCATCTGATTCTGGTATTTAACTTGGTTTCATTTCAAATGGAGCCCAGTTCAACAATATTTTCAAGAACTCAAAACAGAAAGGTAAATGAACAGTGAAATACATTAATAAAACTCTCATTATGAGGTTTTTCCACCTTAGAGACTATACCCTGGGAAGAAAACCTATCTTGCTTCTTTTCTCTCTCTTGCTCTCAGTCTGGCAAGCAGCATGGTAACAGCCATTTACCCACCAGGAAGAAACAAAGTACCCTAAGAACTACTACTGCTATCTGTTATTTATCCCTCATAATGCCTATCTGAAGCAATTTAATATCTCAGCACTATCTTTGCCTGGCAGAAGAGTGGTTGCTGAGTGATGATGGAGATGAAAAAGTTTATGAACAGTCAGATGCAAATAGAAAAGAGGCCTAGTGACATCATTATATGAAAATATTAGGTCACATTTGAATAAGAACAAATGGACTATAAGGGACATATTTTGTCTTGACAGTGTACAAGGAGGAAACTGGCATGGGAATTAGTCACTGTTATGAGTTTTTTTCCATAGGTATAGTAGGCTTTACTGTCAACTTTTTTTTCATGCTTCTATTTATGACATGCTTCTTTCTCTTTAATTTAGTATTTGTTTCATTCACAAATGTGTAAAATTGAGTGGCATTTTCAAAATAGTTTTGACAGTGTTGCAGCTGTAAGTTTAGTTTATATTGGATATGGCAAAGTTTTCCAAAGGAAAATTATTCAAAGGAATAGGTTGTGGTCTTTATTAACATTACTCTTTTCATTGGTGGTGCTCATATAATTTTCTACCCTTTTGACATCATATGGATACAAAAATCACATTAGACTTCTTTATAAGACTTCCAAAATGGTTTTTTTTAGAAGGGTTTATGCTTAGGAATTTTTTAAGCTTCTAGAATATACAACATAACTGTAGTCTTCTTCCTAGAACCTCAGTAACATCTTTAAGCTTTTTACATGCAAGTAGTCAATAAGAAATCTTTTGTTTGTGTCACAGAAACTAATTCTGTAATGGCTGAAAAAATACATTTGAGAAAAACAGGCTTATTTTCATTACCTGTTCTATCCTTTTTCCATATCAATCATAATACAAATCTCAAAGCATATTTGCCCAAAAGAAACATTATTTAATCTCTAACATTTTGGGAATGACCTTTAGATAATGTGTGTATTGTCATGCAGTATCTATGTAGAGTTTTAGTTTAAACATAATGAACAGTGGTAGAACATGAAACACCGCTAATGTTTTTACAAGCTATCTGTCATACCTCAATTGACATTTTCAATTAAATCCCTTGAGGGTGCTTACTTCTACAAACAGCAGCCAAAGAATGCACTTTTTTAATCAAAAGGGTTCTATAATGGCTAACGAATAATTTTTACTGTCACTTAACATAGACTTTTTTCTAAGGAAAGCACCATATGTTCACTCTCTTACCATGCCAAAGTTACTGCAAAAGACGACGTGCAACTACAAGAAGAAAAAAATGTCAAGTGCAAAATATAAGTGTAAAAGCAGAGCACTGGTACTTTGAAATCAAACTACCATCAAAGAAGGTTCTTCATCTGTTGGAAACTTTTAGTTTTCCTCTGCACTTCCTCTGTTTTCTACAAAGAATTTTTCATCAATTATGTTATGTCTGCTAGAGGATTTAGGGATTGATTTCAGTATACTTCATATCAGTCATTTATTTTGGTCCAAAATACTCATAAGGGAGAAAAAGCAAACCCCAGTTATACATGAGACAGTATAATCCTTTCAAATTTTATGCCATTAAAAAGTCAATATAAATTTGTATTTTGGAGGAATACAGATTTCAGATTTGGTCTAAAAACTCACCAAAATAGGTAACAAACAGAGATTAAAAGCACAGAATAAATCAACAGTATTAGTGAAATAAAACGAGCAATCTAGTAGGGATTTTTGCCAAGATTATTCTGAAAAGAAAAAAAGACTAATGAGGTAATTTCTTTTGCCAACCAGACAGCCTGTGAAGAGGAATGTGCCTAGTAATAATAGTAAAAATCCAGTGCCCAAAGAGAAATTGCATTTCAATTCACAGAAAATATGGTTGTAGTGTGCCATGCATTAACAGCGTCCTCAGCAATCTGACTTTTTGCTCCCACTAAAGAATGTCTGTAAAATGGACTTACACATGTGAGAGCTGTCAGATTAGCAGATAGTAAATTTACAGGGTGTTGGGAAAATATTCAGAGCTGGCTCTTCAAACATGGCAACTCCATTGAGGTTGGCTGTTAGTCATCTGTGTGTCTGAGGACCTCAGCCAAACTCTCCGGATTTTTTTCCCCCTAGTTTATTTGGCTTGTGTGCTGGAGATAAGTATGATTTTGATTTACATAGTGCTGGTAGTTTTCCTATCTTTTAATATGTGTTTCTCTTCAGATAACACCAACTTTTCATTGCATTTTTAACTTCTTCTGGTCACTTAATTACCAATTTTGAAGAACTATCCGTGGATTAACAATCTATTTCCAGAATAAATTAGAATGCATTAATCACTATGTATATATACACTCATTTCTATACATATAATTTTATATTGCTCCATATGCATTACTTAGCATTTATTTGCACTGAATTTTGTGTAACATTTCATTGCCCAGTTTACTTGTTGAGTTTCCTCTCACAGCTGTGAAAAAGTAAATTGTCGGGCCCAAGATCATTATCTAAGATTTCCCTGTAAACAGTAAAGCATGTGATTAATCTTTCCGTAAGCAGAAATGGATGGACCAGTTTCCTAACATATATATCTTTCCAAACTCTGTACTGGAACCTTAAATGCCAAGTTTAGTCTGGATATCAAACTTCTAGACACCTAAACTTAGGCTACCTTAATTCCATCCTTAATTCCTTAGTATCATAAAATCTTTCAACTATTTATTCTATGCACATTTATCTTACTCTATTCAAAATAATTTAATAATTGTTTAATCAGCAAGTTCTGTGACCTCAGTGTCCATCATCTTTATGAGACTGCTTGCAAATATACTGCAGAGCACAAGGTCCTGGTGGGACCCCACTCATAACGGCTGTTTTGAAGGTTAGGTTATAAATTGAAATTAGTAATTTTAAAATGTCATATTCAAATTCCTTTGTAACTCTTGGGTGAATACTGTCTTTTCCTAGCAAATTGGTTTTGTTCATTTTCATCAAATTCAGTTCAGTTAGAAGGAGTTTTTCAAACTCACCTTACTAACAATGTCTGTTAGGGCTTTAATATTGTTGGATGCTTCTTGTACACTTTTGTCAGTTTCGGGTTCCACCATCTCTAGCAGTGATCTGACTCCCAAAGCACATAGAAAGAATTTTATTACGATGGTTTTTATATGTTGTTTCTTAATTTTTTTTTTTTTTTGCATCTGGTTTATAACAATTCTACATTTGGTTATTAAAAGTTAATGCTCTTTCCCCTTTTATGCAATTGAAGACTTCCACTTACCACTTCCTTTACTCTTATGGTTAGCCATACACAGCAAATAATAATGTTTCAGTCCCTTCATTATTTTTTTTGTCCTAGTCTTTTTTAGATATTCCTCATGCCTACTGAAAATACTTTATCCTTTTATCCGCTTTATAGATAATCTTGTATCTGTTTTGCTTAATTTTATGGCA
The DNA here is from genome assembly GCA_013400955.1 of Drymodes brunneopygia. NCBI lineage: Eukaryota > Metazoa > Chordata > Aves > Passeriformes > Petroicidae > Drymodes > Drymodes brunneopygia. The sequence continues at coordinate 194,418 of VZTZ01016268.1, forward strand.
TTTCTCTTCTGAAAGAAAACTAAAGAATTATTCTGTTGAATTATTAATTTTATTTTTACTTTTCTAAAATAGGAAATAATCACAGACACCGTTAAAAATTTTTGGATCAAGTATCCTGCATCTCTCAATAACAAATCAAAATATTTCATTTCTGTGATTTGTTAGAGGCAAATTTCACCAAAAAGCATTTGAGTTTGAAAAAATGTAACACACTAAAGCACAATGTTCATCCAGTCTATGTGTGAACAGTCAAAATCTTTCAATGTGATTATGCTTATTACTATGATTATATTTTGAGGCTTTTTTACTATTTTTCAATCATTTTCAATATTGTGCCTAGATCGTATATCGTCCTAATTTTAGAAACTTCAGGTATGGTATTTCAAGATACCGAGATTGTCTGCTGTTTGATGTGGCTAATTACAGTCCAAATAATTTTGCTCTGCCTTATTATTAACTTTTAAATCTCCTTTCTTAGATAAATTTTCTCAGACACCTGCTAGGCATTGCACATGGAGCACATCAGGCAATGAAATGCAGTCCTCATCTTTGGCTAAAGTTCATATCTGGCATTTCTTTCCAGAACTGATCGATGTGTCACTGGCAATTACATACTCTCCAAAGACTAACTTGTTCTAGATGTTTAGAATAGAATAGAATAGAATAGAATAGAATAGAATAGAATAGAATAGAATAGAATAGAATAGAACAGACTGTATCAATTGTAAGGGACACATAATTATCATCTAATCCAACTCTCTGACCAATTCAAGACTGACAAAAATTTAAAGCATATTGTTGAGAACATTGTCCCATTGCCTGTTAAACACTGACAGGCTTGCAATATTGACCACCTCTCTAGGAAGCCTGTCGCAGTTCCTGACCACTCACTCAGTACAGAAATGCTTCCTGCAGTCTAAATCTCCAGCTTTGAACCATTTCCATGTGGCCCATCACTGAGAAGCAGGGAGAAGAGAATGACACCTTCCTCTCCACTTTGCCTCCTTAGGAAGGTGTAGAGGGCAATGAGATATCCTTCTAGCCCTTTAATCAGTTTTGTTGCCTTTCTCTTTACTTATTCAAGGACCTTCACTTTGTTCATAAAACGTGGAGCCCAGAACTGCACACAGCACACAGATGAGGTGGCACAAATGCTGAACACAGTGGATTCACCACCTCTTTTGACCAGCTGGTGTCATTGTTTTTGATGCACCCCAGGATGGGGATTACCCTCTGGCCTGCCAGGAGAGAGTGCTGCCTCATTCTGAGCCTGCTTGTGCACAGGACCCCCAGATCCCATTGCAGGGCTGCTCTCCAGCCACTCATCTCCAAATTTTTACTTGTGTCTGATATCACTCTGTCTTAGGTGCAGAGTCTGGCATTTGGACTAGTTGAATTTCATCCCAATAATCATTTCACAAAGTTCCAATCTATCTAGATCCCTCTGCAAGGCCTCTTGCCCCAAGAGTCCATAGCGAGTCCCAGTTTAGTATCAACAGCAAACTAATGAATGCACTAATAGTGCATTCAACTCCTGCATCCAGATCATTGATAAATATTATTAATAGATCTGTCCCTAAATTTGAACCCTGAGGAATACCTCTGGTGTCTGTCACCAGTGAGACATAGCCCCATTCGCTACAACCATTTGACCTCTACCTTTCAGCACAACCTTCTTGTCCCAAGTTGAATACACTGTCCAGAAGGATGCTGTGATGAACAATATCAAAATCTTTAGTAAAAATCCAGAAAAATACATTCATGGCCTTCTGTATTTCCACTAAGTGGATGACTTTTTAATAGCAGGATATCAAATTAGTTAAATAGGACTTTCTTTTCTGAACCCAGTATTGATTGCATCTGATGATTTAATTGTTCTTAAAATGCCTTTTAATATGCCTCAATATAATCTTTCAATCTCAGTATTACCTTCTCCATAATTTTCCCAGACTGAGGCCCATAGTTCCCTGGATCTTCTCTAACCATTTTTGCAGATTGTTGTACAGCTGGCAACAGAAGAAACATGCGGGTCTCAGAGTAGTAGTTGAATTTTTAGGCAGCACCGACTAAAAAGGTTGCCTTTCTTTATTTTTTTATTTACATATGTTATTAAAGATAATTAAGGATTGGTGAAAAGGGTTAATACTCTTGAAGGTTTACAGGACAAAGATATAGTTAATTATCTTTTTCTACCTTAGGGAAAAAAATAAAAAACAATTGCATAAGTGTAAAACAATCCCGGCCGGTTAAGAAAAACAAAAACTATGTTTACAAAAAAAATATAAGAAACTACAATTATAATGTTATAAATTATGAGGCCCTGTAAAACCAGGGCAACAGTAGATAGGAGTAATATTGGCCAGCTTTCAGTGAGCAGGGACTGCCCTTTTTTTGATGATTGAGAGGACTCCTGTCATAACATCTGCTACCTTCTTCAGTGCTCTGGGATGGATCCTCTCATTCAGCTGATACAGCCATTTCAGTCATTGCAAATGAAAAGCTACTGATCCCATACTTGTGTTCTTTCAACTTAAGGGACATGGCATCCCAAGGTCTAGGGCCAATTTCAACTCTGACATTTGGCTTTTTGCTTCTTCTCTCTGCATGAATGAACCACAGATCTGTACTGTTCCTGCAAATCTTACTTCCTGAGATCATAGAAATTTTTTTTTTCTTTGAGGTTCATGAAAATTTCCCAGTTCATCCAAACTGGTCTTCTGCTCTGTTAGCTTGACTTCTGACACAATAGAATTGCCTAATCCTGACCTTATATATTACTTATCAATTTGGAAAACAAGTATTTCATCAGGAAAAAAAAGAGAAAAAATATCCTTTAATACACGTTCCTACTTTACACTGATTCCTTTCCTCCCTAATGAATGATGAGGATGCTTTTCTCCACTTTGTAAATTCTCTTGAACATCTAAGCATGATTTTACTATTTTAAACTTATGTCCTATCTATTGAGGATCAATTATATTTGAGGATACTGCAAGTACTCTGTGCCTTTGAAACAAGTGCTGAAATCCCTGTTCCTTTTAGCAACACAGGATACAGTTTAAAAGTGTAGTAGTGGACCTGCTGTGAAGGAGAAGCAAGAAAGCAAACAATGTGGAGTATATACTTTTATTTAATGACAAAAATGCTAGAGAGATCCTGAAGGTATAAATTCTAAACTGCTTTTGAACTTGAACTTTTTTTTTTTTTTGAGATTAGAAAAAACACTCAAAGAGTTGACATATATGTTTAAGATACAGCTTGATAAATTTGATAGCCTACAATTACAGATGATTTGATCACTCGGGAAGTTTCTTTTCTAAATGTTCTCCTAATTGTTACTACAACCAAGACCTTAGAATCTGAAAAAATCTATGTTCAGCTAAACTTGGTTGTTTCATCTACTTTGTACTGAATGTGATTACCTTAGTTTTAAAATTAAGTGTTAATTTCTATGGAGTTTTAAAAGACCAGAAATGAATAATTGCAGTACTTAATTTTATTCCATTTGTGGTATATCCTTCTTTTTATTTTTTTCTAACAACTGTTTTTTAGGAGAAAAGTACAATGCTACCTGTCAGTTAGAGCACATTCTTTCACAATAGGAAAGAGACAAGCCAATTTTGCCTGCAGATATATTTGAGAAATCACAGTGCAGTGACTAATTAAACAGCAGTGGTAACTATTTTTTGAAAATTATGAAAGAGGAACCTATGAGAAGCCAATCTGATATTGCTTTGTAAAGAAGAAAGGCAGATAGGATCTGTTAAAACCAGTTACTCTTCCATTAAGTAATGGAACACATATAAAAAGAAATATAACTATCTTGAAAATATCAGGAAAGCAAGAAGAATAATTTCATAAAGAATAAGACTGAAGGAACTTGAAGGAGGGAGTTTTGATTTTTATTTGTTAATTACTCAATAAAATTTTAAAAATTGCTATGATACAATGAGTTAGAAACAGTCCTGAGGAAAATTTTAGAACTGGTGTAAAATTTTTGTGATATTTTAAACTAAACAAGTCAATACATTTACTACAGGGAAACAACCCTAAATTAGTGTAAGAATAGATTAAATGACCCAGTTTCAGATGTTCTTCTATGAAAGAAAATATTGTGTATTAAGGGCTTAAGTGAAGTCCCATTGCAATCAATGGGAAGACTCCAGATGGAGCAGATAATCAAATAATCACTTCTCAGTCACCTGGTAAAATACACTTTAAGTAATACATACTTCAATTTAAAACAGATTTGAAAGTTTGAGAATTCTGTTTTACTTCTCAGTTTAAAAAAAAACAAACCCAAACTTGTCTATTGCTGTGTATAGTGTTTTGTGTACATAGAACACCTTACAACTCCTAAGAACATGTAAACAAACATTTATGTGTCCTGTCACAGGTTTTTGATTCCATGACATTTCCAGGTCTATTTTGCCATAGGGTCATCTTGAGAAGAGCTTATGTTAATAAGAAGAAGTGCAAGTAAAAAAAGTTATCAAGAGCAATATTAAGGACTGCAGCCTTCAGTATAAGACTAAGATGTTAGGCTGAATTTTATCTGTTCAATGGATGCTCCAAATAAATAATTAAATTACTTAAACATTCCATTGAAGCTAAGCATATTTTTATGAGACCTTGAATTCTTTTCTTGTTTTTAAATTTATAGAAAATACTTTGATTTTTGCACTTCAGGACAAGTTCATATAACTTGTTCATATAACACGCTTGATAGCTTCCTAGGTTACAGAATTTTATACGTGACCAGAAAATTCTGATATAAGGAACTATTTTCAAACTAATGGCTGAAGGCAAAAATTAAGGCCCCTAAAAGTAAAAGATTTGTTTATGGTTTTGTGTAAAGAATACTTTCAAGTAACATTTGTGCTTAAAAAGTCAAATTGATAATCAAGTTTGTTATCCAAATTCAGCTTTTCGTATAAAAAAACTTGATTTAAAAGCATCCCTGCTGGTTTTAAGTTGCAACAGTCTGCAACGTCCAGATGAGACAGGACTGTCCACCTTTGAAAGTCATCTACCCACAGTCATCTGTGGTTCATATACAACTTGTGTGAAAGATGAATGCTGTGGATTCCTCTTCCATTTAGCTCTCTGCTGGCAGCAAATTTATCAGAGGCAGTTGGTCTGCTCTAAGGTTTTACCTTCCGTTCAGAAAATAAATTAGGAGTATTAAAACTTCAGAAGATAAGATGCCTCTGAAGCACTGTTGAACTCTGCTGCTAGGCAGGAGGTAGGGGGGAGACATTATGAATTCAATGCTGACATTTCTGCTAAAGCCTGCAGTAGGTCTTGAGCAAGTCATTAAAGTAGTTTGTGTTAGGAAACAGACTTCTTAGGAGGTTTTAAGTATATTCATTCTATTTTCATATTATTTTATTATGAATTAAGACTACATCCTACAGTTCTTTTTTGTAAAAATAAAAGCAGTGATGAAATGTACTCAATATTATATCCATTTATATTGACTGTAAACTAACAATTGATTTCTGTCGTGTATCATCAGATACTGTTGGGGTTTTTTTCAATGAGGGGTCAAAAAAATCATTATAATTACTTAGAATATTTTTTTCTCAAGAAGCACCTTCCTTTTATATATATATTTGAATTGCTGTTATGGAAACCATTTCTAATCCCATTAGAATGTGTGATCTACGTCTCCATAATTCACCATTAGCAGTCTAATTACAAGTGAACACATTAACAGCACACAAAATATGAATTACAGCAGTATAAATCACATTCTATCAGGCATTATATCTTCATTGTCCCTTTCTCATTCTCACCCATCATCACTTCCATGCAAGGAAGTGCTATAGAAAGTAGGAAATATACAGAAACAACACTAAATGTGCATAGAGAAACATCAGAAAAGGCCATAAATGCAACCAGAACTATCCTACATTTCCTGTACAGTGAATACTAGAAAAGCCTAATTACCTAGGTGTTGAGGGCAAAGTGCAAGCTATTCTTCAGCAAAACACACAGTTCAGAGAGCGTCTGTTCTCATTAAAAGATTAGTAACTAATGGCTTTTACCCTTAGGAGACACTTTAAAATGCAAAATATATTATGAGCAGCATGACACTTTCAAAAATCTAGCCATACTTTTTTCTTTGTAAATCCTAAGAAACTGGGTCTTTGAAAAACACACTCAATAAAGAATATAGGTGATCTTAATCTAGAACTTAATTTAAAAATTTGGAATATATAAAAACTTGAGTACCAAAAAAATTAAATAAAGAATTACTCTCAAAAATGTATGTATTTAGAAACTTTGACTGTTAAAACAGAAAGTGAAAAATAAAAATAATAGTTACCTTCTGAGAAATCAAAGGGAAAAAACCACAACCACAACAAAACCCACCCAACCACCCACCCAACCAACCGACTAACTAAATAAACAAGTAAGTGAAAAAACTTGAATGTGAAGTTTCTGAGTTTAGAGTGCTAAAAGCAGTGTTATAACAATGGTAATTCCAAACAACTGTTTTAGTGGCAAGTATATTTTCAAAACAGTACTCCTAGGAGCATGGAAGTGGTAGAAGGTATAGACATGTCTGGAAATATTTCTTTGCACAAGCAATAACTACAGCTGTCATTTTACTTAAAACTGGTTCTTACAAATACTTAGGAATATGACAAATGACTCAGTAATGCATGTTTTGATGTGTAAAACTGGTCATGTGGACAAGTGTGAAAAGATCTGAAGATTCATGGTTTTACCATGACAATCCCTTGGACAGAAGTGTTTACACCAGGAAACAGACATTTTGAATGATATTTGGAGTTTCTCTCCTGACTTAGTGGAAATGGCTTTTTTATTATTATTTTAAGGGTCGATAGATTTCTACAAACATACATAGCATGGCCCATGGTAATATGTCACTACATCACTTTTTCTTAGTGACAGAGAATATACTTGGAAAAAAGCACTAGGAAGATTCTAGTAAAAGTTTAGTGTTTAAAGAGAATAGGGGAATGATACATTTTGTTTTGTCAATAAGCATATAATTAACGAGCTGGTTGTAAAACTACAGTTGCATCATACAGATAAGGAAATGTTCACTTGTGATAAAAATATGCTCCGTTATTCATAAGATGTGGACTGCTTTATACTAACTTATAAAGATCAATGAGAGAGTAAAGATACAAAGTGTGTTTTGCAGTTGATAATTGTGGTCCGGTAGACTGAGATTTTTTGATACCTTGTCTAAATACTGGAAATGAGATTTCAAGGACAACATTAAGAGGAACTTCCAGAACTGCCTCCAAGTCATGTGCTTATATGCAAATAAGAGCCAATTAAGGAGAATGAACTGTTTCCTCCAGTTCATATCCACAATCTATTACTTCCTTCAATAAATGGTTAGTTAATCCTGCCTTCATCAGAAAAATAGAAATCAATATTCTTCCAAACCTGGATAGTGGAACACACCACATGAACAAGTGCATAATCATGTTGTGCATAATTTATAGTTCAGTGAACTCACTAGAACACATTTCACCAGGTTCTCTACCAAGCCTATAAAAGTTAAAACTGTGCCTACAATAAAAGAAGAGCATTCTTTATAAATTCACATAAGCAAAATGGCTATTCATCAAGAAGGAAATCTTACAGGCACAGGAGAAGGCCATGCCTGTGTGCCAAAACACAAGCCATCAGGGAAGAAGACTGACCTGGCTGAACAGAGACTTTTGGATGGAACTCAGGTGAAAAAGGAGAGTTTTTGACCTGTGGAAGAAAAAGCAGCAACTCAGAAAGACTACAAGGATGTTGTGAAGTAATGCAGGTGAAAAATTAGCAGTGCTAGAGCTCAACTAGTACTTAATCTGGCTACTGGCAAAAAAGACAACAAAGGATTTTTCTAGAAACAGCAACAAAAGAAGGGCTAATTTTATATCCCCCCATTTATTGGATATGGAGGGTAACAGTGACAAATGAGGAATAGGCAGAGGTACTTAATGATTTCTTTGTCTCAGCCTTTAATAGTGAGACCAGTTGTTCTTCAGGTACTCAGCTTCCTGAGCTGGGACACAGGAACAGGGGACCAAATGAAGCCTCCATAATCCAAGAGGCTATGGTCAGTGATCTGTTGCACCCCTTAGACAAATACAGGGACAGATGGGATCCACCCAAGGGTACTGAGGGAGCTGGTAGAAGCATTCACCAAGACACCGTCAATAATTTGCCAGCAGCCCTCGTTTACCAGGGAGGTTCCGGTTGACAGGAGGTTGGCAACAATGATGCCTTTCTACAGGAAAGGCCAGAAGGAGGATCTGGGGAGCCACAGCCCTGTCAGCCTGACCTTAGTGCTGGGAAAAATCATGGAGCAGATCATCTTGAATCCCATCATACGGCACAGACAGGACAACCAAAGAATCATGTCCAGTCAGCAGGGGTTTATGAAAGGCAGGTGCTGCTTGACTGACACAGTCTCCTTCTATGATAAGTTGGTCCAGTTAGTGAATGAGGGAAAGACTGTAGATGTTGCCTACCTGAATTTCAGTAAAACCTCTGATACCATTTTCCACATTATTCTCCTGGAGAAATTGGCTGTTCATAGCTTGGGTGGGTGCACTGTTCAAGGGATAGAAAATTCTCTGGTTGGCTGGGCTCAGAGAGTAGTGGTGAATGGAGGTAAATCCAGTTGGTGCTGCCTGAGGGTCAATGTGGGGGTCAGTCCTGTTTAAGATCTTTATCAATGACCTGAACAATAGGATCAAGAGCACCCTCAGTCAGTTTGCAGAAGACACCAAGTTTGGGCAAGAGTGTCGATCTGCTGGAGGACAGGAAGGCTTGGCAGAAAGATGTGGACAGGCTGGATCAATGATCTGATAATAATTGTATGAGGTTCAACAAGGCAAAGTGCCAGGTGCTGTCCTTGTGTCACAACAACCCTATGCAGTGCTACAGATTTGGTTAACATTTGGACGTGATGACCTTAAGGGTATTTTCAACTTAATGGTTATGTGATTCTATGATTCTAAGAGTAGATGGAAAGCTTCTTAGTGGAAAAGGACCTGGGGGTGCTGGCCAACAGCTGGCAGAACAGGAGCCAGATTGTGCCCAGGTGGCCAAAAAGGCCAATGGAATCCTGGTTTGTCTCAGAAATGTTGTGGCCAGCAAGATCGAGGCAGTGGCCATCTCCCTGATCTGGGAACTGATGAGGCCCCACCTTGCATCATGTCTTCAGTTTTGGGGCCCTCAGTGCATGAAGGACATTGAGATGCTGGAGGGTGTCCAGAGATGGTGAAGGGTCTGGAGCAGAGGACTGATGGGAGCAGCTGACAAAGCTGTAGTTGTCTTGTGTAGAGAAAAGGAGGCATAATAGCAAGGGATAGGACAAGAGAAAAAAGCCTCCCAAGTTGTGCCAGACGAGATTTCGATTGGATAGAAGGAAAAATTTCTTCATCAAAAGGGTTGTCAAGCACTGGAACAGGCTGTCCAGATCAGGGAGGGAATCACCATCCCTGAAGGCATTAAAAATAGGCTTTGAAGTGTCACTTCAGGACATGGTTTACTGTTGGACTTGCCTGTGTTAATGGTTGAACTCAATGATCTTAAAGGTCTTTTGTGAACTGAATAGTTGTAGGATTTTACAATTAAAATCTCCAATTTCAGTTTTTATATCACATGTGCAAGGGATCATTTAAGTGGTGTCTTGCGGTTGGACACACAAGTACATTTTTACAGTTCTGAGATTTACTTGCAAATTTCTGCCTGTTGTCCCTTCTCTTTTACAGGATTGGGTATTATGGATCCAGAAAAGTCTATGTCTGTACATCCTTTGTAATACTTATACTATAACATTAACATACCTGATACATCAATTAGCTCATGTTCAGGATTTCAGCAATGTAATCTCTATCATCATACTGCTTCCTGAGATACTAACAGACTAGTTCTTGTCAAGGGGATCAGAGCTTGCAAATAATTACTTGCATAGTCTATGGAGTCCAGAATTTCCTTATTCTTATCTGTCTATTCAAGCCAAGCCTAATTACAGATTGATCCTGAATGGGATTTCTAGGTCTTTAGTACATGATAAATAATAAATAGGCATTAGTAATAAATTGACTTTACCATACTGCGAGAGTTCATTCTATAGTCAAGGTGTTGTTTTGTGTGAAACTAACAGCACTGAACTGAAGATGAGTTGCCACATAAATAAATACAACTACCTTCAATATACTTTCTGAACTGCTTCTCCAAGAAATCACCCTGTTGACTAAGAATTCTACCTGACAATCAGATACTATAGCATAAGTCACTACAAAAAAAATTCGGTGTTAGCATATCACTCCCACAAGAATCTCATTTATATTATGACTGACACAAAATTTAAGAGCTGTCTCTTGGTGCTGACTCTCAGGTATTTTTCAGTAATGCTTGCTGCTTGTGTATAAATGTAACTCTTTATTTGAGAAGCAATATAGCCAGGTATAAGAGACTTTTGCAGTTTTCCATTGCTGGTGTTTTTATTTCCTTAACCTGTGGAGTGTTTATTCTAGGGAGAGAAATCACTTCCCCTAAACAAGGAATTTAGAAAAGCCAGTACAATTTTCTGATATTCGCATACCACAATAAGCCCAGGTCTGAATGGATAAACTATACAAGCTCTGTACAAGTAAGATTCAATGTATTTTCCACTGTATATCATAGATAAATTAACAAATGACCAACAGATTTGTGATCTTTAAAAAAGAATACCTTTTTTTGGTTTTCAAGTCTTTTTTCTGTACAGGTGGAGAAAGAGTTTAGTCCCCTTTCTCTTTTGAAATGTGTCTCTTAATGATAAATGAATATGGCAATGGCACATAGGGATTTCTGATTATACAATCTGTCTTCGGTGTCACTAGATATAATTTCCTGTTTCAATCTTCTCCTTCTTCTTTTTTCTGTTATATCAAAATAGTTAGGATTTTATAGAAGTGTTTTTCTCTGCAACAGCTTGAAGATATAAGTAAAATGAAATGCAGTGAGTACTGAAGATCTGATAAAACACTGCTAATTTGTTTTCCAGCATATTTAATATTCAGATCTCCACAGACCAAGCTCAGGTGGGAAGAATAAAAACTGGATACAGCACAGAAAATCTACAATGATGGATACATTCACTACACAGAATTACAAAAAAAAATAAACAGCCCCACAGATGAGAAACATTAAAACTCCTGAAACACCTACAAACAATTCACGTCTCATAAAAAAATTTAACTAGGTAACTGCCACTCAGAAAAATATTTCTTAAGCTAAAAGTTGAAGAACTTTAAAGCACAACTTGGTACAAGTATATGCATTAAAAGTAAATGCATATAACAGTGATAAGTGTTTTTCAGCTTTCTGGCAAATATATAAAATGTAGGATGTCACAAGTGATTTGATTTCATTTTGTTATTCAGTTTGAAGTCCTTCATTTGCTTAAGAATTATATATTTTGTATATGTACCTGACAATTTATTTCATTTTATTTGGTATTTAATTCTATTTTCATGGACTTTGTGTGGAAAGAAGATGACATGCTGTAGAGGATCTAATCACCTCCTGGAACTTATCTTCTGGTATAGCAGTACTACATCTTTCACTGCTCTTAATTTAATTCTTTAAGTGTTTGTTTTTTAGCTTTGGCTGCATGTCTGTTCACTTCTTAAAGCAAGCCTTTCCTCTCTGATTTCTTGTTACAGGGAAATTTAACTGGTGTGGCCAGAAGGACCAAACTATAAAACTCAGTGACACAAAGCTTAAAATGTAATGAACAGGACACTCAACACACCCGTACCAAGCAAGCCCTCTGCCCAAATGCTGGCTAGTAGCACCCAGCCTACCTCTAGGAAAGGGGACACTTGCTCCCACCCTTAAAGAAGATGGGGACCTGGCTCACCCATGTAACAGCATTGTTGGGATTGTTTCTCTAGGAGAAAGATCCAGGGGAGCTTTAGATCATAACACCTCTTGGTGGATCAGTCCACCTGGAGGAAAACTTCCCCCAGGCTAGGAAGAGACGGTGGTTTGACCCAAACTACAGTATCACCCATGTTAATGTTCATTGGTTTAGTTATCTGTCAGTTACGTGTCAATCTTGTCCCCACTTCTAGAATATTCTTAGCTACTCGGTTCGTGATTTGTTGTTCACCCTTATCTCCTCCCCTCCTCCTCTCTCAATGGTTGTTAACCCCTAAACCCTCCCTAACTCCTCCCCGTTAGTGACCCCTGATTGGTTGCTTGTGTCATATATAAGTTCATGTTCTGCCCCAGTTCAGGGCTCTCAGCAGCAGAGTCTAGAACGGAATAAAACCCCTTCTATCGTCTCTCTGAGAGTCGCTCCCTTTCTCCGCCTTTAGTCCTCGGATCCAAGAGGAATAACCCCGACCCTACAGCACCTTCTGCCCCTGGAGAACCAGAGTGTTCCCTCGTCGTCCCCACCATTCGGTTAGGGGATTCGAGGACCCCCGGGAGGCGGGAGGCTTCCAACTGCCAGAGAGGGCTTGGACCTGCGCAGGACCAGACGGACAGACCTCACGACGTCCGCTTTCCTTTTTATTTAATACAGCATCACCTCCACTACACTTCCACAAATTTTTGCATGTTCCTCTCGACCTCTGAGGGGCTATATTCCAGCTGTGCATTATTTTCTGTAGAGATTGTCATCATAAACCACTAATGATCCTGTTTATCATGAAGCTGAAGACAATCCCTTTGGCTTCCCCATATATGAGGCCAGTTGATGGCTTGTATCAACCTCTGCTTCTCCAGTTTTTCTGTGTTACACCATAGGTGAAGCAAGCCCAGTGAGAGTCCCACAATAAAGTTCCTTTATCGCTTCTTTGTTTTAGAGATCTGAGCAGGAGAATCAGAACTGGGCAAATCTAGTGGGGGTCACAGCTATCTGAGTGGTGCTTTCAGATAGGCTTTGTCTATGGCTTTTCTACACATGTGTACTGAGAAGCATCAAGCCCACCAGGGAAATATCAACAAGCTTGTAGCCAGTATTTTACGTTTTGAGGATAAGAGACTAGATGAAAAGTGTATTCTAATATAGATCTAATTAAAAGGTAGGCTAACATACACATCCCCCCCTACCTCCAGAAGCTTCAAAAAGATTGCACAGTTGGCTTTCCTGGGCACAGAGTGTGCTCTGGTGAACACCATAATAATTGCCTGTTAGCCTGCTGCAAAGTATCAGTTGTTCTCAGTTTGAGATAGTCAGTAATTATGTCAGAAGTTGATACTGTCACAGATTGCTGCCCACAAACAATGTATAAATTAAAACACAGTTATCATTCAGCAGCATAAATTTTCCAGTATAATTCATTCCCTAGAAGTGGCAGCTGTTGCAACGTTCTAGGTACACAAAATAATCCAGCTATTTGGAGATGCATAGGTCTGCACCCTCCTGGAGAGTTTCTCTGAACAGCAGCTGAAACACCTGACACTTTGTTGCAAGACCAAATGAATTCTAATATGCTTTTCCTTTCACAGTCCTAGGAGCACAGAATTATTTTGGTGGAAAGGACCTCTCAGGTCACTGAGTCCAATCATTAACTTAACAGGTGCCAAATTCACCACTAAAACATGTCCATATGTGTCATATCTACATGTCTTGCAAATACCTCCAGGGATGGTGACAACCACTACTGCTACCCTGGGCAGATCATTCCACTATTTCATTCAGTGAAGAAATTTTTTCCTTATACCCAATCTAATAACGCTTAGAGTTTTGACTCTGAAAACAGATAATTATATGGAAGACTTTCTATGTATAATAAAAGCAAATTTTAACACTATTTTCATGATCATTCATGCAGAACTCTTCTATGCGGAGGCAGAAACCATTGGGATCACTGTAGCATTCCCTTTATTGTTATTCAAATGAAAAGACACTAAAAAAAGGGAAAAAGTTCCAAACTCACAAGCCAACTACACTAACAAATTCATGCACATAAACTCAAGAGTGTTGGCAGATAAATGCACATTAAGATATTTTATGCCTGAGATCCAGTGAACAGATAAATAGAAACCTCTTGGAGGTTGTTCACTCCTTTGCCTCTAACTGGATTCTTAGACTTGAGTCCATTACACTTTCCATGTCTCAATTTGCACTAGTTTAGAAGTGGGAGAATAACCCCCACTGGCCTCAAAGAAGGGTGTGAGAGCTGAAACAGAAGCCTTTGGACTGTCTCAGGTGAAAAGCAGTGCTTAAAAGAAAGTGTGATTTTCCACTCTTCCTTATCTTGGGTGTTACAGTCACGTAACATTTTCAACTTCCTGGAAAGAAAACCAAATGACAGTGTTGGGTGGGGTTTCTTTGTGTTGGAGTTTGGATCTTGGTTTGTTTTTTTGGGGGGGGCTTTCTTTCTTTTTCTTCAGGAATTTTTCTCCCATGAGCTGTTAATGACTGAATACTTAAGAGAACAAAGCACATGGCCAAAGCCTTTCTCCTCAACAGGGNTTGTTTGTCGGTTAATGCCATAGTTGTTCTTATTTGTTAGCTTTATTTTAGATATTAGTAAAGAACTGCTATTCCTATTCCCATATCTTTGCCTGAGAGCCTCTTGATTTTAAATTTATAATAATTCAGAAGGAGAGGGGTTGCAATTTTTCCATTCCAAGGAAAGCTCCTTCCTTCCCTAGCAGACACCTGTCTTTTAAACCAAGACACTTTGGTTTTGGTTTGTTTTTTTTTTTTTTTAAAGGTCTCTATTACTTTATTAGACATAATGGCTTTTCTAGTTTCCAGTGGACCCTAAATTTCATAGATTACTACTAGGCAGTAACTTTTCTCACTGTGAACAAAGTAAACATTCTTCTAATTGAGTTTTTGATCTGTAGGATCTGTGCGTATGTGTATGTTCTGCCCCAGAACACAGTGGAGTGAGTGATTTTTGCTCTACGTGTGTGTGTTTTTGTGTGTGTGTTCTATATTTATCTGGATGTTTTCACACAGTCTCATCATCACCACAGAAAGCAAAGTAATTTTAAAAGTCAAGATACAGAATTAGAAACAAAGTGCACAATCTTAGATTACCTCAGAGAGTCCATTTATTATCTACTGTTTTCTCATATGGGTTCACTCAGCAAATTTATAGCCTTTTCAGGGCAAACAAGTACATGGTGTGACCTTGAAAATACACTAAAAAAAGGCCCATTCCTTAGTTGTGGCTTCACTTGGCAAAACAAATAAATGCAGATATATGTGTAAAACTTGATAGTTTAATTTTGCTGTTGATGATTATCCAGATAGATAGTTTCTTGGGACTGACTGTGGCAATCTCAGTGTGATTCTAATCAGATCTCTCTCTGGACCCTGTGCTTTTTAAAGTACCCTGGGGCATTAGGGTGGTATATCTGGACTTGTAATAAACACTCATACAACATTAAAGGAAACTGCCTACTTAGCGCTGACTTTCAGTATATTCCAAACTGGCTTAAGTGTGCCAGTGAGGCTTGGTTAGAATTGACCCCACTTGTCCTGTCTGAAAGAGTTGGATTCTGCTGAGCAAAGGCAGTTACAGATGTATTCATTCACCACTGAAGCAGAGCTGCATTTTTCTGTCATCAGAACTGAAATTCGCTTCATGCTTCATACAGTAATTTTACAAACTTTTAGCTGAAATGAACATAAACACATTTCATGTGAGATTGTGGCATTTACTAATTGTAGTGTTCTGAAAGAAATTTTCAGAATTAATATCAGATTAATCAAAACCACATCAGTGATCCATTTATTTTTCAGTATATATGTACGCATCTATGTAAGAACCTGCCTTATACTGAAATGTATGAGACAAAGCTGTATTTCTATATATATATGCAGGTAAATGTACATGTGTTATATGAATGCCATTAGACTGATAGATCTGTGATGCTTGTCCGTTAAAGTAGCAACTGCCTTAAATGACCTCATCTGATTTTCTCATTAACCATCTCCACATGCAATTATACTACAGATGAATTATGAGAAACATTGCAGATTAAGCATAGAGTATGAAGTGCTGCATGCTTTGTAATTAGTGCTAATATTCCAATAATTTTGTTCAATAAATCAGCAAATAATAAAATAAAAATTTACAAATCTACATAATCTGTATGTTATTGCTATTTCTACAGAGATATATATGTACACACACAAAAACATACTGAATAGGTTTTTATGACACACAGGAAGTTTATAAAAAAATTCATTGAGAATCATGAACATCCGTCAGAGGATGCTAAAAAGGAAAATAAAAGCACTAAACAGAATGAAATTTAATTGATTCTGTGCTTTGAATTCCTATCACAGAATTGCTGGTTGTACTTTAACCTTGGAATAGGTATTGATTGACATTTACCACAGGGGACTTCATTACTTTACACCAGTATATCTGAATGTAAAGTGGTGATTTCCAAATAGAGGCAGACACTATCCTCTATGCAGCAATACACTCACACATTTGTCTATGATGTGCTGGGACACTCATATTGACCTGATCCTCACGTTGCCCAGACTGGGTAGCTCTAAAGCATGCACTGGCTGTTGTTAGGGATATTCTTCTTGATTTCTTTTTCATGGAAACTAGGATATAGGCAAACGAGGAGAAGCAGGTGAGATCACTTTAAGAGGCATCACAGCATGTAATTCAGATCATGCACATACTGTGAATGCAAAATTTCTTTTAGGTTTTCTGGCCTAGACTTGGTGCTGAAAAGCATCTTCTTTTCTGTACTCTGCTTCACTAAGTACAGGTGAGACACTCAATCCATACAATATATTCTTCAGTCAATGAACAAGCTTAAGGAACTTCAGTGTTTCAATCAATCTTCTTTCCATTAAAAAGGACTTTGGTTCCCTTATGAAGGTATTTATTGGCCTCTGAATAGGTCTTCCCCACCAAATGATGGAGGTGAATGTGGGAGAGCTTTTTTTCTTTGACATATTATGAGATAGCATAGGAGTGACAATTTTTTTAATCTATTTTTAAATATTGGGAGTACCTTTTCCCTGAAAAAGGGTCACTATCTGCTGTTGAGAGATGAGAATGCACTTGATATTGAAGTAAACAGGAGGGAAGCCAAAAACTTGGCTCAGGATTTCCTACATAGGCATGTTATTTCCAGAAAATATGTTTTAGTGTATTCAAAAGACTCATTTCTTACCAGAACTTGTAGTTGGCTTATTTCACATGAAAAAAAAAAAAAACAAACCTGCAATCCTGTATTTTACTACTTATGTAAATAGAATAAATCAGGACAAAATGTTTATAGTATCATGATTATATAGGTATTAAATTATCAATGAAACAACCCTGGCAAAATTCAGGGCAGTACAATACAAACTTTGTTTCAACCCGAGGTTACTGAAACAACACAGAATAAGACCTGAATGATCTTTCTTGTAGCAAACCAGAATGATGAAGGCTGCCACACAGAAACTGATTCCTGTTAATCCTTCATATTTAAACTCAGTTTAAAACTCCACTTCATCCTCCTCCCTTTATGGCTACTCTAATGGTGCCACAAAGGGAAGAGTCTAGCTCTTAGGCAAGTGGCTTACAGAAGATGTAAAGATTTTAAAAAACACCCATGTAAAGATTTAGCAGCCAGAAAGCATAGCATAAACGCAATGCGTTTATATTGTGAAAGTTTGCTAATGACAATTTTCTGTTTACTGCACTAGCCTCTCTTTCTAACTACTTAGTGCTGCAGCCCGATATGGAGACCTTTATACTCTGGTTCTAAAGGAATAAATTGCTCACTGAAGAGGAGTCAAACAAAAAGGAAAGCTTGCTTTTTTTTTTTTTTTTTAATGAATAAATAAGAGGAAGCCCTTTTTCATGTTAGTTGTAGTTATTTCATGCATTAATTAAGACACCAAATGGTTTTCCTATTTTCTTGGAAGACTTGATTTTACTTCAATAAATAGAAAGGAATTTTTTCCACCAAAATAGCTTTTGTATGTGACAATAAGTCGATTAGAGCATGGTGCTAATAATGTCAAGGTCATGGGTTCAATTTCCATAGGGGCCATTCACTCAAGAAATGGACTCCATGCTCCTCTTGTACTCAAGAATACCTAAGGATCTCTAGTGTCTAACCATGCCAATTTATTGTATCTTTCTAGGGGACTTTTTGAATCAAACATAGAATCATAAAATAGTTTTGGTTGAAACAGACCTTAAAGATCATCTGTTTTCAACCCAGATACAATTAGACCAGGTTGCTCAAAGCCTGGTCCAACCTGGTCTTGAGCACTTCCAGGCATGCAGCATCCTCTGGGCAACCTTTTCCAGTGCCTCACAACCCTCACAGTACAGGATTTCTTCCTAATATCCTCTTCCACTCCTGATTTACTTGGTCCTGTGACTCTGATATCTAAACCACAGTTACACTTGCTGTCCAATTTGAGCCCTTAGAAGATTGGTGTTAGGTCCTGGGAATACTTGTGTATATTATCAGGCTAGAGCTATTATTGACTCAATGTTTACTATATAGTAGCAACTTTTTGTAGTATATTAACAAGATTCTTTCGTGACAATCCATATTATCAAATGACTATGAGTAAAAGGATATATTCCTCTGACTAGGTTAGTGGCAGGAAAATGGCATGAGATTTTCAATGAAATCTACAGGGAACTTTCCTTGCATTTAACTGTTATGTATAACACAGTTATATAGCACCAGTACAGTGTAAAAAGTATTTATTACTCTTCATATTTTTAAAAAATATTTAACTTAACAAAATACCATGAAGTGTCTCCCTCTGTCACACACATATTTGTGCTGCACACACACACACTTTCACCAGCCTTCTCACCAGAAAAAAAGACATATTTAGAAATTCAATGTGCTAATATATATTAAGACTGTGTATATCAGGACTATTAAAAGCCTCAAAGCTGATTGATTTTTCTGTGCTTTGAATTATATTCGCAATATTTTACCTATTTATTTATTTATTTATTTTAACAAACTGGTAGAAACTAACCTGAATACACACATTTCTAATTCCTGTCTACATAGTTATTTAGCACTAAAATGCTACCTAAATACATAATACTGTATGAATAAAACTTACTTTTTTTTCTTGTCTCTCCTTGTAGTTATTTGTTGGAATACATAATGGCCAATTAGAAATCTATTTCTCTGACAGTTAAAATCTATAATTCATCAGATGTAATATGATAATTGCCTGTTCATAATCTCAAACATTGCACATCATTGAGGAAATGATTCAGAATTGTTTTCCAATTATAAATTAACTTAATTGCTTGGAAAACATACTGTCTCTTACAATCTCATAGAAGCCGGCATTGGGAGCTAAGATGACACTACTTAAAGTTTTGCAGCTCATAATTTAGCAGTTTAAATGCACAGTTAAAACTTTATAGACATACATCAAGGCCAATGGTGCTATTCATGCCCTGCAGTTGCAGTATTTGAAGCTTAAATCAGAGATATGGTGATGATCAGATAGAGACAATGATTTGCCTTGGGCCACGGTTTTCAACTCACTGACAAACATGGAGTTTCTTAACCTGCAAACTTCAGCAGACTAAAGGGACAGTAAGAAGAAGTGGATTCATTTTTCTTTTTCTTGGTTGTGCTCTAGAGACTTATTAGCTATCAGAAAAGTATTTTAATGTTCTCACCCTCTGGAGACTCATGTCTTATGTCAAAAAATCACATAATCACTGAGTCAATTAGATTGGAAACAATCTCTGAGATCATCAAGTCCAACCTGTGACTGATCACCACCCTGTCAACTTGATCTTGGCACTGAGTGCCACATCCAGTCTTTCCTTTAACACCCTCAGGAATGGTGACCCCACTGCCTCCCTGGGCAGCCCAATACAATATCTACATGATCCCTTCTGTAAAGAAATTCTTCCCAGTCTCCAGCCTAAGCCTCCCCTGGTGCATCTTAAGACTTGTCCTGCTGCTAGATGCCTGTGACAAGAGTCCGACCCCCACCGGGCCACAGATTCTGGAGAGTGATAATGTCACACTTGAGTCTCCTTTTCTCCATGCTAAATGATCCCAGCTCCCTTCCTACCCCTCATAGGACTTGTCCTTGAGACTCTTCACCAGCTTCATTGCTGTTCTCTGGACCTGCTTCAGCACCTCAATGTCCTTCCTGAACTGAGGGGCACAGTACTTGACAGAGCACTCGAGGTGCAGCCTGACAAGTACTGAGGACAGAGGAAGAATGTCTTCCCTAGTCCTGCTGGGTCAACTATTCCTAATACAAGCTAGGATGCCATTGTTCCTCTTGGGCACCTGGACACACGCTGGCTCATGCTGATTTGACTGTCAGCCAGCACCCCCAGGGCCTCTCCTGCTGGGCCACTTTTCAGCCACTTTCCCTAGCTCTGCATGACGTTATTGTGGCCAAAGTGTAAGACCTGGCACCTGGTCTTGTTGAACCTCATGCTGTTGGTCTCAGTCCATCAATCCAGCCTGCCCGGGTCCATCTGCAGAGCCTTCCTGCCCTCCAGCAGATAGACACTCTGACTCAACTTGCTGGCTGTGAATTTGCTAAGGATAGACTCGGTGCCCTCATCCAGATCATCAGTAAAGATATTTAACAAGCCTGGGCCCAACCCTAATCCATAAGGAGCACCACAAGAGACCAGACTGGATGCAGCACACTCCACCACCACTCTCTGGGCCTGATCATCCAGCCAGTTCTTAACCCAGCAAAGAGTGTACCTGTCCAAACCATGGCATAAAGAACTGTTAATGACTAACTTGTTTCACCATTGCCCAGCAGTTAAAGACCTGGTGTGATAATGGGCCATGATAAGCCATAGTGATGGTGGTGAATAAGCTCATTACAAGTGAATGACCTGCATACACAAATAACTGGGTGCACTGTGTGAACATCACGTGGATACCAATGCACATATAGGTGAATGTGTCTTTGCTATAGTCCCAAGCTGGAGCAAAACTTCCAGTCACCATTGTAAAGGGCCACTCAGCTGGTATACAAGTGAATGTGCAGCAATTCTGGCAGACCTCTCCCCACCATCAGATGAAAGATTAAATTATCAGTGGGATGCTGCTGAATCCATGGTGGTGATTATCACT
Organism: Drymodes brunneopygia; assembly: GCA_013400955.1. Classification (NCBI taxonomy): domain Eukaryota; kingdom Metazoa; phylum Chordata; class Aves; order Passeriformes; family Petroicidae; genus Drymodes; species Drymodes brunneopygia. The sequence goes on from VZTZ01016268.1 coordinate 215,499, forward strand.
CACTTTCTATAATTTTTTGCTTTTTACTATTTTCCTCTTTTTCCTCCTTGCTGTCTTCCTTAATAGTAAATAAAAGATAATTTCTGTCACCAACACTTGACCACGTTTGTGTCTTAATCTTGCTCTGGGTATTTTCAAACTTTTCCCCTCTCTGTGCTGGCAGATTGGAACACGTGGGCTGCCAGCTTTTCCAAGAATATACCATGGGAGATGGTGTTGAAGGCTTTGCTGAAGTCCAGGGAGACTCTATCCACAGCCTTTCCCTCATCCACTAGATGGGTCATCTGGTCAGAGAAGGAGATCAGTCTGCCCAGGCAGGACCTGCCTTTCCTAAACCCATGCTGCCTGGGTCTGATCCCTTGGTTGCCCTGTAGGTGCAGTGTGATTGCACTCAGGATAATCCACTCCATAACCTTGCTGGGCAGCAAGTCAAGCTGATAGGACTGTCATTCCCTGAATCCTCCTTCCAACTCTTCTTGTAGATGGGTGTCACACTGGCCAATCTCCAGTCATCTGGGACCTCCCCCGTTAGCCAGGGGAGGAATGATAAATGGTGGAAAGCAGCTTAGTGAGTTCTGCTAGCTCCCTCATCAACCTAAGATGAATCCCATAGACCTGTGAGCTTTTAATTGGCTCAGTAGGTCACTAACTACCTCCTCCTGGATTATAGAGGGTTCATCCTACTCCCCATCCCTGTCTACCAGCTGAGGACACCAGCTGAGGTTAACTAGTCTTACTGTTGACATATCAATCTCTCTCAACAAAATCTGTATGAAGAAGCTGTGGAAAATGACATCTTTATAAAGTTTTTCCTTGCTAATCTAAAAATATGTGCTACAGGAGCTACTTAGACACAAAACTGTTACCTGTGGGACAAAAAGATGATGGATAAGATTAAAAGTATTACCTTTTCACTCCCATTTTCAGTGATAATTTGAAACTCATGTCGTGACATCTTGGTATCCCAGGCAGGTGGTCAACATGCTCAGTCCTAGTATTTATATGATGAATATGTATTAAAGTTGTTTATTGCAAAGGCAGAAGCCCTGCCAATGCTGAAATGTGTCACAGACATCCTCCTCTTTCGTCTCCTTTTGAAGAATGAAAAGCAGATTGCTCTGACTGATGAAGATGTCATCAAAATGTGATTCTTAGTTCCTCTTTCAAGTGCCTGAAAGCTGGAACTGTCAAAGACCACATGGAAAATGAGCTAAAACCTGTTAAACCAGACTATTTGCAAGCACAATCACAAACCAATCCCAAACAAAACAATCTTCCAGTCTGGAGAACTTTCGTTTCCTTGGAGGTGTAGGCTGAAACAAGAAATACTGATGCACAGACACAATGGCAATCTCGCAAATGATTGCCTATCCTGTTTTTAAAACTCTTCAGTGACAGAAGCTGCATGGTGAGTCATTCTTTAACTAAATCTTACCTCATACCCTGCAGATGAGATCATAAACTATCCAAAATAAGGCATGTCTGAGGCATATATGTGAGAAACTCCACAAAAATTACAGAGATTTTTATACTTTAAAAACTTGTGAGTGCTCTCTCTTAAAAAGTATTTTTCTTTAGCGCAAATTCCCTACATTGAATATTTCAGTAACATCACCCTCACATCCATGCTGTATCTGTAAATACAAGCATATATAATAATAAATTCACTTAGGTTGGAAAATACCTCTAAGATTGTTGAGTCCAACCATTAACATAGTAAAGTCCACCCCTAAACCATGTCCCTAAGTGACACAACTTTTAAATACCTCCAAGGATGGTGACTCCACCACTTCCCTGGGTATCCCGTTCCAAGGCTGGGCAAATCTGTTTCCCCTACCTTTCAATCTAAACCTTCCCTGGTGTAACTTTGAGGCCGTTTCCACTCATTCTATCACCTGTTATTTGGGAGAGGAGATCTCACTACAATCTCTTTCAGGTAGTTTTAGGAAGTGATAAGGTCTCCCCTGAGCCTCCATTTCTTCAGGCTAAACAACTCCAGCTCCCTCAGCAGCTCCCCATAGGACTTGTATTTAAGGGAGACTACCTTTGTCCATCTGAAGAGAGAGAAACTAGTTATTAACTAGTGAGAAGCAACAGCCTTTTCCCCTCAAATAACCCTAAGGGATCGAAAGAGAAATAAGTACAGCTATCTTGCAAAATGTAGCAACATCTCACAGTATATAGCTAGATTGCCATTTTTTTGTGGACATTCTTCTATTTCAATATAAAATACTTGTTTGTGAGGTTTCTTTTTCGGTATTCACTAAAAGAAGATCTATAAGTCATCACAATTGGTGTGACTGTGTAAATTCACTTACAACTTCAAAGCAAAAAGGTCAGAATGAGATTACTCTTCAAAAGCATGTCATACAGGTGAGACAGGTAGGAATAGATACCCTTTGTTATAAAACCTGCATATTGAACATGTATAGTATGTTCTGACATTTAGAAAAATGTTTCTTTTCTTCTCTACCATGCATATTTAACATAACTCAATCTCATGAATGTATAATTTACTATTTTCCAGTGATAATAGCAGAATGGAGAATATAAAGTATTCAAAAGAGCAGAAATGTGAAAGATAAGGTTACAGTCTCAGGCACATATCCTGAGCAGCTAAAACCCTTACTCAGAAAATCAGAATTCACAGATGTAATGTACATTAAAAAAACTCCAAAAATGTACAAGAATTATTACGTGACTCAAAACACAGACCAATGACAAAATATAATTAAGTCAGACTGAAGTTCAAGCCTTTTACATATTTTAGGTATGTACTTAAGACTATCAGCTTTTTTTTTTTTTTTTAATATGGCAAAGTAAATATTTACAGAAGTATTTGTTACTTTATCTTTTATGTCTTTCCTCTCAAAAGTTTCCTGAAACTGTCATTCAATATGGCAGAATGGACAATTTCTGCTCTTAAAATCAGTTACAAAAATGAGAATAAAAGAAGAAAAACTTGAAAAAGTTGAACTTTTGCATCTAGCCCACCTCTCAAGCCATTCATGGTTCTTCTGAATGGCATCTCTTCCCTCCAGTGTGTCGAGCACACCACACAGCTTGGTGTCAGCAAACATGCTGAGAGTGAAATCAATCCCAGTGATTTCACTGACAAAGAAAGTAAACAATGTTGGACACAATACTGACCTCTGAGGAACACCACTGGTCACTGCCCTCTGCCTGGACATCCAGCCATTTACTACAACTCTGACTGTGACCATGAAGCCAATTCCCTATCCACCAAGTGGTCCACCCATCAAATTCATGCCTCTTCAGTTTAGAGACAATGATGCCATGCAGGACAGTGTCCAATGCTTTTCACAAGTCCAGGTAGATGACCTCATTTGTCCTTCCCTTATCCACCAATGCTCTAACCTTGTTGCAGAAGGCCATGAGTTTTGTCAGGCATGATTTTCACATACGGAATCCATGTTAACAGTCACCAATCAACTCTTTATTTCCTATGAGCCTTAACAAAATTTCCAGGAGGATCTGCTCCATGACCTTGCCAAGCACTGGTGTTAGACTGACTGGACTGCAGTTCCTGGGGTCATCCCTGTTTCCTTTTATAAAAAAAGGGGTTATGTTTTCCATTTTACAGACAGCATTAACTTCACAGGACTGCCACCTAAAATATGATGGACAGTGGCTTAGTCACTTCATACGCTGGTTCCTCTATGATCTGTGTATGTATCTCAGTGCCACGGACTTGTGCCCTGTCAGGTTCCTTAGACCTCAGGTTCTCAAAACTGATCTTCTCCTACAATGGGCATTTCATTATTCTCTTAGTCCCTGCTTTTTGCCTTCCACAACTAAAAATGAAAAGCAACTGAAATAATGCAAAATCTATTACTGGGTATATTGCTAATTCACTAATCTTAAATGAGACATATTAACTAAGGATAAGCAGTGGAAAATAGCTGTAATTCTGGTGATACAATTTGGTCTCTTTCATATTAAAAGCATTTTAAAAATGCAGATGTTAAAAAATATAGGACCTACCCGAACATTCATTTTGATAATGCTTCAGTGCCGTATTGTCTCTGAGTATGCCTCAGGAAAAAAAAAGCCAATGGAAACAGCACCACCATATATAAAAATTATTTTGAATGTAAATGGATTAAACCCAGGACCATTAACCTATAAAGATTATGTATTACTTGTTTGAAAAAGATGATGGATACACAGAATAAATTATGCACTCTTTAAATTCAGGAATAGTCTTTTCAACATCATACCTCATGAAATGGGAAGATTCTGCAAAGAAGGAGAGAATACTGATTAGTATTTGCCAGTGGCATGGTTTATGAGAACACTGCTTTTCTACTTGCTCGCTGTAAATTATGTATTTAAGCTAGAATTTATATAATATTAATAATAGTAATTTATCTGAACTTCTTTTGATTGTTTTTTTCTTTATACCACTCTTTAAAGAAATTTTGTTTGGTTTGTTTTTTGTTAGATTATTTAGCTTGGTTTGGCTTAGGGTTTCTTTTGGGTTTATTCTCTTTATTCTTCTTGCAACATGTGATCTGCAAAAAAGTCTCTCAGGTGACTTTAAGATAGCAAAACCTATATGTGTAGAGTTGGCTTTGTCTATTATGTCTTGTTTAGGGATATTGGTGTAATTTTTCATTTATTGTTTTGAAAGATTTGAGACTGAATTTGTTTTAAAATGGCTGGATTGTTTCTTGCTTTCTTAGTTCTCCTGCATCTATGCTTTATTTCAGTTAGCTTTTTGTTTCATGTGTAGTCAGGGCCAGATCTAATCAAGAGAAGAGA
>VZTZ01016274.1:6797-33201 GCA_013400955.1 Drymodes brunneopygia
CTCCCCAGCCAGATGTGAGACCCTCCCGAGCCAGGTGTCCCCTCCCAGCAGCTCCAGCCAGATGTGAGTCCCTCCCGAGCCAGATGTGAGTCCATCCCGAGCCAGGCTGTCCCCAAAGCACCTGCAGCCAGATGTGAGTCCCCTCCCGAGCCAGATGTGAGTCCCCTCCCGAGCCAGATGTGAGTCCCTTCCGAGCCAGATGTGAGTCCCTCCCGAACCAAGCTGTCCCTAAAGCAGCCCGGGACACTCCCAGGATCCAGCTCTCTCATTTTTCCCCTTCCCAGCTCAGCCCCAGCAGGACAGAACACACCTGACCATTTAAAACACAAAAAAAAATCACCCCGAAATGAGCCCTAAATCCCCTCCCCACCTTCACACATCAGCCCAGAGGGGGATGATTTCCAGCACTCAGGACCTGCAACCACTTCAAACTTTTTTTCCTTGGCAGGAGCGATGGAGCTGGCAGCGCTGAGCACGAGGTTTTTAACAGCATTAAGCACCCATTATCCCTTTCCTCACTCCTCGTGTCGCTCCTGTCTGCAGTTTTATTGTGCTTTTGCTTCCAGCTCCATTAAACGCTGCGGGAATCACTGTCTGGGAGCCGATGGAAAATACCAAGGCTGCCGAGGGCAGAGGCGAAAGGAGCCCAGGTGATATTTAACTCACTTACAAATGTGTCATTTCGGCTGCTAAGGCCGTTAATTGGGAGCCGTGATCTGCTCGTCATTTTAATTTTGGGTTCACTTAAGCTCCGTGCGCATAAAAGCAGCGATTCCCAGCCTTTCTTTGCTGCTCTCCCACAAAACCCACGGCGGAGCCAGCGCTGAGAGGAGCTGGGAGCAGGCGCTGCTCAGCTTCGCTGCAATTTAGCAGGGTGATAATTAAACTCAATCTCGTGGCTTCAGGTGGCCCCGTGTGACTCGGGATCAATCCTGAGAGCAGAATTCCTTTTAAAGGAAATCACGGTGACAGCCTGGAATGGCTTTTGTCGCTGCCGCAGCCACTTTGTGCTGATCCCTCAGGTGGCACCACAGGGATCCAGGGGCAGCCACAGCAAATCTGGCAATTCCAGCCCAGCCAGGAATTCCCAATTCCCAATATCCCACCCCAATCTCCCCTTTTCCAGTTTGAAGCCATTCCCTGTGTCCTGTCCCTCCATCCCTTGTCCCCAGTCCCTCTCCAGCTCTCCTGGAGCCCCTTCAGGCCCTGCAAGGGGCTCTGAGCTCTCCCTGGATCCTTCCCTTCTCCAGGTGAACATTCCCAGCTTTTTTTGTTGTGTTTTCAGAGTTTCAGGTTTATTAAGTTTCCCTTTAGTTATGCCTCGTTTGAAACCTGATCCACCTGCAGCAGTTTCGGCACTGCAGAGCCCAGAGCCGGGATTTGTCATTCCCTGTCCTCCAGCACAACTCCAAAGCTGAATCCCAGAATCCCAGGATGGGTCAGGCTGGGAGGGACCCCAGAGGGTCCCTGGTGCCACTCCCTGCTCCAGCAGGGCCATCCCAGAGCTCAAGGCACGGGATTGTGTCCAGAGGGCTCTGGAATATCCCAGGGAGGAGATTCCAGCCCTCTCAGGGCAGAAGTTCCTGGGAATTGCTGGGATCAGCTGGAATTCAGGATCAGCCTGCTCCATCCATTCAGATCCCCGCGCTTGGCTTCATCAGAGGCATTTAAAAGCACGGCTATCAAACGAAAAGTCTGTGTTTGTCCCGTGCATTCCAAGCACACAAACTCTTCCTGAGAGCCGAGTTCATCCGGAGATCTCCGGGGAGAGCGCTCGCACCGTCCCCGGCATCAGGGAAACATTTCACTGCACCAGACACAACATCCTCATTAACATCGAAACCATCGCACGGAAATTCCCTCCTGCGTCTGCAAACCCAGCGCTGCTGGAATTGAAAACACAAACGGAGGACGTGGAGGATAAAAGGATGGCAAAAAAATAAATTGTTGTTTGGCTCCCTTTTGTTCTGCTGTAACCTGAGCAGAACCTCCTCAACCACAGAAATCCTCGCAGCCGGTGGGGTAAAAGCACAAGCAAGGGAGCAGCAAATGTTCCCTGTAAGGAGGAATTTTATTTTATTCTTCCTGTAAGAAGGAATTTTATTTTATTCCTCTTCTAAGGAGGAATTTTATTTTTTCAGCTCCAGATACGAAAGAGAACAAGTGCCCCGTCTAAATTTAACTATGGAAATGGAATTTATCCTTGATTATTTTGGAATTAATTCGTGGTCCCCCAGCACAGGAAGGACGTGGAGCTGCTGGAGGGAGCCCAGAGGGGCCAGGATGATCCGAGGGATGGAGCAGCTCTGCTGTGGGAAAGGCTGGGAGAGCTGGGAATGTTCCCCTGGAGAGGAGAAGGATCCAGGGAGAGCTCAGAGCCCCTTGCAGGGCCTGAAGGGGCTCCAGGAGAGCTGGAGAGGGACTGGGGACAAGGGATGGAGGGACAGGACACAGGGAATGGCTTCAAACTGGAAAAGGGGAGATTTGGGTGGGATACTGGGAATTGGGAATTCCTGGCTGGGCTGGAATTCCCAGATTTGCTGTGGCTGCCCCTGGATCCCTGGAATGTCCAAGGATGTCCAGGCTGGATCACCCTGGGACAGTGGGAGGTGTCCCTGCCATGGCAGGGGTGGGATGAGATGAACTCTGAAGTCCCTCCCCACCCAAACCAGCCTGGAATTTTATGATAATTTTTGCCTTTTTGGGCTGCTGGAATGCCCAGGGGCAGGGAGCCAGCAGCTCCCAGCAGCTCCCAGGTGTGTCCCTGCTTGGCCAGGTGAATTTAAAAGCCCAGGGTGGCCCAGCTGGGGCTGGCAGAGTCCCTGCACTCACTGCAGGCTCCTCTTTAAAAATCAATTGAGAGATAAATTCCATTCCAGTGCTGCTCCCCTTGATTGCTGCTGGCAGAAAACCATAAATAATTAATTGCATTAGAGAAACGTCACTCAGGCCCAGTTTTGCTTCACCTGATGTGAAAAATGACCACTTTAAAGACAAAAAGAAAAAATCGTCAGGCTCTTCATCTTCATCCTGCCCAGCTGTCTCTGCTCCCCTGCTTTATAAAAACCCAGAGTCTCCCTGTAACCAAGTAAATGATGTTTGAAGCCATCCTCAAATTTGGGATTTATGCATGGGAGGTGGATTTATCCCAGCCTGACCCTGCAGAGGAGGAGGAGGAGGAGGAGGAGGAGGTCACAGAGTCTCTTAGGAGGAAGCTCCACAGAATTTTTGCCAAGGCTCACCCACTCCCAGAACAACTTCAAGAATGTTTTTAAAGGGCACAGAAAAGCTTCAAGCACCAAGATGTGATTGAACACAGGGGGTTTGGCTGAGCACAGTCCCATCCCCATCTCCCCCCGTTCCTTGGGTTCATTCCTGGAGTTTGTGGAGTTTGTTCCAAGCCTTCTCAGCAGGAGGACACGAGGGTGAAGAGTACCCAGGAACTGAGGGACAATTTTCAGTTTCATATTTTTATGTACCAACAGCTGTGTTATGTCAGCCCTGTGCAGGAATGTGCTGGTTCAAGAAAATTGAGTTTTCCACCCCAAACTTGCAGATTGAAGCTCCAAGAAGCCCAGAGCTAAAATGAAAAGCTGGAGTTTGCTGTGCTGAGCTCAGCTCCTGTGGCTCTGATGCTCAGAGAGCCTCTTGGAGCAGTAGGAGGAGGTTTCTCCCAGGGACTTTCAGCTGCATTTTCGGATGGAGGAAGAGCTGGCAGACTGGAAAGGGAATTTGGGATGAAGATACTGCACCAGGAGCCACCCAAGTGCCAGGGACCTGCCCTGTCTGCAACCACAGTGGGCTGAAAGTCCATGGATTCCCCTCACCCTTCCCTGAACATCCTGCAGGGAATAACTGTGGGGTTATACCATGAATGTTACAGAAAAACAGGCCTGGAAGGCCTAAAATAAACCTTTTCCCCAGGTCTGGAGGTGACCATGGAAACAAATCCAGGTCACCTGAGATGGGCTGGGGAAAAGTGTGATGGGTTTGTGGCCTTCTTAACCAACTGTGTGAGATTATTGTGGTTTGTGNAGCTGGCAGACTGGAAAGGGAATTTGGGATGAAGATGCTGTGCCAGGAGCTAGCCAAGTGCCAGGGACCTGCCCTGTCCCTGTGCAAACACAGTGGGCTGCAAATCCATGGATTCCCATCACCCTTCCCTGAACATCCTGCAGGGAATAATTGTGGGGTTATACCATGGATGTTATGGATGAGCAGGCCTGGAAGGCCTAAAATAAACCTTTTCCCCAGGTCTGGAGGTGACCATGGAAACAAATCCAGGTCACCTGAGATGGGCTGGGGAAAAGTGTGATGGGTTTGTGGCCTTCTTAACCAACTGTGTGAGATTATTGTGGTTTGTGCCCTTATAGGGCATTGTTTGCCTGTTCCCATAATAGGTAACATCTAGGCAATATTCCAGATGATTGGAAAACACTCTGAAATACATCTTTCCTGTTTCTATGAGGTTATGGCCTGTTTGTGTGCTGGGATTGAAGGAATTTTCACTGCACGATAAAAGTCTTCATTTCTCCATCTCGTCCCAAGTCCGTGCCCTTACATAAATACCATAAACACCTTACATAAATACACAAATTATTGATCAGCCAGGATGAAAGCCAGCCCTGAGCTGCAGCAGGAGCTTTGTCACCCTCACAGATGGAAAAACCAGCACCCTGCAGAAAGGCTCTTGGAGCTGGAGACGCTTTCAAACGGGGATCTTTGTTCCTCTGCCCATTTTCCAGGTCAGCTGTAACTTCACTCCATGGAAAAACCATTCCCTCTCCAGGGGCTGGGGACACCAGGAGCCAGAGCCACTTCCCTGTGCTGCCCTGGCCACTCCAAGGATCCTGAGTCCAGCCTGGCCTCACTCCTCCTGTCTGACCTGACAAACGGGGCTCCCTGCACCTTTAATCCACACAGCAATTAAACTCCTCAGACCCTCCAGGATGCCACGAATAAATTATGTGGTTGTTTGAACGACTTGGAAATCTCCCTCTGGCAGATCCTAGAGGTGTAAATAACCCCTGGAGCCTCGCAGGAAGATGAACAGCCCGGTTTTATCTGTCATAACTCACCAAGCAAACAGTGCCTGGGTTTAAATCCCAGCCCAGAGGAGTGGGAGAAGCACTGGGTTGATGCTGTCCTAAGCAAGCCAGGCTCAGCTGGGTGCCAGGGGGTGCAGCAGAGGTCTGAGAGGACTGGATCCATTCAAAATTCCCAGAGGAAGATCCTCAGGCAGTTCCCCTCGTGCCAAAGCTTTTGAATTCTGGCTCAAGGGACAGAGCCCGACCGAGGATTGCTCAGCCTGGGGTTGGACCCAGCCTGGCAAAACCCAACTTCCCACCAGGAAGGACTGAGCCACCCCCATGGGTCTGTGATTCTGGGATTGTGGAATTGTTCATCTCTCCTGGAAACTCCCCCAAACCAGAGGCCACCCTGCCTTTGTGTCCCTGCCTCCCCTACAGACACAAACAGCAGCTCCCTCCAACCTCCGGCCTCCTTTGGCTGTGCAAAAGGACAAATTGCTCCAAAGGATCAGAGGTTTCTCATCCAAGAAGCAAAGCAGGCCACCTGCTGCAGTAATCCTGGCTTTTATCCCTGTCCTGGATGGGCCAGGAGTGAGGGCTGAGATCAGGAGTGAGGGCTGAGACCAGGAATGAGGGTTGAGATCAGGAGTGAGGGTTTAGACCAGGAGTGAGGTTTGGGACCAGGAGTGAGGGTTGAGATCAGGAGTGAGATTTGGGACCAGGAATGAGGGTTGAGACCAGGAGTGAGGTTTGAGACCAGGAGTGAGGGCTGAGATCAGGAGTGAGGTTTGGGACCAGGAGTGAGATTTGAGACCAGGAGTGAGGGTTGGGATCAGGAGTGAGGGTTGAGACCAGGAGTGAGATTTGAGACCAGGAGTGAGGGTTGGGATCAGGAGTGAGGGTTGAGACTAGGACTGAGGGTTGAGACCAGGAGAGGTTTGAGACCAGGAGTGAGGGCTGAGATCAGGAGTGAGGGTTGAGATCAGGAGTGAGGGCTGAGATCAGGAGTGAGGGCTGAGATCAGGAGTGAGGTTTGAGATCAGGAATGAAAACTGAGAGCAGGAGTGAGGTTTGAGATCAGGAATGAAAACTGAGACCAGGAGTGAGGGTTGGGATCAGAACTGAGGGTTTAGACCAGAAACTGCAGAACTGAAACCTCAATAACGTGCAGGAGTCAGTCAGGGGCTGCAGGATCTCAGAATTGTTTCTGCCAAAACCCAGCAATTCCACCATCAGTTTCCCTGTCCCGAGTCTCCCACCAGTCCTTTCTCTCTCCTCCATCCCTGAACAACTCGTGAGCAGCCAAAATCAACCTTTGGCTTCAGTGAGAATGGGTCAGTGCTGCTAACAAAGGCAGGCTCACACTGCAGAGCAAATAAAAGCATTCATATTTCAACTGGCAATAAATTGAATTTCCCTGAAGGACTGATTTCCACCAAGTTATGAGATCTGACGCTTTCAGTATTAGATAACTCTGTTGCCTTTTATTTCTGGGTTTGAGACATCAAGTGGCAAAAGGGGAAATAAAAATGGCAGGAAAGAAAAACTGTTCCGAGGACAGAACGGTCCATTAAGCAAAAATTTAAACCAACTCATCTTTGGCTCTCCGTGGCTCAAATGCAATCCTGCTCCTTCCCCTCAGGCTGTTATTAACACTGTGATAATGAGTAACTAAAATCAAACTCCGGTGGATAAATATGCTCAAAGGCATTTTGTTATTTCTGCAATTAGAGACAAACTGCCACTGCGGAGCTGAAAGCTTCTGGGAAATCACAGCCAAGGAAACCCTGCCAGGACTGCAATCCTTGGGCTGCAGATGCTGGGAAGGAGCTGGGAGCCCAATCCCAAACCTGTTTAGTCCTTGTGTCTGCTCAGGTGGGAGGTGGTTCTGGGAGGGGAGAGCCCCGTGGCCAGGCCACCTGTGTGTCCTGGGAAAATTCCCTTTGGATGTGGCCAGGGAAGGGAACGGAGCTGGGAAGGGGCTGAGGCTGGAGCAAAGGAGGCTCAGGGGGGACCTTGTGGCTCTGCACAAGTCCCTGACAGGAGGGGACAGCCGGGGGGGGGGGCCCAGGGTCTGGGGCAGGACAAGGGGAAATGGCCTCAGGTTGCCCCAGGGGGGGTCAGGGGGGATATTGGCAAAATTCCTTCCTGGAAAGGTTTGTCCAGCCCTGGCACAGCTGCCCAGGCAGGTTTGGAATGCCCATCCCTGCAGGGATTCAAAGCCCTGTGGAGGTGGCAGTTGGGGACGTGGGCAGCGTGGCCCTGGCAGTGCTGAGAATGGTTGGACTCAGCTTTGCAGGGCTTTTCCAACCCAAACAATTCTGGGATCCTGAGGAGCCCAAAGACTTTTGGGCCTGGCACTGGTGATGAGGAGAGGGCTCTGCCTGGCCCTGGGCTGGGGCAGCTCTCAGGGAGCCCCTCCAGGACTCAGGGTGAGGCTCCCAGTCCCCAGCAGGGCTGTCCTGGTCCCCCTGGGTGACAGGGGTTGGGATCAGAGAGCAGAGCTCACTCTGAGCTCAGCAACCCCTGCCCGGCACTGCAGACAACAATTCCATTGACCTGGCAATTATTTATCCCAGCAAAACTCAGAGGGGATTTATCCTTGGAAGAGACATGGTAATAAAAAGGGAAAGGATCAGGCAGGCAGGGTTTAAAAACCCCTCATTTCCTCCTGTGACTGGCTAACAGGCTTTTGGAAAGCAGGAGACAGTAAATGTCATTTATTTTGACTTTAATAATGCTTCTGAGGCTCTTTGGCGTGACATTTCCGAGCGAGCCGGGGAAACAGGGATAAAAAACAAAGCAGAGGTGGGAAGGCAGAACATCCTACAGAGAGAGCAGCTGCCCGTGACCAGGGGACAGCTGAGTGTGGCCCTGCATCTCCCTGGCTCTGGGGCTGTCTGGGTGAGGAAAAACACCACGGGCACAGCCCAGACTGACCCAGGCTGGGCTCTGAGCAGCTGGGGCAGCCAGGCTGAGAGTTTGAAGGGTTTGTGACAACTGGAAAACAGATTGGATAAAATGATTTCAGTTTCCACTGGGAAGAGGCAAGTGTTGCACGGAGCAGGACCTGCTGCACAAGCACAGCCTGGGGAGACAGGGGAAGGCAAAAAGGGGCTGTGGCTGCCCCTGGATCCCTGCAAATGTCCCAGGCCAGGCTGGAAGGGACCTGGAACACCCTGGGACAGTGGGAGGTGTCCCTGCCATGGTGGGGGTGGAATGGGATGGGATTTATGGTCCCTTCCAATCCAAATTATTCTGGGATTTTATGATTAAGACTGATGCAAACAGGTCTGAAGGCCTCACAGCAGAGCAGTAGGAAAAGACACACGGAGAGGAATTGAGCCTCCTCTTCCCATTGAACTTCCACAAGTGACCAGAGTGATCCATCCCCAGCTGGCAGCAGGACAGGGTTAGAGCAGCTGTCATGGAATCCTGAAATATTCTGAGCTGGGAGGGACCCCCAGGGATCATCCCGAGCCCTGTCCCTGCCCAGAGCCCCCAGCAATCCCAGCCTGGGCATCCCTGGCAGCTCCTGGAGCTGTGGCAGCCTCGGGGCCGTGCCCATTCCCTGGGGAGCCTGGGCAGTGCCAGCACCCTCTGGGGGAAGAGCCTTTCCTCATCTCCAGCCTGAGCCTGGCCCAGCTCCAGCGTTAATTTCATTAATTAATGTGCCATTAATTCCATTAATAACTCCATGCCATTGGTGCTGGATTTAGCCATTCCTCTGGACCAGGAGGAGGCTGTAACTGGGCCCTGCTCTGCAGCCAGGTTTGGGTTGTGGCTCTTTCAGACAATGAGGCCTGGACAGGCCCTGCTGTGTCCTGGGAGGGGTCAGAGGGTGCAGATCCATCCTGTGCATTCCCAGAGCAGACCAGGCTGCTCCAGGCTCTGTTTTCCTCCCTGCTCCCAGCTGGGAGTCTGCAGGGAGTCACTGCAAGGTGTCCGTGGGTGCAGCAGAGGCAGCTCCGCTCTGATGTGATGTGACATCAGCTGACACCTTTTGTTTGGTGTGGCACAGCCTGGCCTGCGGAGCCAACAAATGAAATCGCAGCTGTCAGGCACCCAAATTAAAAATAAATCACTGCACTGACCCCTGAGCCCCAGCTGACAACTCATCTTCCCCACGGCATCGTGTCCCTCTCACTTCCCATCCTCTGCCATCGTTCCTGCCTTCAGTTATTTTCCAGGCCTGGCCTGGCAAAGCTCTGCCCACCTTAAACTGCTGGGTGCTGGGGCTGGGGGGAGATGGGGTGGATGGAGGGATGGATGGATGGAGGGAGGGATGGATGGATGGACGGATGGATGGATGGAGGGATGGATGGATGGATGGATGGATGGATGGATGGATGGAGGGATGGATGGATGGATGGATGGATGGAGGGATGGATGGATGGATGGATGGATGGAGGGATGGATGGATGGATGGATGGATGGATGGGTGGAGGGATGGATGGAAGGATGGATGGATGGATGGATGGATGGAGGGATGGATGGAAGGATGGATGGATGGATGGGTGGATGGATGGAGGGATGGATGGAGGGATGGATGGAGGGAGGGATGGATGGATGGAGGGATGGATGGATGAATGGATGGAGAGATGGATGGAGGGATGGATGGATGGATGGAGGGATGGAGGGATGGATGGATGGCTGACAAGAAGACCCAGAGCTGTAACAGAACTCTCAGCCTGTAGCCACTGAAGGTGGGATCGTGGCCGCAGCTGAGAGCTCTGAGCTGTGTTTTCCATTTCACACCCATCCTCCGAGCAAGAAAAGCAACTCCTTTATAGATATTAATAGTGAAACTCATCGAGAACTCCTGTTTCCAGGTAAATTCTGTTAGCATGTTTGGCAGCATCAAAAAGACCTTCAAATGGACTATTTAGCAAATAGCCTTGTCTATGAGAGCTGAAAGATCTGGCAGCGCTCCGTAATTGATGCCCTGCTTTCCTTAAGGGGAGGTAATAAATCACAGAGGGTGTTTTACCTGGCGAAGAGGCAGAGACAGGGTGCTCTCTGCTCTGCACCTTCATTATTTGTCTCCAGCTTCAAAAGCTCAGAGCTGGCTGAGAGCTGGAGAGAGGGACAGATAATGATGCCCCGTAATCAGCAGAGTAATCACGAGATGGCTCTGTTCCATTCCTCTCCCCGGAATATTAATGGATGGAGTGAGGACACTGCGGGCTGCTGTGCAACAGGGCTTTCAAACCCTCCCAAATGGCTCCTCAGCCCATCACTCTGTGCTCTCCAGCCTGGGGAGGGAGGTGCAGCACGGAGCAGCCTCGTCTCCCTCCTCCACGGAGCCTCAGCGCGGAGCAGCAGCTCCGTGTGCTGAAAACAACGCGGGTTTAACCTCCAGAACTAATCCTGAGAGATTCCAGGCAGCCAGAGAAATGCATTGCACCCGGGTGGAGCCACACCAGCCGTGCTCTCGCGTGCCCTGCTGCTCTGTGGGCACCCCTTGCACCCTCAGCACCCCCAGGGTGGTCCCAGAGCAGCAGGGCCGTGCTGTTGTCCCTCTGTCCCCTGTGCCTGGTCTGTCCCCCCAGCCTGGACACTGCAGGGACTGGCAGGGCTGTGACCTGAGGGATGTCAGGAGGGGCAGAGGGGCTCACACCATGCTTGGGGGCACTGCCAGGACATCAAGACTCTGCTCCAGTAACCACAGAATCCTGGAAGTTGGAAAAGCCCTCCAAGATCAACTCCAAGCCTTCCCCAGCACTGCCCAGGCCACCACTGCCCTGTGTCCCCAAGTGCCACATCCACAGGGCTTTGAAATCCCTCCAGGAATGGGCACTCCAGCACTGCCCTGGGCAGCCCCTGCCGGTGCTTAACCACCCTCTGAGTGAAGAAATTTTCCCAAAATCCAAACTAAAACAGCTTTGTCCTGTCCCTGTTCCCTGCCAGCAGAGCCCGACCCCCCCTGAGCCCCCTCCTGTCAGGGACTTGTGCAGAGCCACAAGGTCCCCCCTGAGCCTCCTTTGCTCCAGGCTCAGCCCCTTCCCAGCTCCCTCAGGAATTCTCCAGACCCTTTCCCAGCTCCCTCAGGAATTCTCCATTCCCTTCCCAGCTCCCTCAGGGATTCTCCAGCCCCTTCCCAGCTCCTTCAGGAATTCTCCAGCCCCTTCCCAGCTCCCTCAGGAATTCTCCAGCCCCTTCCCAGCTCCCTCAGGAATTCTCCAGACCCTTCCCAGCTCCCTCAGGAATTCTCCAGCCCCTTCCCAGCTCCCCCACAGGATCTGTGCTCAGAGCAGGGTAATTCTGTGGATAAATGCCAGGGCATCTCTGTTTCTCCTGGGAGGCACCAGAGCTCTCCCAGAGGGTTTCAGGTGTTTGGTGCATTGAGCAGAGACCCACAGAATGGTGCTGGGAGCAGGGGAACGACATTCCCAGGGCTGGCCTGGGCTGCTCAGGGACACAGGATGGGCACGTGAGACCTGGGAGGGACAAACATTCCCTGGAAAGGGTCTGTCCAGGCCCAGACCCAGCACTCCAGAACATTCCATCAGGGATCTCACTCTCATTTCTTGGCACAGCCACCCAAACTCCTGCCAGTGTCACCCTTCCTGTGCTCCAACCCCAAATCCCACGGGAAGGGATGCCATGGAATCCTAACAAGAGAGATGCACGGAACATGGCAGGAGAATATTCCAACCCAAATCCTGCTCTTAATCATGGAATATCCTGAGTGGGGAGGGATCCACAGGGATCATCCAGCCCAGCTCCTGCACAGACACCCCAACAATCCCCCCTGTGCACCCCTGAGCAGTGTCCAAACACTCAGCACAACCCAATGCCCTGCAGCACTTCCAGCCTTATCTAAGTGTCTCCAGTGCTCAGGTTTTCCCTGGAAATGTTGAGGTCATCCCTCAACACATTCTGCAAAAAAGCATTTTCAATTTCCCCCCTGAAGTAATCACAGAAAAATACAAGTTATTCCTATAACTTAATTCAAATTAATTTGTCCACAGAGATGAGTTTGTTGTGCTGTGTCTGCTTATTTCTCTCAGTTAAACTGAATAACTCCAATTTTTACCAACGTTTCTTTCCTGAGGTCAAGGAGGGCTGTGAGCAGGCACCACAGACCTGAGGGACAGTCCCTGACCTCTTTATCTTCCCTGTAGCCACATCTCCTACCTGAGCTAATTTATTCTCCACAGACTGATAAAAAAAATATGACAAACAGCAAGTCAGATGGCTGGAGAGGCTTAAAGCAGCTAAAAATTCCAAGGACACCTTGGAAATTCATCCTTCCAGTGTCTGAAGGGGCCTGCAAAGAAGCTGGAGAGGGACTGGGGACAAGGGATGGAGGGACAGGACACAGGGAATGGCTTCAAACTGGAAAAGGGGAAATTTAGGTGAAATATGAGGAAAGAATTGTTCCCTGGGAGGGTGGGGAGGGTCTGGTCTGGAATTCCCAGATTTGCTGTGGCTGCCCCTGGATCCCTGGCAGTGCCCAAGGATGTCCAGGTTGGACATTGGGGCTTGGAGCAGCCTGGGACAGTGGGAGGTGTCCCTGCCATGGCAGGGGTGGGATGGGATGAGCTTTAAGGTCCCTTCCAACCCAAACTCTTGGATTCTGTGAATTCCAAAGGCTTTAGGGCATGGGGCGAAACAGTTGGAGCAGAACATTCATCAGAACCTGTCCCACTGAGCTGAGGAGAATAACCCCTGCCTGCGCTGATTTAATCCCGGTCCTTGGCAGGACGAGCTCTGGAATGGCCCCTCCCGAGGCGGAAAAGGCTGGGAAGTCTGTCCAGAGGGACGAGACCCTGGCAAAGCCGAGGGAAGCGTTTGGATCAGGAGCACGGGAGGAGCTGTCCCCTCCTGTCCCCGGGGGCAGGGGCAGACACACCCAGGAATTCCAAGTGCTGCTGTTCCCGGGCTGCTCCTGCGCTGGGAGCAGGAATGAAACCCGGGCTGGGCTCGCCACCTGCTGCTCCCGCTGGCAATTACAGGGAGCAGGGATGGGATAACTCGGGATGGGATAACTCGGGATGGGATAACTCGGGCTGCCTCACCTGCCCTCCCCCGGATCTGCGCCTGCAGCTGGGCTGTTGTCACTGTCACCAGCAGAACTGGGTGGGGAAAATGGTCCTGAGCCCTGATCCACTCGGGAATGGTGAGAGAATATCCCTGCTCCAGTGCAGGCCTGGGAGAGGACATGGGACAGCTGCTCTGTGCTCCCTTTGGGAAGGAGGGAATGGCAGGGACACCTCCCACTGTCCCAGGCTGCTCCAAGCCCCAGTGTCCAACCTGCACATCCTTGGGCACTGCCAGGGATCCAGGGGCAGCCACAGCAAATCTGGGAATTCCAGCCCAGACCCTCCCCAGACAGGAATTCCTAATTCCCAGTATCCCTGCCCTCTGGCACTGGGAAGCCATTCCTGGATCATCAAAGTCTCCAATGCCCACCTGAAGCCCCTTGTCCCTTCCCAGTGCCCCTCATCCCAGCCTGCACTGCCCACAATGCCCACAAACCCCAGAGATTTGCATGGGGACCTTCCCACAGGGACCTCCCAACATCAGCCCTGTGTGGATTGGGGTGACAGTGACATCCCAAGGATGTCACCAATTCCCTGTTCCCAGCGCTTCTAATGTCCTCATTCCAGCATCCCTGAGCTCTGTGCTGTGACTGCCCAGCTGGGACGTGACCCCAGGGCTCCTGTCACACACATTCCAGAGGGCTGAGAGCTGGGAAGGCTGCACCAGGTGTGGCCTCAGGCCCCTCTCTGTCCATGTGGGATCTGCCCCTGGAGCATTCACCACCGAAATTCCACGCAGGGAGCAGCCCTGGGGCTGGGGCATCGGCCCCTGCTTGGGTTTGACAGGAAGAAAGCAGCAGCCAGCCAGGAGGGCAGAATCAGCATCTGCAGCAATTCAATTCGAAATTAATTACATAAATTATGTCACGAGAAAAGATGAGCTGAATTAGTGTTCCAGCACGAGCTTGGAGAGCAGAGCCCTGAGCCTCGAGCTCCCACATCCCTTCCCACACGTCCTTTGGTGCATTGGCTGGGAAATACTTCAGCTTCCAGGCAGGGAATTGATGTGTGCAGCACCTGCTGGGATCCCCCTGGCACCTGGGTGACCCCAGCATGGCACTGCCAGTCCCAGCAGGGCTCTGGGCTCAGCGAGTGCCAGCCCTGGATCAGAGCTGACCTTGGGCTGTGCCGAAGGGACGGCTCCGCCCGCGGGGGCAGTCGAGTGGAAAGCCGAAACCATCATTTTCCTGAGAGACTGGAGGTAAAAAAAAGCCTCAGGGACAATCTTTTGTCAGTTCCCGAGACTTGATTAAGTGCCTTAATTCCACATGATGAATGGCTCTCGGATCTCGGGAGGCCGAGGCTCCTGCACGTGCTGTGACTGGAGAGTCTCCCTTCCCCAGGCTCCTACAGCTGCTCCAGAGCCGCATTCCTGGTCCCTGATCCTGCCATTCCCCTTCTGCTCTCCGATTGGAATGACTCCAGGGTGTGGGCACGGTGCTCACCCATGGCCCCGGGTCCTTCAGCAGGGGACTGTCACTGCTGTGCTGCCACCCTGCCCCTGCTGATGGGGCTCCTCAGAGCCACAAAGGAGCCTGGCTGTCCCCTGAGCTGCCACTGCTGGGGGACCTCCAGTCCCCCGTCAGTTCTGGGCTCCTCATGGCCCAGAGAGACCCGGAGGGGCTGGAGCAGGGAAGGGAACAGAGCTGAAAAGGGTCTGGAAAACTTTTGATGGAGGTGGGAAGGGGCTGAGGCTGGAGCAAAGGAGGCTCAGGGGGGACCTTGTGGCTCTGCACAAGTCCCTGACAGGAGGGGGCTCAGGGGGGGTCGGGCTGTGCTGGCAGGGAACAGGGACAGGAGGAGAGGGAACGGCCTCAGGCTGGGCCAGGGGAGGCTCAGCTTGGACAGCAGCAGGAATTTCCCCATGGAAAGGGAGCTCAGGCCTTGGCAGGGGCTGCCCAGGGAGCTTTGCAGTGCCCATCCCTGGAGGTGTCCCAGGAATTGCTGGAGGTGGCACTCAGAGCTCTGGGCTGGGGACAAGGTGGGCATCGGGCACAGCTGGGACTCTGATCTTGGAGCTCTTTTCCAACCTCAGTAATTCTGGGATTCTGTGACACTTAAGAGATCTGGGACACAGCAGAACAAACTGTGGGAAGAACCTGAAAAAAGTTCACAAATCTCTACTGAAGTCAGCAGAACCCCATGGGGGCAAGGACCAACCCCATTCCCCTCCAGTGACCATCACCCAGGGATGTTCCTGAAGGCAGCAGTGAGGGAACCCCAGGCAGATCCTTCCAGCCCTGCAGCCCAAATCCATGCCCATTCCCAGATGGGAAGAGAAGGAAGAATGAAACATTGGCCTCCTCCCCTCGCAGGTCCTGCTGCTGCAGACACCTTCTCCAGATGAACAAGGCTGGTTCCACAGCCCTTGGCAAGAGTGGGGATGCTGAACAATTGGGCTAATTACTCTAAACAAGGCTAAATTAATGAGCTGAAGGAGCAGGAGGTGGCTGAGCACACGTGTTCCACACAGGCCCTACAGCAGCCACCAGTGACCCTCTGGCAGCTGAGCCATTAATCACCTGTCCCAGGTTAAACCAGCCAAAACCCACAGCGTTTTACACAGCACTGGGCCAAGAACTCCTCCCATTCCTGCCCTGCTTAATGGGATGCAAGGGCTGTGCATCTCCAGGAGCTATAAATAAACCTCCAGGGCTGACTTGCTGCTCCTGTGCTTAACGGTGGGAAATTGCATCCCGGAGTTTCTGGGGCAGGCAGCGACCTGGAGGATGTGGAGGGAACACCCAGGGGATGTTGTGCTCCCCTGGGGTGGAGTAAGAGAGGTCAGGGCAGCAAACCCCAGCTCAGCTGAGCCCTGGGAAGGCAGAGGGGAGCTGAGTTTCACAAAGAACAGATTATTGTTTATATTTATTTATATATAAAATAAAAAAAAAATGCTGCTGGATCAATGGGGTTTGGATTTTGAGAGCAAAACACAAAACCAGACTCTGAACTGCACTGGGCACCCACTCCCACGTTCGCTTCCAGTATTTCCCATTAAATGTCTCCCAGGTTTTCCTCTGGAATGGATTCCTGCCTAGGCCAGGAGCAGTTAGGTCCAGCAATAAACTGGGCATCACCTTGAGCCATTCCCAAAATTCCTCTTTCCCTGGCAATATGGAGCTCATGGAGAGAGAAATGCCTGGGAATGTCCATTCCCAGCCTGGAGCTCTCACAGGCTTTTTACAATCCTTGTTCCATCGAGAATTTTATTGCCAGCCCAAATTAAATTCATTTTACAATATGTATTTATTTCCCAGCTTCTTAACAGAACAATTTGGAAACTACCCAGGGCCTTTAAACAACAAAACTCTTTTTCCTTTAAGGCAAAAAAAATGAGTTGTTTGCCTTTCGTTTCCCAGGGAGAGCAGCCAGCACAGGCCCCCCTCCAGTTTGCACAAGGATGGATTTTTTTTTTCCAGACAAAACTTCAGCAGTTTAGCACTTCCAAGCTGTCATTGTCACACCACAGTCAGTTAATTACATTTATAATCCCAGAAACGTGGGTGGTAGAAATTGAATCTCAACGAAAAGACTTTGTCTCCCAGACAGTGGGCAAATAAAACTTTGCTTATCTCGCTGTAATTTCACGATACGCAGCATGAGGTGGTGAAAAATCCCTCAATAATGTAACTTATCACTAACAGGGAGTGCTGCACTCTTTCTTCCTTTCATTTTTATCGTGGCCAAGGCTCCAGCTGAGGGAAGCTCCCCATTCCCTCTCCCCACACTGGGAGCCCACCTGTGTTTCCTCTTTCCTCAGCGCTGTTTTCACAGCTAATTCCCAGTCCCAGTGCTAAACTCACTTGTGACACTCCAAGATCTCCTCCAGGCATCCCAAATGATTTGGAAAATACGCCGAGATGAGGGGAACAGGAGGATGAAACAAGCTCCTTATCCTGCCAGGTGTCACCAGGAATAAAGACCTTGGAAGTGGCATTAATGCAGCTCAGGTGCTGCTCCTGCAGGTGTGCCAGGAGTGGGGGATGCATCACAGGGAAGGTTGGTTTTCCCTGCTGTCATGAGGATTGACAGGAGGAATCTGCATCCAGAATCCACTGATTCCAGGAGATCCTGAGGAAATTCTCATCCTGTTCAGTCTGGGAAAGGCTCAGTTCCCTCAGGAGCAGAGCGTGGCTCACACAGGTCACCAAGGCACGACCCCAGAGCCCGAGTGGAGACACAAAAATGCAAGGATTTGTCCCAGCATCATTATCCCACCCCAAGGCACATCTCCTGTCACACAGTGACAGCTCAGCTGCAGCTCTGGGGCACTGGGAGCACACAAACAAAGCCAGGCTCAAGGAACACAAATAAAAAAATGGGATTCTTGGCCTCATTTTCCAGAGACAATGAGCACAGAAAGGCAGGAATAATCCCAAAGCCATTTGGGATTATGGATTAGGTTCCTGTCCCTGCCTTACAGGATGCACTGAGTGTATCCCAAGCTGTCTGTCCACTCCCACAGAAAGAGGGAATGGGCTCCAAGATCCCACAACTTCCCTGGGAGCAGCCACAGAACCACAAGAATAGTTTGGATTGGAAGTGCCCAAGGCCAGGTTGGACACGGGGGCTTGGAGCACTCTGGGACAGTGGGAGGTGTCCCTGCCCATGGCAGGGGTGGCACTGGGAGGGATTTAAGGTCCTTTCCAGCCCAAAGCATTCCAGGACTGTAAGGAATGGAATTTATCCTCAGCAGCACCCTCCCAGTGCCAAACCCTGGCAGTGCCCTGGGACAGCAGATCAAAGTGCCCTGCCCTGGTGGCAGCCAGCACTGCCCAGGTGAAGCAGTGCCTCCATCCCACATTTTGGGGCTGGGAATTGAAAAAATGGCACATTTCTGCTTGCCCAGCTCTGCTCCTGCTGCTCTTTGTGTTCCAGAGGAACAGTGCCAGTGAGAGCTGAGGTAAACACTTTCCAGGGGGTTACAGAGCAGTAATTCCAGCGAGAAAGCACAGCCCATGAAGCTGTAATGCTCTGAAATCCTTCACAGCTCCGGAGTAGAGGAGCTGTTTGCCCAATTGAACCCATCAAGCCTGAGGAAAGAGACCTTACAAGGGCTGCTTTCCCCTCAGCAGGCAGGCAGAGATTTGATCTGTCAGCATCTGTATCAATCACCGAGAGCTGTGCCCCGCTGTGGCCGGGAGGGATCGCGGGGAGGAGCTCAAAGGGCAGCACCAGGCGAGGTGCAAGTGCCTGTGAGAGGGAAGGGCTCGGCTTTATTGCACCAGACACCTCGGGAGAATAAAAGCACTTGAGCAAGGAGCACCATCCATCACTTCCTAACACAGAAACCTCCCCCTTCTGCCAGCCCCTGGAAGGCTAAAATGTCACCGTGTCTTTTTGGACCTGTTGCTAATGCTTTAAAAAGGAGACAGAATATTCCAGTAATTTTCTGCAGTTAGTCTATTATTGCAAATTCTGCTCCTTCCCTTTTCTTCATTGTCTGCTCATTGGCAAAGCTGATTTTCACAGAATCCCAGACTGGTTTGGGTTGGAAAGGAGGATAAAACTCACCCAGTGCCACCCCTGCCATGGCAGGGACACCTCCCACTGTCCCAGGCTGTTCCAAGCCCCAATGTCCAACCTGGGCATCCTTGGGCACTGCCAGGGATCCAGGGGCAGCCACAGCAAATCTGCCCACCCTCCCAGCCAGGAATTTATTCCCAATATCCCATTTAAATTCCTATTTTCTCTAATCACTCCAGCTCCTGGGAGCATCTCTTCCCAAAATTGCACCAGACCCTTGTGGAGGCCTCAGGATTGTCTTGTGGAGCACAGGGATCCCAGCACTGACAGGGAAGGGGGAGCAGTGACAGCACCACTGCAGTGACAGATGTGCACAAATCCTGCGTGAAGAATGGTTAAAGGGAACTTAAATCCCTGAATCTTGAGGGTTCCAGGTGCTCCCCCTCCTTCCCCCTGAGCTGCTCCTCATCCTCACCAGCATCTCCAAAACCCCCTGACCTGCTCCTCATCCTCACCAGCATCTCCAAACCCCCCTGAGCTGGTCCTCACCCTCATCCTCCATCTCCAAACCCCACTGAGCTGCTCCTCATCCTCACCAGCATCTCCAAACCCCACTGAGCTGCTCCTCACCCTCACCAGCATCTCCAAACCCCACTGTGCCCTCCTGGACACCCCCAGTGCCCTGCCTGCTCCTGCCAGCCCCCACTGGTGGCACTGGGGCACTGAGTGTGCCTGGACCTGGTGGGCTCAGTGCCAGCACTGCCCCAGCTCTGGAATGAAGCCATCTAAAGGGACACTGGAGCCACACGATGGAGTAGCCATGGCAACCCACAGTGGGTCCCTGCTTCCCTTTGCATCATTGCTTCCCCTCCCAGCTGCTGATTTTCCAGCCTCCTGGATAATTCCCAGGCCCAGCTGGGACACCAGTGCTCTTGGAAAATAATTTGATCAACAGGTTTTTCTTCTTCTTGTCTTGAAAATGCTGCAGTAAAATCAGATTTTATCAAAATAGGAGGGATGGAAAGGGAAGATGCCACCAGTGCTGAGTCTCAGTGGATGGAAAGCTGGGATAGGCATAAAAGTGTGGAGTAAAAGCTCCACACCTGACACTGAATTTCACCATGAATGGACTGAGGAACTTCAGCCTCATAAGGAGAAGGGGCAGAACTGGCTGCCCCCTGCAGAGTCTTAATAGCTTTTTTATTTGTTAATTACTATTTCTGGTAGCGTGTGAGGAAGAAAAGCAAGAAATGTATTTGAAATTTATAACAACACACTTCCTGTCACCCTGCATGGAAGTGCTGCCAGGAGAAAACTGAATTTGGAATGTTAGAATTACTGAGGTTGGAAAAGAGCTCCAAGATCAGAGTCCCAGCTGTGCCTGACCCCACCTTGTCCCCAGCCCAGAGCTCTGAGTGCCACCTCCAGCAATTCCTGGGACACCTCCAGGGATGGGCACTCCAAAGCTNATTCTCCAGCCCCTTCCCAGCTCCCTCAGCTGCTCCTCCTCATCTCCTGAACAGGGTCACGAATTCCCTTTGGGACCTTGTCAAACCTTCCCACTCTGTGACTTTCGGGGAGAAGCCTGGAAATTCCCTACATTCTAACAAGAGGGCAAAGGTTCAGCTCTACACCCCAGAATCACCACACTGGTGTCACTGATGGGTTGGTGACTGTCACCTACAGGATTTTAATCCCCTGGGATAATCCATGACTGAGCTTTTCCTTGCAGTACCAGCTCTGGTGAGTGACTCTGGAATCCCATCAATCCAAAATGCAAACACATCTACATTGCCTCCACGTCCCTGCTTCACGCACAATAACTTGCCCAAGAACCCATTAAAGCAGTCAGCTCTAAAAGCCTTGTTTGCAGTGTCTCCTTGCAGGAATCTGAACATGCTCCCTCTCCCTTCCCTTGGAATTAGTATGCCATTGTGAGGATCAAGGCCATTTGCAGGAATATAAAATATTCAATTAATAAGACTCTGGAATATTTAATCATGCCATTGAAATGCTAAGGAGTGCATTAACATTTATTATTCCCTATAAAGGATGGATCTCCAGCTCTGTGCCTGTTCCAGAACAGCCCTGTGGAGCTCCAGGTGGGGTTTGGGCTCCTGCCTAAACCAATGCTAAAAGGCAGCATTAATGCAGATTAGGCTAAATCTCATCACCACTGGAGTAACACTCCAGGAGAGAATGAAATTACCAGCTCTTGCTTTAGAGAACTGAGGGGAACATTTTTTTTTTCCCCATTTCCAATTAGCAGAGCTGAAGTGGCAGGGAATTACACAGGGAATCTTTCCAGCAGGGCTGAGGCCTTGGTGAAGAAAAACAAAATAAACAGGAAAAAAGAGGGCTCTGCCTTAAGCACTGTCCTGTTTTACACCATTCTAGCTCAGGGCTTGCTCAGATGCACAAGTTTGATCTATTTGTTATTTCTAAGGTGATTTCCATGAATGGAAACACTGCAATTTCAGTGCCAGGAAATGACCACCACAGCAAAAGCCTCTTTGAAACAGCTCTAATTATGAGAATTTTTTATTTCCTTTGTTATTTCTGCATAATTTCTTGCCAAGTCTTGGGGCAAGAAGAATATCTCACCTTGCAAGGAAATAATGTCAGCCTCTGGTGGTTCAACCCCAGCTCCTCATCATCCTCACCCTGAATCCAAATCCCTGTCCCAGCTCCTGGGAAGGAATTTAACTCTATCCCAGCCCAAACCAGGACACTCCATCATCACAATCAGCTGTTTATTAATAACAGGCAGAATAAATCTGTCTTTAAATAAAAATCAGCCTTGCAACCAACGGAGATTACTCAAAGGGGTCACTTAGCAAAAACACTCCAAAGATATGGAAAGTTACAGAGATGAGTAAAAATAAATCCTTACCAATAAGGGAAAGGATATCGAGGATGTTTTAAAAGAATAACAGGGGGAATTACTGTAATAGCTTGGATCTGTTATTGGGAATCAATACAGTAACTCTTAGAGAATGCATAAAACAAATATTTATCTTTTCTGCTTGTATGATGCTGAGGGGAATTTTGATGGTAATAACTAAATATTTTCTATTCAATCACTGTTTAAATAAGATTATTAACTGACCACAAACTGAGCTAATCAAAGAGAATTTTCACAAAGCTTCTTGTGAGCAGCCCCCAAAAGCTTCAGAATGTTGAATGGACAGACCAGCCAGGCAACACGAGGCAGGCTGACAGTGAGGGGGTTTGGGTGGCAGATTAATTACCAGGATGGTGATTGGATTTTAGAAAAACTACACCTGAATACCCCACAGAAACATCCCACACCAGAATTGTAATTAACAACCAAACTGGGAATTCTCATTCTGAGGAGATGCAGGGAAGATGCTCACCAGGAGGACAGGGAATTCTTCCTGCTCCTGTGCAGGCAAAGCTCCAAACCCCAAACCCAAGACAAACTGGTCCAGAAGCAGCAGCAGGGCCTGGCTTGGTGCTTCCAGCTGGGATTGTTCTCCAGGGACAACCAGGGAAAGAATCTCCAGGACAGGAGAGGATCGGAGAGGGAAAGGGCAGGGCCAGCACAAGAACAGGGGTTAGGAATTAGCCAGGAACATGTTGACACTGAAACAAGAAAGCAGCAGGCGAGCACTAGAGGGAATATTTGTGAATGCATTCCAGCGGCAACAATAAGAGAACAATAAGAGGTGAATTAAAAATGAGCTCAGATTATGAGAATGGTGGGACAGGACCGAGGGCAGCACTCAGGAACACTTGGGGTACATGTTCCTGAGGAAGGCTGCTCCTCACTCCAGCTGAGGAGAGCAGCAGCTGGAAACTCGTAAAGCAAAACCATTCCGGGTGGGAGGGAAGGCAGAGTTTTCTCACGGAGGTGACAGTCACCAGAACAACTCCCCGAGAGCTGGGGCTGGTTCCTTTGCAAAGCAGAAATCATTCACAGGGTCCCAGAATATCCTGAGCTGGAAGGGACACACAGGGATCATCCCAGCCCTGTCCGTGCACAGACACCCCAACAATCCCATCCCTGGGAGCAGTATCCAAACGCTCCTGGAGCTCTGGCAGCCTCGGAGCCGAGCCCATTTCCTGGAGAGCTGCTCCAATGCTTATTCCACCCTCTGAGGGAAGAACCTTTCCCTGATATCCAGCCTGACCCTGCCCTGGCACAGCTCCAGCCACTCCCTGGGTCCTGTCCCCGGGAAAATCATTTCTGTGCCCCACGTGGCAGCAAAATTCAGCCAAAACGCTCCTGCGGTGCGTGGGGAGCCGTGATCAGGAGAGCAGCAGCCCCCAGCTCCATGAGTGACGAGCAGTCACGGCTTTTCAGGTGCAGATCCCGGGAATGCTCGACTCAGCTGTGCCCACACCGGCCCCTGCTCCCGAGCATCCCAGCAGGGCTCGGTCAGGGCTGGATGCCGGCGGTGCCCGGATAAGGATGCTGGCAGTGCGGGGATGCGGGAAGGCGGCTCCTGCCCTCTCGTGGGGACCGCGCTCCTCTCACACCGCGCCTGGAGCTTTTCCTTCCCTCTGGAACCCTGGGCACCCCCGGGATGCAAGAGGGAAATGTCCCTCACAAGGAAAACCCCAGCCCCGGCACAGCTGCTCCAATTAACTGTTATTAATTATTTTTCTGCTATCCCTAAAGTACAGCCTCCTTTTCCTCTCCCTCCTTCCACCCACGGAGCTGCTGCGTGAGAACATAAATAAGACCACACCATAGGAGGAAAGGAAAAAATAAGAATAAAGCACAGTGTGGGGCGATCTGTCAGTCCGAGATGCAATGAAATCCAGCAGGAAAAGGTTTCCTTAGGTTTAATGAAGATTATTCTGTGTTTAAAAAAATTTAAACATTTAAAAGCCACTAACAAACCAAACCTGTATATGTACAAATACATGAAAGATGAGTATTTCCCTCCAGCTGCCCCAAACAAAGGAAGCATTAGGTTGTTTTTCTTTTCCCATACAATTAGTTGATTTAAGATCCCAAAAAGCTGAATGCAGAAACATTTATTCTTATACCTCTATACTTAATACATATCATTTATAGGATTGATTCATTGACAAGACCTGTCAAAAGAACCTACCCCAAAAGAAAGGAAAAACCTTAAATATTTCCATGAGAAAAAACACAGAAAAGCACACACCCCTCAGCCAAACAGCACGCAAGGGGTGTTTTGGGTTTTTTTCCCATTTTAACCCCACGCTACAGATCTCACTGAGGTGTCTGGGCTGTACAATCTCCACCACAGACTTTTTGGGTTGTATTTCTGCCAGAACAGCTGATCCCACCCAAGGCAGGAAACTTGGGCTGCCTGGATTGCATCCCCACTGGGGACTACAGAGGCAGAAATCTGGGAGGGGGGCTTGGAAAACCCTTTACAATGCAATCATCAGCTCTGTCCCATCAAGATTTTGATTGGCATCAGCCACCTTCCCAAAGAGAAAACCATCAGGACACCCCATTTCAAGTCCTTTCTGGCAACTGCTGAGATCCACAAGGATAATTCCCAATAAAATCCACTTTTCTCCTTTTAAGCCCACAGCACAAGCAGCTGGTGAGGATGAGAAGTCACTTAGAGGTCTGGTCTGGGGCTAAATTTGGATTTATTGTCTCCAGGTGCACCTGCTCTGCCCCAGAACCACCCACAGCTGCTGGGCCAACCACACTCAACAAAAACCAGATTAACTCTTTTATCCTCAACAGCTTTTCCTGCTTGGTCTGGATTAGTCTTTCTTCTCTGAATAATGAACCCAATCTCTTCCATTGTGGAACAAAGAGAAAACAAGCTTAAAAATTATTCAAGAAATGCTGTTTATGAAAAAAGAGTATTTTTACCAGAGGGAAAATTTAGATGGGATATTGGGAATTGGGAATTCCTGGCTGGTCTGGAATTGCCAGATTTGCTGTGGCTGCCCCTGGATCCCTGCCAGTGCCCAAGGATGTCCAGGTTGGACACTGGGGCTTGGAGCAGCCTGGGACAGTGGGAGGTGTCCCTGCCCATGGAAAGGGGTGGGATGGGATGGGATTTAAGGTCCCTTCCCACCCAAACCAGTCTGGGATTCCATTTGGGAAGCTCCACTGGCATCTGGTCATACAAACAAGAGAGGACCTGCTCAGCCATGCTGACAGATCTCAGGGACTCTAACAAAACTTGTATGAATTCCACACCTCCCCACCCACAAATCCACCCCCCATATTTGTTACTGAAAATAAGGGATTTTCCCTCACTTGAATTCCCGTGGATCCATTTTTGTTCCTGAAAGGAAACACAACAGTGGCTGCTGCAAGTAACTGAAGCAAAACGAATTTTCTTTGCTTTTGATGATTTAGGCAAAACCTGAGTTGCTAAGGAGTTAGGAAACTACGGGAGCACTAAGATACCATTAAATATAAGAACTAAATTGCAGATTGAACGGGACTTTTTGTTCTTTTTAAGGACAAATGAACCAAATGAAGCCGTGCCATCTGTATGGAGTCAGTGCATCAGAAACCACAATCAGACATTTAACTGATGTAACACCTAAAACCAGCTATTCCTTGTTATTCCTGCTGCAATTTTCCATGTTCTCCTTCCCTGTTCCACCCACAGATCTGGCAGCCCCATGCCTTCCCTCGGAGCCCCCAGCAGGACCAGCACAGGAGCCAAGGCCAGTGGCAGATGCCAGGAAAGGAAAATGCAGAGATCCTTCTGTATTCTGAACAGCTGATGCCCCCTCCCCTGACACTCACCTGGCTCTGGTTCCTGACCCTGCATCCTTGGGGTTCCTCCTCCTGAACTCCCTCAAAGTCTGGAGAGCAGCAAGTGCAGCTCCCTGGCTGCTCTATGAACGGGGCTGCTAATTAGCACATGCTTTTCCTGTAATGAAGCAAAGCCTTTCATTATTGTAACAAGCTGCAAAGTAGTAAATAGGACAACAACTTTG
Organism: Drymodes brunneopygia; assembly: GCA_013400955.1. Lineage (NCBI taxonomy): Eukaryota > Metazoa > Chordata > Aves > Passeriformes > Petroicidae > Drymodes > Drymodes brunneopygia. The sequence continues at coordinate 32,269 of VZTZ01016274.1, forward strand.
TTTTTAACACAGCTGTTTGTTATTAACAGGCACACACTGGAGTAATTTCTCAGCCAGAGCTGAGTTTCTAACCCGCCTGCTGGGGCTAATTTAGGAATCAGCCACACACCTGATCCCACTGCGGCTGCTTCTTAGCAGGGAGAGCCGGGCTGCTGGCTACACCTGTGATTCCGATTCATCGTGTATTTTTTAATTATCATTCAAGTACCTTCCCCCGCTTCCCACTTGAACCATGAACCGCTAGTACGGAATCTTCCAGGACAGACCAGAGCCTGCCCAGGCTTCCAGCGCTCTAATTAAACCCCTATTTATCAGTTAACAGCGTGGATTGATGGCTCTTTTCACAGTCCCGCACACTTGGTGGGGCCAGGGAGCCGCTCAGCCGTACCCGGCCCCTCGCTCCTCTCGGCGGCTCCTGCCCGTCCGGCCGCGCTCGGGGCTGGGGCAGCCGCGCTGTGCCTCCGCCCGGCCCCAGCGCCCCGGGAAGGCTCCAGCGAAACCCGCCATGCCCTACCAGGCTCCGGCGACCTTTACGAGTTTCGGCCATTCCTGCGGAGCCACTCCCTGGGTCCGCCTCAGCCCCGCCTCGGTTCAGCTCCGCCTCGGTCCCGGCCCCGCCTCGGCTCCCCCTCAGCTCAGCCCGGCCCCGCCTCAGCTCCTCCTCAGCACCAACGGCCGCGGAGCCCGCCCACGCCCGGACCGAACCACCGCGCCGAGGAGAGGGGAGCTCGGGCATAGCCCCGGCCTGCTCCCGCTTGCCTCAACGCCGTCCGGTAATGGCTTTGTTTCCTCACCACCCCCGCGCCCGCGCGCGATGGTCGCGGCCCGAGGTTGCGCTCTGTTCCGCCAATCAGCGGGCGCGGCGGCTGCGCTCGAAATTGCGCGCGGAGCGCCGTGAGGGGAGCGGGACCGAGCCGGGAGCGCCGCCCGGGC
>VZTZ01016275.1:0-28602 GCA_013400955.1 Drymodes brunneopygia
ATACATATATATATATATAATTGACAGGGTCCTGTTAAGAAATTCTTCACATTATCTAATGGTGATAGGAGATCCCACGTAACCATATATGTGTTTCCCTGTAACCCTGATCACTGCCAACAGCTCACAAAACTCTTCTCTGACAACATTTCTCCTAGATTGTACAGATTTCTTTTCTCAAAAGCAAAGGAGAAGTTAAAAATACAAAGTAAATAAGAAGAAAGAAAAAAAGAAAACTTAGCAAGGTCTTCCAGGTTGGGCTGGGTGACAGCCAGGTTTAACACCTCCTGCATGGCTGTGGGAGCTCCTTTCCAGCCTCTCCATGGAACAGAATTTCCTCTAGCACCTATTACTTCCCACCATCCTAGCCATAATGCCCTGTGTTACCCTGCTCCCACCCTGCCCAGAGTCTCATCACTTCAAAGGAGCCCCAACTCTGCCCAGCTGCACCCTCAGCTCTGCTCCTCCCTCCCACTTGTCCGTCAATCCTAACTAACATCAATCATTATTTTTCAGGACTTCCTAACGCCTCTGCCCATTCAGGACTTAATCCCAGACCTCCACCCCCATCAGTAGCACAGCTTCCAGCTCTGCATGCCTGCTGCTATTCCAAGCACCCCTGCAGCAGGAGTTACAGCTGCTGGGGACAAGAAGGGATTCACATTTGGCTTTTCAGGATCTAGCTCCCACATCAGGAAGGCAGGGGCCCATGGACAGAAACAACTGCTCCAAACCGAAAGGACCTCAGAAAATAATGGCAGAGAAAGCTGAGAGAGAGAAGTGGAGCCGGGGCAGGTCCACGTGCTCGAGATTCTTCCTTACCCTGAATGTCCTGGCAGCTTTTGGAGGTTGCCAAAAAGTAAACAAAACCCACACGGTGCCTGGTTCCCCCATCCCATCCCCCAACAGTTTCTTAAACTCTTAATGTCCAGCTTAAGTGAAATAAACAGATTTTAAAATCCACACAGGTGTCAAAAAGGAGAGTTACAAAAGTTTGCTTGCTACTCTTCTTGCAGCAAAACCAACCCCAACTGGAGCCTCAGAGGCAGAAGTGTGCATCTCTTGTAGGGCTATGTCACCCCACTTCAGAGGTCCAAGGGGCTTGTTGGATCCCATTCCTAGCAGGGAACCCTCACTGGGGACCTAACAACTCTCGCTGTCTCCAGGCATCCTCCATCCCAGGGATGCTGCTGCATGCAGCTGATGGAGGATGGCTCAGTCCAGGGCACCCCCACTCCTTCCTGCACAGCTCAAAAGCCAGGCAGGGCATTAGTCACACACTGCCTTCCTCCTTCTCCTCCACCCGCTTCTCTGCCACACCCTACGCGGGAAACAGGCAACCACACACCCCAGCCAGCTGTGTGAAAAAACGTATATATTCAGCACGCACTCAGTACAGTATAGCAACAAAAGCTACCATCATTTCCTTAAAAAACCAAAAAACCATCAACTTTAAAACAACCACCAAAACTTCCAAATCCTCCCCACCCTACAGCACTGATCCTTGGTCTTCTGGGCCCAACAAGGCACCAGTGGCAAGTGACCCCAGCCCCATGCCATCCCTGCGTGGCAAGGCACAGAGGGTGGCCCCGGCTCTCTGGCATCATCTCCTGCCTCAGCATCCAACTCCTCCTGTGGAGTCTGGGGTGCTGAGGGTACTCCCACCAGAGGGGCTGGGCCAGCAGTTTGCTCCAGTGCTATCCCATGCAGTTATCTGGGGGACAGACGCATCAAAGAAAACGGGACAAGCTCTGGTTGCCAGAACAGGGAAGCTGCCACAGCCTCAGTGGGGCTGGACACAGCCCTAGGAATATGCCAAGGAGGAGAGGGGAATTCCATTGCTGATCCTGGGGAGTTCATGCTCAGATTGCTGCAACAGTGTCTCTGCTGCTTTCTGCTGGAGGCAGGGGGATGAAGCCAAAGAGAGGGAAGGAGCTGCACAGTGGTGGGGCTGGGAGCTGGCAGGGTCCTTGCCGCTGCACAGAGGGGAGGTAGATCGGCTTTGGAGACCTCTTGCCTGGGAGGATGTCTTCTCGGACACCAGCTTGGTTCCCGGGGGGAAGAACCTCCTGCAGGGCCTTGAACGCCTGCACTTGCCTTCTCCCAAGGCATAGGTGTCTTGGAGCCTGTTCATGCCACTGGAAAGTTCTCAAACCTGTGCAGCAACTTCCCTCAAAACATTTTAGCCCTGAAACTGCCTCCATGGCCACTGCAGGCAAAACGCCGGCAGCTGGGGACAAGCCCAGAGGTGATGTCAGCAATGTGGGGCAGGAGGGACCCTGGCTCCCTCCTCTTGCCCACCTGGTTGGAACCCAACCCTGACCCCAGCCCCTCTCCCTGCCCTTCCACACTGGTCCTACTGCTGCCCCTGCCCCATGCACCGTGGGGATAGCATGTGCGATGATCTCCGTCCTCCCCCCTCCCCAGGTTCCCATCCCCAGTGTCCCCTCTGCCATTAATCTTGCTGCTCGTTCATCTCCATGTCCGACACCAGGATGTTCTTCTCGGCAGATTCACTGGGGTTGGAGGTGGTGCGACTGTAGCGAGCGCTCTCAAAGGTGCTGCGCTCCACATTCTGTCGGCGCTTGTACAGGAAGATGACGACCCCCAGCACGGCGCACAGCGCCAGTGTCGACAGCACGACCACTGCAATGGCTGTCGTGGTCTCTGGCAGAGCTGCAGGGAGGAAAGCCTGTTAAGAGGCAGACTGATGGCTCCTGTTCCTTCCTCAGCCTCCGGGAGAGGCTGGGGCTGGTGGGGCTCCAGCCAGACCTGTGGTTATGCGCAGGGTCATTTAATCATAGAATGTCCTGAGTTGCATGGAACCCACAAAGGCCACCAAGTCCAACTCCTGAACCTGCAGAAGACACCCCAAGAATCCCACCCTGTACCTAAGAGTGCTGACTAAACACTTCTTGAGTTCTGGCAGTCTTGGGGCTGCCAGAACAAGACCGTGGTGGATCAGAGCAGGACAGGACTGGAATGAGATTAGCTCAGTTGGTTGAGCATGATGCTAGTAACACCAAGGTTGTGGATTTGTTTCCCGTATGGGTCATTCACTTAAGAGCTGGACTCAATGATCCTTGTAGGTTCCTTCCAACTCAGCATATTCTGTTACTCTGTGAATCTGCTTTGGTGTTTTGGGGACATCTTGCCCCTGGCAGAGCTCCTGGGACTGGGCAGACTCCCTGGGTCTTTCCTGATGTGTATGAACATTTAGTAGCTGCCTGGGATGGATCTTTGGGATCCTGCCAGCAGACATGCTGGCCATCCCCTAGACTGACCAGGCAGTGTGGGCAGAGGAAGGAGAGTCTGGCAAGCGGCTGGGCAGACACACACCTTCATAGAAGGATGGCTCCTGCTGTTGAGCAGTCCTAATTCAAGGCCAAAGTCACTTGAGAATAGCATTCCCCACCCGCAAACGCCATTCCTTTGGTTATTTAAACAAGCTGGGCTGTGACACAGGCTCCCAGTCCTAGTTTCCAGTCCTACTACTATGCCCAGGCTGATGGTGCCACTCACCTGCCCTGGAAAAGCTGCTCTCCTCCACTGCAATGGCAACACAGATAGGTGAATGCATGGCCATGACACCCTCCCATCTTCCCACCACCAGCACCAGTGGACCCACACCCTGCACTGCTCCCAGTGCTGCGCCACATGGGCAATGCGTGATGCATGGGCAATGCAGGTGGGGCGGTTCTCTGACTCTGCTCCACCACTGTCCTACCAGCCTCATCCTGCCCCAAGGAGCTGACCCAGTCACTGAGACATGCACAGCCCATCACTGAGACCAATGGGGACCTGCAGACCCCAACACCAACCCATACAAGTCCCAGCACTGGAATTACCCAAAACATGTGGTTGGTGCTGGTAGTGTGACAGCTCTGCTGTGCAGCACCCTGCCCAGACCCCCAGCTCACCCTATATCAGCCCAGGAGCCTTGGGCAGCAGAGGGGGCCCTACCTCGGGGGATCTTGCAAATGACCCCCATGGTTACGTTTGTGCAGGAGCCTAGACGCCACACGCCGTTGCTGCTCTGAATCCAGTAGCAGCTGTTCTGGCTAAGCATGCTGGGCCCTGTGTCATGCTGGCCCCAGTTGGAGTAGTTCACAGCAGTGTTGTCATGCCAAACCAAGGTGCCACCTGGGAAATGGGAAAATTAGGCTTCAGGGGGCTGAAGGGGACACCCCACCTTTATCCCAGTTCAGAAAGTACAAGGAGGTGCAACAGGCCTCTGGGCAACCTGGTCTAGTGGAAGGTGGCCCTGCCCATGGCAGGGAGTGGGACTGGATGGGCTTTAAGATCTCTTCCAATCCAAATCATCCTGTGATTCTGTGATTCTGTGGTGGGGAAGTGTGATGGGGATGACCAGGGGCTACAGTGCACCTTCCTGAATCTGCAGGCTTCAGTGCCTTGGAGAAGGCTTTAGGTTTCCTATCCCACCAAACCAGAGGAGGACACACATGGCATGTACAGCACAGCCTGAGACACTGGTGTGCCTGGTCACACTATGGCATGAGCCCTCCTCACTGGTGCCACCACCAAGGGCTTCCTCTGCTCACCGCATGCTTGGTGGGAATTCATGGAGGTGCCCGGGGGAGTATCTCAAACCGCATTCCTTCTTTTGTACCTTTGGGGTTGAAGGTCATGCCCAGCCAGGCCCCCTTGGAAAGGCCCTCGTATGCCTGGAGATGCTCCCACACAAAGATGTTTTCCATCTCATCCTGGATGGACAACACTGTGCCGCCAACTGCAGAGGGAAGACCACCATGGAAGAGCCCAGAACGGAGAGGATTGAGTTAGGGAGCAGCAGTGTCCTAGAGGACAAAGTTGAGGACCCACCCACGAACCACGACTGGGGAAACCTAACATGGAGCAGCAAGGAGATGATGGCTGACCAAGGCTGGACATGGGCACAGGGACAAAGGCGCTCTCCTGCACCCACAAACATCCTGGGGATCCCACTCACTTCCATTTCCAAGGATGCATCACCCTCCTTTTGTCCCCCAGCCCTCTCATACCTTTCTGGCACCTCCTCATGGCCTCCTTCTGCCCCAGCGTGATCTCCATGTGGAAGGTGTAGCAGTGGTCCCGGAAGGGGATCCAGGATGAGTCCTCCAGCGATTTGGGACAGCTGCCACTGTAGCTCCACTTGTGTGTGCGAGGGTGACCTGGGGAGCACATGGTACAAAAAAGGTGTGGTGGGGCACAGGATGTCGGGGTCCCAAAGCACACTGGGGCACCCAGACCCACAAGGACATGCTCCAGAAGGTCCCTGGTGGGATGCCATCTCCAACCCATGGTCACACCTCCTCCGGACTACCCCAGGACCCCTGGCCAGCACCTGTTTGGAGCTGGCAGATGCCCCCCTGCAGCTTGGTGTCGCAGCCAGCTGTGCGCCAGCTCCCATCCATGTCCATGTAGGAGCAGCCAGTGATCTGCTGGGGCTCCCCGTCCTGCCAGTTGGTGTAGATGAGGTTCTCCTCTGTCAGCCACAAGTAGCTCCGGCCTCCCTGGAAGACCACAGGGAGGAGATGCTTGAGGGGCTGCTGTGATCCCCCTGGGGACCCATGCCCCAGGAGCCTGCCCTCTTCCCTCACCTCATCGTTGGCCAACCCAATCCAGAGTGGAGCCTGCAGGCTGCTGACAGCCTGCGTGAGGAAGGCCTGGCTGTAGGGGTTGGGTATGGTGGCCAGAGTGGCATTAAGGGTCTCGCAGAGCAGCAGTGCCTCGTGCCACCTGAGAGGTTTCTGCAGGATGCGGTAAGTGCTGTTGTGGTAAAAGAGGGTGCCAGTAGGAGAAGGGGGGAACGGCGCCGGCACAGGGCTCAGGGATGGGTCTGGAGGGCAAAGAGACATGGTCAGAGGGCACAGAGAACACTCCTGCATCCCGTGTGGGTCATCCCCTCGTCCATCCCTACCCAGGCCAGGCTGTCCCTGGCAGTGTTGTGCTGGTTGCACCTGGAGACTGGGGAGGGCAGAGGGACATCCCAAGGGATGACAAGCAGTGACACCCTAGCACCATCCCCACCTGGGAGCTGTACACCATGATGCACGTCCCTGTGAGACACACAGAGCCAGGCTTGTGTGCACAGATTTGTGCACAGGTCCCACAAATGGCTGGGACCAGGGACCCACCTGCTCAAGTTAAGTCTAACTCAGGAGTTAAGTCTCCCCAACTCTCCCCAAGCTAAACTCATCATCCCAAGCTCCCCAGTCCCACCATACCATGGGGTACCAGGGTGCCAGTGGCAGATCCCTAGCCAAGTGAGCTGGGGCTGTCTCCTCATCTCCCTCCTACCTATGCTCCGCTGGCAGACATAGCCATGTTTCTCTTCCAGGCAGCTCCGGTCATCCCAGCGTCCCGTGAAGAGGGGAGGTGAGCCATGCCACACCACGACACAGTTGGTCTGCACAGTCAAGCCACAAGGTCAGCACTGCCCTTAGCACTGCTGTCCTACATCACAGAGATCCCCGTGCCAGAAACCCCCACCCTGCAGGGTTGCATCCTGCCCTGCCCTTGGAGAGCAACCCCAGCCTGCTAAACCCTTCCTTTCCCAAGGCTGGGCCTGGGGCAGAGACCTCCCTAGGGGATGGGGGTGCTATGGGCAATCTCCCTCACCAGCTTGTCACGGGGGCTGGAGGAGCTGCAGCCTGAGGGCTCTCCAGGTGCCCAGCTCACGTGCCGCAGAGGCTCCCCCTCCACCCACTGGAACTCCCCCTGGGCATCGTGCAGGCCAATCCAGAGGTCAAAGGAGATGTTGGGCAGCATGGATGTGATGAAGGCTGCAAGTGACAAGTGAGATGCTGAGGACCACCCCTGGAAGGTAGAACCCTGCTGAGGTGGTGGGGCAGAGGAGACCTACCCTGCTCCAGAGGGCTGGCAATTGTGGCCAGGATGGCGCCCTGGCTCTCACACACCTGCTTCGCCTCTGGCCAATTCACAATCTCGCCTTTGTTGTGGCCATTGAAGCTGAAACACTGCACAGGCAGGGTCACAGGATGGGCCAGAAGGTGCAGCTGCCCCCAACCCTGAGCCATGCACCCTCCCCACCCAGCCATCCCCTCCAGTCCCATTCTGCCCCAATGGTCCTTCTGTCCTTCTCCCCTTCACACCCTCACGCCTGCCACCCCCCTACCCCTCTGGCCCTCTCACATCTCTCCTGGCAAACCTGTACACACACCTCATCTTCCCCACCCCACAGCACATATCTCCCAGCATCCCTGTAAATGCATCCCCCAGCATTCCCCACAAAACATGTGCAGGCATCCCTCCTCATCCTGCCATTTTGCAGCCACCCCTCTGTGCCTCCACAGGGCTGGTGGAACACCAGGAAGTAGCCATCACCTCTCCATCCCGCCATCCCCTCTCCCATCCTGTCATCCCCTCTCCCTCCGGAGGTACCTTGCTGAGGAAGGGCAACCAGCCTTGGGGACAGCCCCCACTCATGGCAGCAGGTACTGGAGGGAGGGAAGGCTTCACAGCTGTCCCATTACTCCGCTTGCAGATATAAGGCAGCGCTGTCATGCACTTCTGGTCCCCCCAGTCCTCTGTAGGGAGGGACAGGCTGGGCATGATGCCCCTCTGCACTGGTACTGATGCCCCAGCCCTTCAGAGCCCCATGAGGAGCCCTGCCCTGCCCTGCCCTGCCCTGCCCTCACCTCGGCTGGCTGTCATGTACACACACTTCCTGTCCTTGCTGATGGGCCGAGGCTTGCCCGGTGCCCAAGAGACAAAATTGAGGAGGGACCCATCAGACCACCTGGAACAGCATCAGGAGGAGCACGAGGCTGAGCAGTGGCTTGGTGAATGGGACCACTTGAATGCCCTAACTAGGAGCGTGTCCCACCACTGCCCTCTTGGGGTGAGAAACCTCCAGCCCTGCATCCCAGGATGAGACCTCTGAGATGCAGTTGCTGAGTCACAGCACTCTGTGAGAGGTGGGGATGGTGGTGTAAGGACATGCAGAGACATGGTGTGGGGATGTGTTGGGGACAGTAGTGTGGGGATATCCAGGAACATGGTGGTTGTCTGTGACTTACTTGAACCTCCCGTCGTTCTCATAGGTGTGCAGCCCAATCCACCAGTGCTGCTCCTGGCCCCTGGAGAACTGCGCGCCCAGAGAGGACATATCAGTGCCCTTCAGGGACTGGGAGGTCTTTGGGGGCAATTGAGGCAGCCATGGGGATCAGACACCCTTCCCCAGCTTGCAAAAGCAAGGCAAGAAACATCACTTTACTGAGTCCCAAACCCACCACCAGGCATCAGGACCAGCCACCACACAAGCCCATCATGATCCCTGCAAAGCCTGGTACCCCCAAATATTGTCCCTCCAGAAAAGGGTGAAAGAAGAAAAAGAAGAGCAGCCCACAGGGCAGCAGAGCCCACCAGTGCCCCGGGAAGTTTCTGTGCCCTTGGTACCTTCTTCAGGTTCTGGCCCAGGAAGCGCAGCTCGGCCTTGCTGTGCACCGACGTCAGCTCGGCCTGGAACCAGCTGCAGATGCGCTGTGCCTGCAGCCATGTTGAGTGGTGTTCGAAGAACTTGTACTCGGCCTCCTGGTACTTCACCCACTCTTTGCTGCCTGCAGGCAGGGACCAGTGTCACACTGAGGCTGTGACACCCCTGCCATGGTCACCCTGACCCTTGGTCCCTGCCTGTTGGGCTGCGTTGCTTTTGTTCCTCTCCTGCAGTGGAACTGCAGCAGGATGCCTGGGTTCCCCTCCCTCCCACTACCCTGCCCAGGATCCATCCTCCTCTAAATAATACTGTGGCAGACACCCATTGAGGACATCAGGCTGTCTATGCATATGACCTGAAGTTGGGTCAGGAGAGGTTGAGGTCGGATATCAGGAGAAGGCTCTTCCCCAGGGGGTGGTCAGGCACTGAACAGGCTCCCCAGGGCAGTAACCATGGGTCCAAGGCTGCCAGAGCTCAAGGAAAATTTGGACAACACTCTCAAGTGCAGGGTGGGATTGTTGGGGTGCAGGGCCAAGAGCTGGACTCAATGGTTCTTGTGGGTCCTGTCCAACTCAAAAGATTCTGGGACTGAGACAAAAGGCTGTGGCCAACATACCTTGGGTCGTGATCTCTGGCTCCTTCACATTGGCACCTGGAGAAAGGGCAAGGAGAAGCTATCAGTGAAGTGTGGGCTGGGATGCTCCCATGGATGCTTTTCTGCAAACCATCCATGGGCTACAATGGCAGAATGTCCCTCCTGAATTCCCCCAAAAGGGATAGCACCTGTCCCAGTCCCTCAATTAGGAATCATGCTCCCTCCTCCTAAGGATTCCAACACCCCACAGCCCATGTTCCTCCAGATCAGTTACAGCTGATGGATTTGCGGACCCCTTTGCCAGTACCTTTGGGCAGTTTGCAGATCCAGTCCAGCTGGGCTTCACACTGCATTGGCATCCACTGCAGGGAGGCCAGATCCAGCACCGTGCAGCTCTGGATACCATCATCATCATAGTTACTGCGGTCGAAGTTGTGGTAGAAAAACTGGGGGATGAGAGAGATGGGCACTGTTGAGCATTTTCACCAGCACCAGATTTGTTCCTCCCACGACCCAAATGCCCCCTGGACTCACCCCCAGCCCGTCGCTCCACCTCCAGCTCCGGTCCCCAGTGGGGTCCCGCCGGTTCAGGCCAATCCAGAACCAGTGCTGCTCATGGAGTTCTGGTTCCAACTCCCTGTGGGGAGCCAGGAGGACAGGTGAGTACACAACTCCCTTCAAACCAGAGGGGTTCATATTTATATACAAATATATATTTATAATCAGGGCTTTTTCTGTTTGTTTTCAAAGTCTGCCATCCCCACACACCTGAAGGTAGAAACTGGGATAACAGGCATGTTTCCTCAGGGCTGGAGCTGCTTTAAACCCAAACTCCATCCCCAAATTACACTGAACTTCCTGCACATCTCCCACATCAGCCACACCAACTGATGCACCTTCTGTACACCTGTCTGTGCTCAGAGAGATCCATCCATCAATCCATCCATCATCTCACATAAACCAGAGCACAAGGAGGGCTGTGGGCCTGTGGCAAGCACACTCCGGGCAGTGGGACACACACTGATGCTGCCAGCATCTCACCCAAAAATCTTGTTGAGGCTGTTGGCAACAAAATGCTCCTCCTCGTAGCTGCCTAGGCTGAGCAGCTGGGCCCCCAACTCCTGGCAGAATTCCTGCGCAGCAATCCATGTCTTCTTCTCTTGCAGCTTTTCAAAGTTGAACACCTGGGAAAGGAAGAACCCACAGCATGCAGGGCTCAGCAGCAGAACAGGAGCAGAGCATTGTTCCCACCCGCAGGCAGCTGTGTCCGAGGGCACAGTACTGCCATCCAACCCCAGTCAGGCTTGCCTCTTGCAAGCACCAAAATGTGCCCCTTCACTCCCCTGCACTGGGGAGAAACATGCATCACCACATCGACCTGTCCAAGATCCCTTCACCTTGTAGCAGTGACGGAGTTTGGGGTCGGAGCTCCATCCTGGGGGGCAGGTGGCAGTGAGGCTGGGTGTGGGCAAAGGACCGGGCAATTCAGGATTGACCGGGGTGCCCAGGTTCTGCCGACAGATGTACTTGGCCTTGAAGGTGCTGCAGTTCTTCACCTCCCACAGCCCCATGGAGCTGCCGGTGGCCAGGGCCACACAGCCACCCTTGTTGTAACCTGGAGTGCTCACAAGAGCAGGGGAGATGCCAGCCTTAGGGTTGGACTATGCTGGGAGGCAGTGCCAGCCCCCACCCTGCATGAAGGGGCAGTCCCCATCACACCCCCATCCCTTACCGGGCTGGTTGCGGTTCCAGTGAGTGTACATCACCTCATCACCGCTCAGCCAGCGGAACGCGCCTGTCTCATTGATGTCTTGCAGAGCTGTCCAAAAATACTCCCCATCCCAGCCATAGATGAGGCTGCTCACGTATGCCTGCTCAAACCTGGAGGGACAGCGAGAGTGGGTGATGCAGCGAGCCAAGACACTGAGCTGCCCATGATGCTCCAGCCCTTGGAAGTCGCTCCCCATCTTGCAGGGCTTGTTTCAGGGCAAACCCACCAGCACTGGCATGGCACTGACCTGTTGGTGATGGTAACCAGTGTGGAGCTGTAGTCAGAGCACGTTTTGCGGGCATCACTGTAGGGGACACGGTCCTCACCCAGCCAGAAGCAGGACGGGCTGTGCCACTTCCAGCCCTGGGGACAGGTGACAGGGAACATCCACCACTGTCCACCTGGACCTCCCCAGAAGGATGGGGGCAATCTCAGTGCACGAGAGCAACATACCAAGTACCCCACCACCGTCTCTGCCGTCTCCTGGGAGGCCTCCTCCCCCCAGCTGCTCCAGCTTGACCCAACTCAGCTTTGAGCTCTAACAAGCCCCTAGCCCCAGAGGACATGACTACAGGGAAAACAAACACCCAGGCAGCTTCAAAGCTGGGGAAACAGCTCTCCCTGCCAGCGTCCAGCCCCAGCCAGGGTGCAGGGAGGGGAGCACAATCCTCCTCTTTACACCACAGGGCTGAGTCCAAAGCAAGTACCAACGCAGCCAACTTTAATCCCTCGCCTTGTTGATGTTGGAGTCTCTCCGGGGTTGCAGACACAATAGTGCCTGTTTTCTGCCAGAGGAGGGAGTGGGGTGGCCCTGGGGCTGGCAGTGGTGGTGGTAGAGTGGGGAGGGACATAGGGGCTCATCTGCAAGAGGGGACACACACCCTTCACAAGAAGTGGCTCAGCCAAGGAGCCAAGTGGCCCCAGGCTCAGTGTCCCCCTGGAAGGGGAAGCATCACTATGGTTCTACTCCTGGGTCCCCCGGGCATCAGAAGGACAGTGGGGGCACATGCCATATGCAGTGTCATCAGAACAGTGGGGAGGGAAGCAGGAGACCAGCTTTGGTAAATGAAAACAAATGCAAATCCCAGTTTTTTCCCCAAGTTCCTGCTCCTACAGTCTTTCTCTAAAGTTGGCAAACCCAGGTACAGACCCATCAGCTGGGTCCCTCTGGAAAAGCATGGATGCAACGGAGCAGCCAAGAAAGGGGCCTGTCCTGGGACAGTGCAATATCCCTAGATGGGTCCCCAGTCAGCACTGGGCTCAGCACCCTTAACACCCTGAGGGTGCACTTCCACACACTGAGCACCACAGCAAGACCCCATGATCCAAAAGAGGGCCAGGACAGGATCCCCAGCCCCAACTGTTGCCTCCAGCTCCCAATCCCAGTGTGTCCCTACATTCCTCTCCTGCTCTGCCTTTTCCATTGCCCAAACCTCTATCCTTCATTGCTTCCTTTAAGGCTGTTCCTGAAATAAAGGAGATTTTTAAAGGAGGGAAAAAGCAGCAAGGCCACCATGAAAAACGAGTGGAGTGGTTGGAGTGGATAGGACCAAACCCCTGAGCAAGATGCGCCTCCTCTCCACCAGATTCTGCCTCTAGGTGGCAAAAGTCCTCATCGAGAATGAGTAAGTAAAGGGTGGTTCTTGGTTCATTTGTCCCTTGCATTAGTTCATTGGTTCATTTGTTCCTCACAGTTTGTTTCCCAGTGCACCTCTGCTGAGCGCCAGGATTAGCCTGGCTGGAGAGCCAGGAGGGAGTTAAATCTGCATAGGGAGTCCTCAGGATTGCTTTGGGGACACACAGATGTGTGGTAGCAGAACTTTGCCACCAAATGTCTCATCACCAGCACCTGTGGACACTGGGGTTCTTCCAGCTATGTCTGGCAGCCCTCAAATCTGGCCCTGCATGGCAACTCTCCCGGCTGCTGTGCTCCACTGAGCTCTGGCAGAGCCAAGCAGCTGCTGAAAATGGGGCAAGGACATGGGAGGAGCCCAGCAGCACCTCTGGGAGCTGGCCTGGAGTGGCTGCTTGCTAGTCAGGATGCAAGCATGCTGGCCAGGTCTGAAAAGCTGGGAGAGATTCAAGAGCCACAGCGCCGCCAGACTCAGCGTTTGGAGGCTTTGCAGGGAACCAGGAAAGTCACTTCCCAGCAAGCATGGGAACAGGGCAGCTTCAGTCCTGTGCAACAGCTGGAGAAACTGAGGCAGGGCACAGGCTGACTGAGAATCCACTAGTTTGGTGTCCCCAAAATGTCCATGCCCTGCCCAGAGGAGGCAATCTGCCATCATGTTGAGGCATAGGGCTGGCAGCCACCTCCATCCTGCCAGGCTCCCATGTGCTCCTGTATTTAGGCACAAAGAGCGGCAAGGGGGAAAAAAAATGAACATCCCTGTTGGCAGTCAAGGCTGCCTGATGGAGGGAGTCTTGGACAATGTGCACAGACACATGTGCTTTGTGTCCCAATTTCTTCCCATGGACTCCTCCACCATCGCAGCGAGGGGCTCAGCAGCCCAAGTGCTCCAGCTCAGTGGCTCTCAGGCACAGACCACCTGCTCCCAGTAATGCTCACTGGGGCTCCCCAAAATGGTTTTAGAGAAAGGTCCCCTGAAGCCTTGAACACCAGGCAGAGCCATGGAGCAGTCAAAGCCACTGCTGCCCCAGATGCCCCTCACCTTTCGGCACCCGTGGTCATCCTCCTCTTTCTCCTGGCTCACCCGACCGGGCTTTTTGCAGATGGATGGCAGGGTCTGGTTGCAGGGGCTGTCGTTCCACCTCCCCTCCTGCAGGGCAGGAAGAGTAGTGGCAATAAGCCCGTCTGACAGCCTGGGGAATGTCCCAGCCCCTTCACCCCTACCTTGGGTCCAAAGACTTTCTTTTCCTACACCAAATCCCCAAGGATGATGAGATGGATCCCTCCCATCCCAAAAGCTCAGATGAGCTAGGTTGAACCCAGCTGGAGACACTTCCTGACGAATGCCTTCCTCAGCAATGAGGATGCTGTGGTGCTCCCTGAAGAGGTGCAGGATAACCCCCAATCCCCTCCAGGTTCTCACCGGTCCCCAGATGGTTACGCAGTCCTCCAGGCTGTCACGGAAATTGTTGGGCTCGAAAGGGTGCCAGTATGTGAACCTCACTGGTGTCCCGTCCGACCACTCGAAGTTCATCTGCAGCTTGAGGTCATTTAGGCCAATCCAGAGCTCCTCCACATCTGCCAGGACAGGAAGGGAGGGAGTGAAATTCCCTCCTCCTGACTGACCCTGTGCAGAAATCCCCGGTGACCTCAGCCCCCCTGATGGGACTGGCTTCTGCACAGCACCTGCCTAAACCCACTCAGGGCTCAGCTCTGACCCCCCAGTGCCAGTGGGCAGAAGACGGCAGGGCAGGGTTGGGCAGCTCCTGCCTGCAAGGATGAACCCCAGGAGTGGGAAATACAAGGACATGGGTCCCTAGAATGGGAAACACAGGGACATTTGCCTGCAGCTTTCAGAAAGCAGTATGGAAGTAGAAGTCCAGGTCAGCAGGCTCAGGTCCAGTAAGCTACTGGTTTTCAACCATTCCCTTCCAGGATATCCCAGTCTGCTCCCAGCCTGGGGACAGTAGTATTTCCTCTCCTTCCTCCACTCTCCTATGGCTGGCCTCCTCCAGCAAGTCCAGAAAGCATTTTTTTCCCATCTTTTTCTACATTTACCAGCTGGGACTAGCACCATTCCCAGAAGCAGCTGTGTAGTTTTGACTCAGGACTGCAGATTCCGGGAATAGTTTTACATCTACTGGATGGAGGATGCATCCAGATTATGGGCTCCTCCAAGGAACATATCACCTCCCAGCCTGGGACCTCTGCTCTCTGCACAACCACAAAATCAATTCTGCAGCCTCCAGCATCTCCAGGAACTTTTCCATGAAACCCATAAGACAGGAAAGGGGCTGCTGGCATAGCAAGCTCCTCCTTACCTTGCTTGATCTCCTTGGTGACAAATTCCAGCTCAGAGAGGGTGTGGATGCTGACCAGGTCACCCCCACTCCGCAGGCAGGTTTTCTTTGCCTCCTGCCAGCTCTTCTTCTCTCCTACCAGCCGGTAGCAGTTGGACTGGAAGGGCTGCCAGCTGGGCTCGCAGTCCACCTTCACCTCCGACCATGAGTCTGGCAGGACATAAGGCAGCCTGAGGGCTCCTGCCCAGCTCTCCAGCCCTCTCCTTGGCAGGGAAAGGACTGCAGTCCTGCGGGTGCTCAGCAGACCAAGCCAAAGCCGCAGTGGGAAAGCCATGGCCAAAATATAACAGGTGGTGCTTCTGAACTCCAGGGACAAAAACAAAATGCCTTCTGTCTGCAGAGGAGTGAGGGCAGAGCAATGCAGAGAGCATCCCCTCCCCTGAGGACCACATGAACGTGCTGCTCTCCGTCCCTCCCTTAGCACCCAACCAGGAATGGCACCAAGCACTTCTTGGAAATGTTCCTTGGGGATGACTTTTCCTAAGTCTAGGGAGAACAAGCCCTGCTCTGCACACCTAGGACACCAGGAAGCTGAGGACACCATGGGCCTATATGGGCAGCATCCCCTGACTATGCTGGGGTGAGAGCACACCCAGATGGGATACAGAGCTGCACATTCCCAATGCTGGTCATCTCCTGCTCACCTGTCAGGAAGGGGTCAGCCGTGGCATTGGGCTTCTTCTTGCAGACATAGGGGAGGGCGATGCCACAGTCACGGTTCTGCCATCCCCCAGATGACTCGGTGCGGATCACCCCACAGTTCTCCTCACTGGGATTGTCAGGCTGGTCTGGAGAGTGCGATGAGGAGGGGACAGGCTACTGAGGAGCCAGGACAGAGCCACCAATGCAGCTCTCCCTGCTTCAATACCAGTAAAACTCCTTTTATTTTGTTATTTTGCATGATGAAGGCATGACTCCAACATGCCCAGGATTATTTATAGTGCCTCAATGCACAAGAACCCAAAGGGTCACTGTTTTACCTGGAAATGTCAATAGCAGTCAGGGGGTCAAAGTACCAGACCTGAACTGCTGCCACCTGTCCTCAAACCTCTTCCAAGGATATCACTCTATTCCCCCAAGTGCCTTTGGGTGATGGCACCAGGCATGAGCAAAGGGCCCTCCTCCCTCTAAGTACCCCAGGGCTAGGGATGGGTGTCTGCAGCAGGGGACCACTCCTCAGCCACACTCCAGCACTAAGCAGGGATGCAGCAACCTGCCAAACAAGGAATGTCAGCCCAGGTTATCCACAGGGTCGATGAGCGTTTGCAGAGTGTTTGCAATTCCCCCTTAGCACCCTGTGTCCATGCTCCAGTTCCACAGATGTCCCAGGCTGTTACGCAGGCCCCTGGGGCTCTCTGTCCCCCTGCAGCAGCCTGGGCCACCTCCCTTGCCATGGGGCCATCTCTGGTGGTCACAGGGTGTTCCTCAGGCCCCATCACCACCACAACCTCCCCTGTCTCACCACTCTCCCAGTTGAGGTACTTGAGGGGTGAGTTGTCTGACCACTGCCAGCCTCCATTGATGTCCAGGTCATTCAGCCCAATCCAGAGCGTAGAGCTGTACCCAGTCAACAGCCCTGGAGCCAACACAACCAGAGAGGCAGAATCAGTCTCCCAAGCCCAGCTCAGTCCCCTGCAAACTGCACCCCCTGGCAAAACATGGGGCAGGCGGAGCAAACTGGCAGTGGCAATGCCCACAGTGCCACCAGCTCTTCCCCAGATAAGGAGTGCACAGACAGGCTGCCAGAATCTCACCATTGATGTAGGTCTGCTCATGGATCTCTGTGATGCTCAGCAGGTTGGCTCCTTGCTGCTCACAGCTATTCCAGGCCTCCCGCCATGACAGTGTCGACTGGAAGTTGAACTGGTAGCAGCTGTTCGTGAGGTGGTCCTTGTCCCAAAAGGTCTCACAGTCATTGCCTGTGGGGATGAGCAGGGTGAGCACCCAACACAGACACAAAAAAACCCCAAATAACCCAGTAAACCCCAATAACTTGCTGCTCTGGCACTGCAGACTGCTCGCAGGGGAAGAGGAGAAGCCCAAAAGTCCCCAAGATGAATTGGCATGGGGTTTTTGCTTTTCCCCAGGGGATGTGTACACCTACTTACTCTTTATGGGGCAGAAGCCCCACCGCTCATCCTTGCCATAGTCCTGGGTGGTGGCACACCAGAGATGTCCGTCCTCCCGCCCCGTGCTGGTGCACTCGTGAAACCACTGGTTGTCATACTTGAAGGGGATGGTGCAGGGCTTCCCATGGGAGTTGCCCTGGATGGTGTAAATCTCTGAGGGAGAAGAGGAGCCCTTGCCTGAGGATGTGTCTATGGGGGCTGGAGGGAAATCTGGGGTGAGGGGTATGGGTTGGCCCAGTGTGGGGGGTTATGGAGTGCCCAGAGGCTGCCCACTCCTGATTGTCCTGATCCTGCCTGGTTCTGTAGGCCCAGCAAACTGGGACTGAGCTTCCCAGGCAGGACCTGATTGCTGCAGCACCACAGCCTCAGCTCATGTTTTGGGGTTGGTTTGGGTTACAGGATAACACTAATGCCCAAGGAGGTGTTACCAGAGTAAGGCATGGAGCACAGATCCTCCTCGGTGCCATACGTCCTCCACTGTGAGCCATGAGCCTGGTCCCCCCTGTCCAGGGAGGAATTGCCCAGACGGGCACCTAGATGCTGCGAGAGCTGCTCCCCGAGCCCACGGCAGCTCCAGCGCATATTGACTGACTCGCGGTCACACTCGTAGGTGGCCAAGAGGTGCAGCCCTGCCGTGGCGTTGGCCCCATGCCACGACATCCCCAGGCACTGCATGGCTCCCACATTGAAGAGGCGATTTCGGGAGACCCATTTCCACTGCTGGGCTGGGGCACTGGCGTTGCAGCCCTTGGCCAGTCGAACCAGCGAGTCCTTGGTCTCCAGGCAGCCCTGCACGCCCGTGTTGTAGATGAGAAAGACTTTGGATTCTGGGGAGAGAACAAATGGAAAGGGTGAAAGCATTGCTGGGGATTCAGTGTGTGCCATGAGGGCCCTGAGCCCTGACAGAACATCCTGACTCTGTGCAAAGCAAGTTTTGGGATGCATCCGTGGGCACAGCACCTGGGATGTTGGGGACCACCATTTCCCTTCAGCACTGACTCAGGGTTTGCCCCAGTGCCCATCCCTGGTGGCGGGCTCTGGGCAGAGCGACACAGGTGGGTGTCTGTATCCAGCATGGCACCACCAAGGGTGGCTGTTGGGCACTGGAGCCAGGACAAAGTGCTTGCCCACTCTAACTGCATCTTTAGAGCCGTTCAAGACTGAGCTCCCATGGGCAGCACTTGGCTGCAGCATTCCCAGGCATTGCAATGATGCCAGTGCTGGAGGAGCCAATAGCTTTGGCACCAGCCATCTGCTCTGGGCAGAGAAAAAACAGAGCGGGGAAAAAGCACATCCGTCACTGCTACATGTGTTTGGGGACCTGCTAAAAACTGTGGAGCAAACAGGAACTGCTGGGGAAGGTCTCCCATCATGTGAAGGAAAATGCTCCAGCTCCAGCCCCAGCAAACATAAAATGTCACCTCAGGACCCTTTGGAATCCCAGCCCAGGCATTGGGAGGCAGAAGCCAAGTGAGGGGAATTGCTGCCAGCAGATAGAAGTGCAGCTGACGAGGGAAGACAGGCCGAGATCAACCTCAACTCCACACACATCCCACAGTCCTGCCTGCTGCCATTGGCCAACTATGCATCCCCACGGAAATTCCCTGAACCCCAGCATCACTGGGGGCCACCCCACCACGTGACTCTATCCCAAAACCTGTATAAAACTAGTAAATCCCATACATTATACTGGGATACGCTGCTCTGGCTGATGTGTCATGTTTAAAAGACACTTTATTTCTTCAAATGAATGTTCCTAAGCTAAAAAGCCACCTCAGGGCTTCTCACTGCCCCTCTTGCCCCAACACCCCAGCAAGAAGCTTCCCAAAGCACCACATCAACACCACCACTTTTGTTGTCCCTTTTTTGTTATAAAACATTCCATTTCTTTCCACCACAAACATTCACCAGAAGTCCAAGTGAACTCATGGGCCCCACTATATTTAGCTTTGGTTTGCTTTGGTTTTCTGCCATTGTATGAATTTTTCGGGCTGAAAAGGTTTTCATTTCCTATTTCCCTGCAACCTCACCCTGCTCCAGCTCTGTTGTTACAGGCAGCTCCGGCACACTCAAGCAACAAACATCTTGGCTCACAGAACTTCCCTGCCCTGTGTATGAAAGGGAAAAAGAAATGGAGGAAGACAGACACCCCCATTTCTTTTGAGAGTTCCAGCATTGACTCAGCTCTGGGACAGAAATTATGTCAGAGGCCTCTACCCTAGCCCAGATGACATCAGTGATGATGTCAAATAAATAAAAGTGAAGCTTGTTTGCAGGGCTTTATTTAATTTAAGGGAAACATATAATTTCACTGAAAATATTTTTTAAATCATGGCAAGTAAGAAAATAAGCAAAAATCCAGACAGGGCTGATTCTAGCTGGCTGAAGCTCAGGCTCCTTAAGCTGGTACTGATGTTTCTCCAGGTGGAAGTGGCCTGATCCCAACATGGACAGTGGGAGACCAGCTCATCCCCCACCAAACACCTTCTCCCCATGCTAGCACCACCCATGCCACACTCAGCCCATCACTCTCCCCTTCTCACCTACAGTGAGGGTGGTGCAGCCCCTTCAGTACCAGGGACATGGGGGTCTTTAAGCAGGTTTGGGTGATGCAGCATCAGTGCTGTGACCCACTGGAGCAGGATGAGGCCTCCCAGGGACACAGCCTGATGCCACAGTGGCTCCTCTGCAAGGAGTCAAACACCAGTGTTTTGCTCCTTAGAAAAAGTTGCTCTACCATGAGCATCACCACAGGGAGCATCAGCAACAGGACACCCTCCTGTTAGCTGTGAGCCCTGTCTTGCAAGAAAAAATTAGTACTGGGTTGGAAAAGCTCTGGAGCAGCTCAGAAATTGGTGTCAGGGTGCTCAGTGCCACGTTGGGGCTGACAGCACCATGCAAGGGCCACACTCACCAATGGCCCTGCAGTGGCACTGTGTTCAAGGAACCCATCCAGACTGGAGGGGGCAGGCCCAGGGCCAGAGAAGCACAAAATACCACTTTACGCTAAAAAGAGAAGAGCTGGAGATAGAAAATTATAGGCTATGGGATTTGGGCAGCCCCTGCATGCTGCAAGCAGCTCAGCCCCTTGGCTCAAAGAAGGAAGGAGAGGCCATGCAGTGTGAGTTTTGTGTCTGCTGCGCCATGGAGGAATGAAAGCTCCAGCACCTGCTCAGCCCTGGCACCCTTGCAGCTCTTCCAGCTTCTCCTCGTGCAAAACCGCTCACTGTGCACTGCTGGGGAGGAGCTGGGGGGACAACTCACATGAACTCAACACAAGGCAGCAAAGCTGTGCTTCACCAAAAATACACCTTTCTAACCCCTTATTTCTTATGGAATTTAGGGTTGACTGGGTCCATGGTGTCCATGACATTGGCAGTGGTGCTTGGATAGGCTCCTGGGCACTGAAAGGAGTATTCAGCATTCCTGACCCCAGGATAGATGTGTAGTTGGGTGGGAGGAGGCAAGTTTGGATCCATGAATCCCTTTTCCCAAGCTGGTATTCCACAGAGCAAATCCAGCCCTTGCAGGAGGAGGCTCCAGAGGAGTATCCCAAAGGGAATGAGAATGTCCCCATCCCTTCCAGGGCCCACTCTCTTGCACTGCCCTTAGTAGCCATGGCACAGCTATGGCTGACTCCTTCCAGAGATGTTCCTCAGGTTTTGGTACCCACCTGTGGACCTGAAATCACACAGGTAGAGCTTTCCAACCGCCCTCCAGTTATGGAAACCCACTCACAGCAACATCTGCAGATCTTTACCAAAGAGGAGCAGTCCTCTGGCACAGAACAAAGAGCACTGGAAAACCTAATCCTGCTGGATGCTCTGCTTGGAATCACCAAAATTAAACCAGGGCTGGGATTGGCATGCTCTGTTGCTCCCTCCTGCATCCTCCTTCTTTTGAGCAGGGCCAGCTCAGAGCAGCTCTGACCCATCACATCCTGCTCCTCCTTCTCTGAAGAGGACTTGTGAAAGCAAAGCAAAATCCCACACACTGTCATCAAGGATGGTGTCTTGTACCAGCCATGCAGCCACTGGGATGCTGCCTTCAGCCACAGAAAAGGACCACAGAAAGCAGTTGATGCTACAAGGCAGTGTGATGGTGGAGATGGGGGGAGCTGGGACTGAAAGTCAGACACTGGCTCTGTCTGCAGAAACACTCTCCTCTCCCATGTGGGAAATACCGGGATGCTCATGCCCCAGCACAGTGGGAGAAATTGGCCTTGGCACTGATGGCTGAACACTGCAGGGATGTAGAAGCTGCCATCCTTTGGGGCAGCCCTCAAGGGAGCTTTTACAGCCTGTGCTGGCTCCAGGTTCTTTTTCTTAATCAAAAAAAGCAAGTTCTTGGCCAGCAGGAAGCCTGAACTGAAGGAACTCATCTCAACCCTTCCCACAACAGATTTACCACCCCCAAGCAAATATGGAAAGCTTCACAACCAGCAATTTTGGGGACTGTGGGCGGCGCCAGATGAGAGAGGCTACAGGGACAGTAGACAGAGAAAGCCCTGCAGCACGACATGGATGGGCATCCTTGGCACCAGCCAGCCTTGAGCACAACCCAGCTCAGCCACTCACAACAGAACACCCAGAGCATCCCTCCTCCATTGCATTTGTCACCCTCCCATCACCAGCAACAAACGCAGGGAGCAAATTCAAGAAAGGACTGAAGCTACAGCTGGACCCCAGTCCCAGTTATCCTGGACTGGAGCAGCTCCAGGGCCCTGGCTGCAATTACAACTGAAAGCAAATGGTGTCCCCAACATGTCAGTGCTGTGAGGCTCTGTAACCAAATCCCTGCCAGCCCCTGCCAACTCTCTGGCTCCTCTGTGAGGGTGATCATGGCACCGTGTGATGCCAGAGCCCCTCGTGAACCTCTGGAACTCAGCCCTACCCTGCAGCCACCCTGGCAAAGGTGTTCCCTGCCCTTGTTCTCACTCAAGGCTCCCCTTTATGAGGGATGTCCCAAAAACCACAGCTCCAAGCTGCTTATGCAGGAGGCTGAGCACACCCAGAGCCAAAGGGATGATCCCTCTTGGAGGTGCTGCACACACACTGTAGATATGGTTTGCTCCAAACCACCTGGTAAAGGCAGCAAAGTGTTGAAGCCCACAGGGTGCCCCAGCCATGCCAGCAAACAGGGCTCCATTGGTGCTATGAGACTCATGAGCTTGCTCAGGGGCTGCAGCCCTCCATGCTAACAAACACCTTCATTTGGATTTGTGAGCCCAGGAAAAAGCTTTGCCTGCAGCAAGAAACCCACCTTTCACTTGCACAGTGCAGAAAGGAACCCCTGTTCAGCCTGAACATCCTCATGTTATGTGTCTCACCCACCAGCAAACAGGACAGAGAAGCCCCAAGTCACCTACTCCAAACTGCCATCTTTTCAGCCCATTTTTTCAGCCCAAGGGTGAGCAGTGGCTCTGAAACCCACATGGCACCAATGGGTGAAAAACTATAGGAAGTGGGAACTCATCCACGATAAACAAGTATGGGGGAAAGATAAGCAACAGAAAAGAAAAATGCCCCTGGAATAAAAAAAAAAAACAGAAAAAGGTGACAAAAAAATACAGACAGACTGGTAGAGCTGGGCATCTTCAGTCTGGAGAAGAGAAGTCTCCAGGGAGACCTTAGAGTCCCTTCCAGTGCCTAAAGAGGTTCCAGGAGAGCTGGAGAGTGACTGGGCACAAGGGCCTGGAGTGACAGGACAGTGGCTTTAAGCTGGAGGAGGGCAGGGTTAGATGGCATATTGGGAAGAAATTCTTCCCTGTGAGGGTGGGGTGGCCCTGGCACAGGTTGCCCAGAGAATCGGTGGCTGTCCCATCCCTGGCAGTGTCCAAGGCCAGGTTGGATGGGGCTTGAAGGAACCTGGTCTAGTGGAAGGTGTCCCTGCCCATGGCAGGGGATGGAAGGAGATGGTCTTTAAGGACCCTTCCAATCCAAGTTCTTTCAGGACTCTATGAAAAACCAAAAATCGTTGCTCATGGAACACAGGAGAGTTTCACCTGACAGAGCTTCAGCTGGGCCCACCTTGCACAGCCCTGAGGAAAAGAGGGAACTGCTGGAATGGGGAGAGAACAGCCTGATGATTCACCTTCCAGTGACATTTGGGACGGTAGGAGCCCAGGACTGCCCCCCGACCATGCCCAGCCAGCTCTGCTGTGGGATCCAGCAGGGTCACAGAAAAGCCCCAACTCCATCTTGAATTTCATATTACTGGACAAATTATTCCTCTGGAGGAAAATCCCCTTCCTGGAGAGAAGTTCCCAGCAAAGCCCAGCTCCAGCAGTCAGTCCAGTCATGGCTGACGCCATCCTTACGGTCTTGGTGTGGAGAAGAGCAAAAAGCATAGCCATTGCCATGAAGAGCACAAGTTTTTGGCCCAAGGAAGGAGCCTGGACATCCTTCTGTGGGCTGGGAATGGAGATCAGTGAAAAAGCATCAGCTGTGTCCATGGGAGCTCCCAACAGCAGAGCTAGAGCATCCCTGCTGCCAGCGATCACACGACAGGAGAGCATTCCCAGACTGTGGGAAGGACACCACAGCTCTACCCCCCTGCCAGCTGCTTTTGGAACAGCATCTGTAACTCCATGCAACCCCTTAGAGAGGAACTTCAGACTGAAAAAAAATAAAAGGGAAGGAAACACAGCCATACCAGCAGCCCCAGGACATGTCTGGCTCAGGAAGGGCATCGGTCCCGTCTGCCCCAGAGCTGAGAGGAGACACAACCCCCATCCCCAACGCTCCTAAACTAGAGGTTTGCGGCAAATGAGCAATGATGCCCAACATCCCACAGACTCACCAGCCGAGCACAACCCTGGGGCTCAGCTGGGGCCAGACTTGCCAGAAACAGCTCTGGGTGCTGCAAGCCAAGCTCCAGAATAAAAGAGGGTGGTTGTTTTGTTTTTTAAAAACAGACCTCAGGGAGTTAAGGACCTCTTGCTACAAAGAAGAAAGTGAAGCTTCTGATGGTCTGGTTGAGGGTATGAAGCAGTAGGATGTGCACTTGCAGCTGAGAAACTCCTCTTGGCTAGCCCAGCAGCCAGAAAAAACCTGCTATTTATATGGTGGGAGCTGTATGAGATGAGCTCCTTACTTGGCTGCAATGATGACTACCTACCACCCTGCTCACTCCTGCTGTCTAGTAAAGGTTTTGGAAGGGGGCCACATACTTCATTTCAGCCTCTCTGCAGACGTTAAGAAGCCCATTCTCCCAGCATTCTGCCTGGGACACAGATGAATAAATGCATTCCAGAAGGGATGCTCGTCCCTAGCCAATCCAGGGGACTCATCACAGCAGTGGCCACAAGGGAGACAAGAGTCCCAGAACCTGCCCTCTGGAACCCAGAAAAGGATAGAAGGATGGAAATTTTCCCCAATTTCCCCCTATACTTGGCCCAAGCTCCAGCCCTGCAGCAGCTGCATTCATCCAGAGGTTCTGACTGATTCAGGAATGGAGGGAGATGAAGGAAGCATCATCCAATGAATGGGCTACAGCCAGGATGGAGGAGTGCAATGGACCCACCAAGAGCACAGTGGGAGAGGCAAAGGCTCCCTCCCAGGACACAGTGGCCAAACACTCACCCCTGAGCACTGCTCTGGCCCCAGCTCCTCTGACTATCCCCATTCCCTCACCCACCAGCACCCCAGACCCCCTAGCCAGCAAAATGGCCAGTGGTGTGATGTGATGTGCAGGACAGCACTGACATGTCCTCGTAGACAAGGTGCTTCCAGCACAGTTGGCTGAAGACTTATGAAATCTACTAAAGAAACTCCCCCCAAATGATGAGAGATCCATAGATTTCTCCTCCCTTGTTTCTCCAGCACCAGTCCTAATGTTACTTCCCTATTCACCAAACTCAAGAACATTCACACCACCAGGGGCAGCATCTGGTGTCCCACTTTTTTTTTTTTAATTAAAATTATATTTACCATGAAACTTCCCACTGGGTGCCCTTTGCCTGCCTCATGCCCAGCACTCCCAGGCCAGGCATTACTGGGGTAATGGGGCTATTACTGCAGAGCCCCAAGATGCCATGTCTGGATTCAGGTGGAGGAATGGGAAAAGCTCAGTCTGTCCATTCCACCTCTGCACCATCCCGCAAACAAGGCTGTTTTACGTGGAAAATCCCACATACATCCCTATTGGGACAGCACGAGGTGCAGTGTAGGACTGAGCAGTGGGATGGAGATGATATTGGAAAATATCCTGTGACCCCTGAAACAGCCAAACCTTTGCTCCTAGACTAAAGAGTGCTCCCAGGAATTTGCAAGTCTATCCACTAATCATTTTCTAATCCTTAAGAAATTACAGATGGGTTCTTTAAGAACAAGAGCATCAGTATGGGTCTCTTTTGGGCTCCAAGCAATCTTAGGAATGAGAAAAATGTCAATGCTCTGCGAGCTGTGCACAGTTCAGATTAATTAAAATCCTAATCCTCACTGTACGTAAAGAACCAAATTTTACAAATTGCTTAAACAACCCTTTAGGAAATGCTGGTTTGGTATGGGCTGGAGTGGGTGGGAGGGCCAAGATCCAGCCGCGTTCATGGAACGGAGCAGGGCGTGATGATCCAGTGGGTAACACTGGGACCTCTGGCAGAGCTGGACCAAAGCCTTCTCTTCCCTGCTCCAAGCACCCACTGAGGCAATGGGACCAGAGCCTCTTGTGATGGATTTATCATCTGGAAAAATGATTTAGTACAGATGGATTATACACCCTCACCACACATTTGCTTTGATTTTGGGGCAAAATATTTCCTTGGAAAATACTTAAGGAAATAATACTTAAGGAGAGTGCCTCTGCCTGCAGGGAAAGGTGCAAAATCCAGCCAGAAAGAAAATAAAGCCAGAGAGAAAAATCTGCAACGTGGCTTTAACCATCACCAGAACCTCAAGCCTGAAAACACCTTCACACATGCTGGCAAGGAGCACCTCCCCATGGGAAACCTCCTGGGGTTCCCACACCACCTGGGTGGCTTTACAGGAAGGGGACAGTTTTGCATGGAAGGTTAAATTAGACCTCGTTTCACTCGTCATTCTTGCGCAAGCACCATCCCCAGCCCTGCTGCCACGTCCCAGCAACTACTGTGGCTGCAGACAGTGGGGAGGTCTCTACTGTCCTTTGTGCCCTGCTAGGCTCCAGCAGCAAAGCTAACACCTCTGATCCCTTTTCCTGCTCCCAAACAGTCTGAAGAAGATCAAGATATAATTTCTTGGGGGTGCATTTGCCATGTAACAAGCTATTTCCATTAGGAAGGGGAAAATGAGGGGAGAAATTCATGCAAAGGCTGCTCTGTTCTCTCTGCAGGCTGTAAATTCTTTGCAGGTCCCTTTTGCGTTCTCTTTTGCCCCACAGTTGACATGGCAGGACCTACACTGAGCACTGGATAGTGATCCAGCACTAAGTCCTGACATTGACACATGGACCTTTTCCTGCCTGCAACCATGGCAGGATGGGAGCTGCTGCCTCTGTTTCTCTGGGAAGGCATGTGAGTGCCCACACAATGCTGCACAGATGGGTCAACTGGAGGAGATATCCCAGCAAGGAACCCCAAATCTTCTGCCAAGAGCTTTGCTCCACCTTTCTGGCTGTCCTGGAGGTGAGGGTTTGGCACAAACCTCTCAAGGAAGCAAGAGCACCCCAGGGGAATCAATGCTGTCTGCTGGGCTGGCCCTCACTGAAAGCGTCCTTGCAAACAAGGGACTCTTGGGACTACTCCATCCTGATCCCAAACTCTTAGTGAGGATCCCCTCTGAGCTGCAAATCAGCCTGTTGCTGGGGGATCCTGGATGTGGCACTTCCATTGGCACCATCCTCTGCCCCCTTCATCCACCGGGTCCAAACCAGGACGGATGCAGGGCAGGAGCAGCCAAAAGTGGGGATGGGGAGGAGAAAGAGTTGAGGGTGCTGAGCACCAGCAAATCACCCAACATGGCACTGTGGGCTGGCAGCTGCTGAAAGCTGCCTTGTTCCTCACCCAGGCCCGGCATGGGGTCGGCTGCCACTGCGCTCCCGCCTCACAGCTGGGACAGAGGTGCCTCTGTCCTCAGGATTGCCAGACCTGGATCCCACTGACATTTTTTGGGATGAAACAGCCAGAATTGGCCTGTAAAGGCAGCAAAACCCTGCTGAAATGAAATAACCCCCTTAAAGCCCACAGAAAGAGGAATTCACAGCCCTCAAGTAAATTATGGGGAAGTCTTAACAGGAATTCAGCTATGGAAAGTCCAGCTGAGATGTCTACAAAGAGCAGCAAAGCCTGACTGCTCTTCCATACGCCCCAGGGTACAGGAGTCTCCTTTCCCATTGCTTCCTACTTTCTCCATCTCCCAGCCAAGCAGTTTCTCCTCTGATGCCAGAACTGATCCCTTGCTTGACATGGGATTGTTGCCCACTGCCATGATCCCATGTTTGCCCCTTTAGCGAGGTGGCTCAGCCCCAGGCACTGTGAGACTGAGGGGACAGGGGAAAACAGGGGGCAAAGGGAGGTGGTGGCAGGGGATCAGTGTGCTCCTATGTTGCCACTTCCAGATCTGCTTTGGATTTGTTACATGTGCTGCAATAAAATAGGCCAAGGGCTTACAGTTGTTATATTCAGGCAAAAGTAACCAATTTTTCTTTCGTTGAAAATTTTTATCAATAGGGCCAAAATAATTCAAAGAAGCCCCAAAAGAAGCTCCTTAGTTCTAGGCTAGACTATCCTGGCATAAAAAGGATCTCAAACAGCAATTTCAGGGGCTTCCAGTGTCTGGCTCATAGTGCCTTCAGAAGGTTAAAAAAAGATAAAATACAACCCGTTGACTTTGTTGTGAGGAGTGAAAAGAAAAAAGGAAAGGAAAGGAAAGGAAAGGAAAGGAAAGGAAAGGAAAGGAAAGGAAAGGAAAGGAAAGGAAAGGAAAGGAAAGGAAAGGAAAGGAAAGGAAAGGAAAGGAAAGGGAAAAAAGAAAAGAAAAGAAAAGAAAAGAAAAGAAAAGAAAAGAAAAGAAAAGAAAAGAAAAGAAAAGAAAAGAAAAGAAAAGAAAAGAAAAGAAAAGAAAAGAAAAGGAGAAAAGAAAAGTTAAGTTTGCAAATACCTACTCGGGTCTCGATCCCGGGGGGCACTTATTTTCGTAAGATTAACAAGTCAGGAGAGGGGAGGGGGTCAGAATGGGAGAGGGCGGAAAGCTCGAACAAACCGCTTCGGCCCCTTCCCGACCTTCCACTCCGCGAACTGCCCTCCCCGGAGAGACAAAGGGCCGGAGCGGTGCTGCGGAGCGCAGCGCGCCGGCGGCCGCCCCCCCGGCTCAGGAGACCCCCTGGCTCCCCCCGCGGCCGCGGAAGCATTTCCGCTGGCCTCGGCCGGCGCTGCGTGGCCGCTCGGCGCGGGGAGTTAAACTCAAGAGTGATAAAAGGGAGTGAAAACGCGGGAGAACGGGAAGAAAACACGGCGCGACCAAACTGGAGAAAACAAAACGCACCGGAACGCACCACAACCGGAGAGGGATGGAGTCAAACAAACTGTAG
The DNA here is from genome assembly GCA_013400955.1 of Drymodes brunneopygia. NCBI lineage: Eukaryota > Metazoa > Chordata > Aves > Passeriformes > Petroicidae > Drymodes > Drymodes brunneopygia. Next base: position 28,449 of record VZTZ01016275.1, read on the forward strand.
TAAAAGCAAATAAAATATTCCGCGAGGAAATAAGCCACAGCGATGTAACCCGCGTTAGAGCGANACTCGGGAAAGTGGAGAGAGGGAGGGAGGGAGAGCGCGGGCCCACCTGGGTGCGCAGCGCCGAGCACCAGCTGGAGCCCAGCAGGGCCTT
>VZTZ01016275.1:28781-77256 GCA_013400955.1 Drymodes brunneopygia
AAGGAGGCGGAGGAGGAGGAGGGACGCGAGCGGGAGAGGGAGGGAAAGAAGGGGGGAAAAAATGTTACAAAATAAAATAAGAAAAAACCCGAAGCGTGCGCGCCGGGCTGAGACACTGCGTCAGCGGACCGGGGCCCGGCCAAGCGGCGGCGAGAGAGCGGGGCGCGGCCCGAGCCCGGGGGGGCTCCGCCCGCTGCAGCACATCGCTGGGGCGGGGGGTCCAGGGGTGAAGCGGGGGAGCGACAGAAGCGGAGCCCAGCCTGGCCAGGGCATCACTGCAGACGTCCGGGCATGGCTGGCTCCCCCAGCAGAGTACCCACGCAGCCCTCTTCACACCCCGGGTCGCGATGCCCCGGTATGGGGCGGAGGGTGCGAGGGAGATGCCCTCGATGCCTTCAGTCCCGCGTCGGGTCCCGCTGCAGACCCTGCCTCGCCGGGGAGAGCAGCCAAGGGCTGCCGTGAGCTCCCATCACACATCGCTGCTTCCATCTCTGGGTGCTTGGCACCCTCACATCCCAAGCACAGCCAGCCCAGCTGAATCTTCCTCCATCCATCCCTGTGGCACAGAGCTGGGCAGCTTCCAGCCCAGATGTGGATGCTGAAGTTGGACACAGCTCACTGCACCTTCCACCACAAGCCCACCACAAGCCACAAGTCCCTTCAGCTATGGGGTGCTGGTGCAGCTCTCCAGCTTCTGATGCTCTGCTGAGGGCATGGGACAAAGAGCAGCACAATATCCGATGTAGGTATATCCCACATCCAGGAGCTGAACATAAAAGGCTTTTTAAAAAATTTTAAAGGCCTTTTAAACTTTTATTTTCACACCTCCACTCCAGCAGGGCTTCACATGGGAGATGATGCTTTTGATGCTTTTGATGCTTTTGATGAGACAAGCTGATGGCAAAGCTCCCTTGAGCAGGGAGCAGGATCTAGCCCCTGAGGGGGCAAGGAATGGGTATGAGCCAACTACTGTTTGTCTGTTCTTCAGAAAATAAAGGAATCAGTTTTTTCCCAGTGAGTCAGGAAGGATCTGCAGGCCAGTGCCAGGATGGGCTTTGGGGATGCAAACCCTCTGGGGGGGCTAATTAAGCACATCAGCATCTGGGCTGTTGGTTTTCCTAAGGCAGTGATTATTTTTTAATTGCAGCAACACTGAGAGAAAGGCCTTGCTGGGCTCCATGGCTGCCACTGGAAACAAGCATGACAGCCCAGAGGAGAGAAAGGAATCATCCACATCTTCTCTCCTATCCCGAAAACTTGGACACCACTCCAGGGGGATGCCACCCACTGAAACACCAGTGGCTGGACATGATGGGGCTGTGAAGTCCCATGAGTGGGACCCTCCACCCATCCTGGACAAACTTGACATTCCTTTCAAGGAAGTTGAACCCATCTGAAGGAAGGGACATAGCAGAGTCAAAAGACTTTGGATCCCATAGAGCATCTCCACTTCCTGGCGTTGTTCATCCTGTGTCTAGGAGGCCCCTACACTGTGTGTGATTAACAGATAATTAGCCCTTCTTAATTACTTTCTTCAACACAGGCCAACAGCTCCTTGCCTACTCTCCTGCTAATCTGGTTTAGTACCAGTTGAGTTGCTACTCGACAGAGTGAATCGGGAGGAAATGTGTTTTTCCTTTGGGACATTTCCAGGCTGTCTGACCCCTCTGGCCCTAATGAGCTGCTGCTAGATGAGGACAAGGGGACATGGCTGCTTGCAAAGGATGGCCAACTGCGCTTCTGGCCACAGTCTCAGGAGAGCTCCTTGCCTGGGGAGATTGATTGGGAGCAATGGGCTTGTCCCAGGATTACCCAAAACTTGGGATTTTCAGTGTCAGGAGCTGATTCCCACAGTCACAGCATCTGTATCCTTCATTTAATTGGAAAAATAAATTCTGGGTTTTGGCCAAAGCAATATCCCATGTAGGGAGCAGTCACAGTGGAGGGGCTGCAGTGGGATGGGGTGAAACAGCATCGGCTCGAGTGAAAGTCATCCTACAGAAGGTTTGGAAAACACTTCCGGAGATAGATCCAAGCCACTTGCCTGCCTTTGGCTGGAGGTCTGACCTGGTTAGGAGCACCTGGGAGAAAATGGGTCAGACAGGATGCTCAGCAAGCTGCAAAATGTGCCACCTATGTGGAGTGGGACCCAACCATAGCGGTGGATGAGAAACCCCAGAATTGGAGCCAGGGTGCTCAGTGGCAGTGAGGCACCCCATGACTTACTGAATTTGGGGCTGTCATGGGGCACGTTTGGTGTTTGCTTGTGCCAGAGGCATTAGAGGAAAGGATTTGAGGACCTGTGGACCGTGAGAACAATGTCTGTGGCCTTCAGATTTTCTGAAGGAAGGGTCTGACCACCGTATCAGCCACCTCTGAGGGCTGGTAGGTTCTATGGGTCTATTTATTGCATGACCAGGGAGGCAGCATGCCCTGCTCTGTTGCACTCTTCCAAGGGTGTTCCCCCCAACCCATGGCTCTCTGCGGAACTGAGGGCTCCAGGAGAGCAAAGCCCTCCCTGTGGGCAGCAGCTATCGGGGGACTCTGGTGTCACGGTTTTGCTTTGCTGGGGACTAGCAGCACCTGCCATGTTCTGCCAAGAGCTCAGTGCTGCCTCAGCTTCATCATGGCCCCAAAAATAGGACTGGTTGGGCCAAGATCAACACCCACCTGGCAGGCGCTGTGGACTGAGGTCACTGCTTGGGGAAGAGGCCATCTTGGCGTCTGCTGGCTCCTTCTCCCTCGTGCCGGCAGCAGCAGCAGCAGGGAATGACCACGTCGCTCTCTCTGTTGGAGACAGGCAGTAACAGCCAGTCCAGCTCCCTCTCCAAGCTTCAGGCTTTGCATTGCAGGCTGCGAGGGTGATTGGTATCCTCTCACTGGGATGTGGGGTTTGATGGGGAACCCCATGGAGGTACAGCAAGGGTCTCATCCCCAAGCTTTGCATTTATACCCTTCCCTTTGGGGACAAGCCTGGGGACACCAGGTGGGGGCTCAGCTCCTCCAGAGCTCAGGCATGTTGGTTGTCATCAGGGCCCCATACTGATGCTCCTGAGGGTTTAGTTTTCTCATTAGGGTTCAACTCTGTGATGGCTGAGGCTCCACCGAGCAGGGAGTGTCAGGGAGGCACCTGCTTCCTGCGTTCCTCTCCCAGGAGCTGACATACAATGTTTAGGATCAGCCTGGGCTCTGCTCGACACTCAGCTGCGGGTAGAGGGATCCTGGCCAAAATAAAGGGCCCTTTCCCTGCCTCCATCCCAGCCATCCCTTTGGCTCTTCCAAGGAGCAGATGGAGCTCAGCCAGGGTCCCTTAACATGCTTGGTCAGCCCCCATCCCCCCCGACCTCCTTCCCAACTTTGCTATCTCCCAGCACTGCAAAGGGAGTCCCTTTGTGGGCACCCCACACAGCAGCTCTCAGAGATCTTTGCTGCTCTCTCTTCTGCAGCCCTGAAAAGTCAGGCAAGTTCAAGCTGCAAATAATTTATTAAAACCAGATGTGCTCTCTTGGAGCTGCCATGAGGAATTTCAGGGCGCTGAAGCCTTGTGAGGGCCAGCGCCGAGATCCTGGCCTTCCGCTGCGGGGGCGAGACAAGGCTTGGGGCTGCCCAGGGAGAAGTGCTGCCTTCGGAGCTTGTTGCCTCTCCTTCCTGTCTGACCTTCCCTGGAGGGCTCCTGGGAAGGGGCAGAGAGGAATTCCAGCCATTTATAAGAAATTTGCCTTTTAGAAAAACACTTTCTCTGCATGACTCAAGAGCAAATTAGCGGAACCGGGCTGCCGAGTGGAGAGGGAAAACAGCTGGAGAGTAGTGGAGGACAGCACATCCTGAACGACATCTTCCTCCTGCCGGAAGTGGGTAAGGGATCACAGAGCAGGGATCTCATCCTGTTCCCTGGCCCTTTCCAGAAAGAGCAGCATGGTCCAGCTGGCCCCAACTGCTTCATTTTCACTTCTGCCACTGCCTTACCTCGTAGCCATGGACATGTCCCCTTCCACTTCCATCCCTCACCAATTCCTTTAGCCTGGAGGGATTTTGGCATCAATCTCAGCCACTCTCCTGGGTTTGGGTGTAAGTGCATGGATTTTCAGGATTAGTGGGAGCTGGGATGAGCCAATGCTGAACAAAGCAGATTTGGAGTCCTGATTCTGATGTGGAGCTGAGCCAAGAGCAAGGCGGTTGCTGACAGAGCAGTGTGTGCTCGTGGCTCCCATGCAGCTGGTGCCTTTGGTCAGGAGAGGACAGGGCTGAGCAGAGCTCTGGATTTTTTCTTCCCCTGAATGCAAAGCAGAGCTGATCACCGTGTAACTTGGTTGCTGGCATTCCCCAGGGCAGCCCAGGTGGGGATGGGAGATCTGGCCTGAACATGAGGCTGAATCTCCCTGTCTTCATCCTGCTCCTGCTCACAGCATCCTTGCATTTTTAGCTTCATTCCTGTGTTTTTATCTCCATCCCTGTGTTTAACTCCATTTGCACCATGGCACTGCTCTGCACCATCCCTGCAGCCCAAGCAACAGAGGATGGGAAAGCAGCTCCTGGCCAGGGCTGCCTGGGGGCTGGTGAGGTTCCTACACTGGCAGGGCAGATGGTGGATAACCTCTATTTTCAGCCTTTTCTGAATCAGCTTGAAGCACTAGAGCCTCCCCTTCACTGATGTGTTTGGAAATGAGTAGCAACAGCATGAGTGAAACACAAGCTGCAGCCAAAGAACGGAGGGAGAAGGAAGACTAGAGTAAACCATCCCAGGAGGAGATGCAGGCTGGGAGCACAGAGGGACTGGGAAGAGCACACAGAGCTGGCAGCAGCATGCGGCTCCTCACCCTCAGCACATGCCACCAGCTTCTCCTGGCCTTCTCACCCCTATGCAGCTAAATTGTGGAATGGGAATGCGTCTCAGGCCCCTTCCCAGAACAGACAATAGCGTCCTTGTGGCCAAGAGCCTGTTCCTGGGTGTGAATGTAGAGAGGGGAGGCCGAGCTGCTCTGCATTTGTTTGCGCTTTTGCCCCCACCCAGGGTGATGGCCAGGGGGACATCCAGCTGTCCCTGTGGGCAGCACTGGGGCCAGCGAGAAGCAGAGACCACAGGCAGAGCCATGTGCAGCCATGGAAAATTAGTGTCTTGATGCAAAGATGCATCAGCATTTGGTAGCAAAGGTAGGTCCAGGCTGGGTGGAAGTCAGGGCTGCGCCCAATTCTGCTCCCATACACTCCAAAGTCTCCTCCTGCATGCTGGGAGTGGGAAGGTTTAGGTTAAGGCTGCTTGAGCCAAGCTTGTGTAGCACCCAGAAAACAACATCCTCCAGCAGCAAACCCCCAGACACTGGCAGCAGTTGCAAAGATCACATTGAGGTTTTAACTGGGACTGGCCCATTTAGCCGGGGGAAGTTCATTTATAGCATGACTCCCAACTGCGAATGTAGGAGGCGAAGCATCCAGTGAGGCAGCCCCTTGGTGAATCTGGATCCTGCAGGTGTCAAGGTGTCCCTGCATGTGTGGGCACACCCCGCAGGACAATGATGCTGCTGCTACTGAAGCACCACTGCCGCCTCGCCTGGCCCAAATCTGTGTCACATCATCTGAATTTGAACAGGGGTCTGAAAAATTATCAACTGCAGCAGCAGGGAAGGAGCTGAGTTCACTCAGTGTTTGGTCTCACTTGCACTTACTGAGTTGTTCAGGCTAAGTGAAGGTCAGGTCAGGTTTGCAGGGTAACCTGGGGCCCAGTTACTGTTCATCTGAGGAAGCAGCTCTGAAGGCAGGTATGGCCCCAGCTCCTGGGGGATGCCCAGCACAGTGGGCCCACATGCCTGTGGATGAACTGGATGTGCCGAGGGCCCCAGCGCTCCCCAGTTCAGATAGAAACAGATTCAACATCTTCAGCTGTTAAGGTCCTTTATCATTTTCTGTTGTATATTTTCGTAATGCCGACAAGGCCCAGCCCCAAGAAATTAAAGAAGCTGAGTTTCAACACTGCTCAGTATGGTTATTTTGAGTGACTGAGAGGGGACACTTGGGTGTCCATGGGCTGGGGGAGTGGATGGGGGGGTTGTGATCCACAGATTTTCATCAACAGAAAAGGTGTTTATGTCCTCAACATATATAGCTCCTAAAGACAGCTGCTGTTCTACAGGAAATGAGGGACAAACCCACCTCAGCTTTATAATTTATGTTCCAGGACAAGATCAACACCAGCAACTAAGTGACTCAATAATTTTCAGCGATTCCCCCTCTGATGCAGAGATCTCACTGCTCTGAGCTATGGAATGCACCCTTCCTCCATCCATCCTGATCCTGTCCTGTGTCATCTCTGTGCAGCCACTGCAAGAGAGCACATGCCAATGCCAAGAGCAGAAAAACAGTAAAAGCCAAGCAAATCAGTTTCTTAAAACTTATTTTAATATCCATGTCTCATCTGTTGGGTAGAGCCAAAACAGTCTGGCCTCGTTTAAGTTACAAATTCTTCATACACTTTAAGTAAATGAACAGTGTGGCAATAGGGTCTGTTATTGGAAGTGAAACCCATCTTAACAAGGGAAGTATTGCAGCCAGAATTCTACCAGGGTTCTTCCCTGCTATCAGCCCCAAAAGGCTGTCACTGTCCCCTGGCCCTGGATGGGTGTCACACAGCAGGAATAAATGCTTCTGACACAAAACTAATCACACCCACAGAGATGCACACACTGGATGGCCAAGAAACAATGGGACCAGGATAGAAAAAACCCTTTTAGAATTCTCCCCGATGTGGACAGATACTAAATCACCAGTTTCGGCAAATGGGATGAAGCACCAACCCTGATTTCTCCTGACAGAGGCTGAATAAAGCTGCTTGCTGGACAATTGACTTCTGGCTTAGAGCAGCAGGCATGGAAAAGGCTAAGAGAGGACGGCTGGGGCTTTAAAGATGCAGTTATTTCTGTTCTTTGTCTAAAACACTAGTTTAGACACCACCTTAATGCAGCTGCAAGGGAGTAAATCCAATTAGAAGCCCAAGAGTCACTACAAAAATAGTAAGAAAAATCAAAGCAGCAGAGTTCTCCACTTTCCTGGCCTGTTGCTAAATTCCAACAGACTGCTCCATTTCTCTGTTAACAAGTTCCTGATCAGGTTTAAGCACAGTATTTTGCAGATGATAATAAGGCAGACATGTGGCAGTTCTGAGTGCATGACGGAGAACAGCACTTGCCAGGAGATGTCACTGGGGTAACAGAGCCACCCACAGCCCACAGGTCACCACAGCTGTGGGTACAATCGTGGAGTTATCCCATGAAGGATCCCATAGCCCACACTGGTCCAGGGGTTGGGAGGTATGCACAGGGTGGTTTGGTTTTTAACCACCATCCTGAATTGCAGTAGTGTAGTGCTCGTCTCTCTCCCGGGACAAACCCCGCTCCTCAACACTGCATCTTTAAATATTTCTGGCTAAGAACTCCTGCCACATGTTAGGAGCACTCCAACCTGGCTGCCACATGTTCAAATGCTGCACTTTTTGTATTTTCAATTTTCCTTCAGTGTGGGAGGGAAAAGGGAGCAGAGTGGGAGGCTCCCATTTCACAACAGGCAAATCCAGCTGAAGGTATAAGACCCCTCCAGGCAGATTACAGGAGGGAGACAATAATTAGGGTGTTTGCTCCTTTCAAGAACATTATCTCCTTCCCTCCTATCTGAAATCGGATGCAGTGATGGCAGCAAGTTTCATGAGTCAGCAAGTTTGAAAAGTGTTAAGGGAGAGAGGAAGCTTGGCTGCCAATTCACCCAAGGCTTCAGCTTCGGAATGCTCTAACATGAACTGGATCAGTAGAGAGCTGTGTGGGCACAGATCACACCTGTGACACCTGAGCTGTGCTCCAATCCCCACCGGCTCTCTGCCTGCCAGCCAAGATCAGGCTCATGGGTGTGGAGAGCCCAGTGAGAGCATGTTGGATTGGGCCTGCAAAAGCAACAGCACTTCAACACATTAAAAAGGTGCAACCGCTGTGAGAGCGATGAAGTAGCAGCTGAGACCTTGTGGCAGCCTGAGCTGTGACCCACTCTGATCACAGAGTGACACAGGCCTGTTCTCCGAGGGCTTCACCACCCTCCTGAGAAGGTGAATCATTCCTAAGAGGCCACCCCTAAGGAGCAGAAAGCTGCACCAGCTGCAGAATGGACACTGCCACATACCTGCTAATACGGGTTTCACTGAGACCAGAAAACCGTTTTCTTCCAAAAAATTGTTATTTTTAAAAAATTGAAATTAATTAGGGGTAAAACACTAACTCTAGTGCCATGAACAGGCAGGATCAACTTTTTTCCCCTCCAAAGGGCAAAGAGTCATACACCATCCCCAGCTGAACCTTGGTGCTTCGAGCTTTTCAGGAGATGTTACCTAAACTTTATTAAAAGAAAAAGAACAATGTTTAAATATCAACACTGGACTAGCCCAGTCTTTTTTCCAAAGTCCACATTCTTCATATGAAGCACACACGGCGTCCTGGATTCCCCAAGGCTGCATGTTCAGAAGTTCACAGTACATGGAACCATGTCTTTTTTGTATTTTTTTCTTGAGTTTCCCCTTCTTGCTCAGAGCAGCCACCCTTTTGTGGTCACTGACTGGATAAACCTCAAGCCATCTCCTACCCACATGGCTTGGCCTAGATGCCGAAGGTTTTCTTGATGAGAGTTGATGTTGTCATGCTCTATGGATGGAAAAAAGCAAGAGAAAAAAGCACCTGGTACAGGTTTCTTGAGACCCTTGTGGATTCCTCTGTTCCAAAGGTGTTTCTGAAAGTCTTTTTGCCGGTTTCTCAAGCAGTTTTTGGCCTATTACTCTGTCTCAGTTTGAAGAGCTGTTATTGGATGATCCAGAGGTTGATGCAATTGCAGCTCCAGCTGGGCTGCTTGTGGATACAGATTTGCGGATGTGAGGCAGCAAGTAGGGGTCACAGGCCAGCTGCTGGACATCTATCCGGTCCTCCTTTCGGTAAGCCAGACACCGCCTGATGAATGCCTGCAGTACCCCAAAGCCAAAGCAAGAATTAGTTTTTTATGACAAGAACAGGAAGCTTTTGACTCTCTGGGAGCAGGGCCAACGTGACAACCGACAGTGCTGAAATTCCTTCCCTAGACACAGCCCAGCTCTTACTGTACCAGGAGAAGCATGGGCAGAGGCACCAGGTGTTTAATGCTCAGCCTGACAGCTGCAGTAATCATGGAATCACAGAATGCTTTGGGTTGTAAGGAAGGACCTTAATGCTCATGTCATTCCAACTTCCCTACCATGAGCAGGGACACCTTTCACTAGACCAGGCTGCTCAGAGCTCCATCCAGCCTTGCCTTGAACACTTCCAGGGATGGAACATGCAAAGCCACTGATCACTGTGCAATAGGTGAGCATTAAACACAGGACTACTCTTGCTGTTTTATGGAAATCAGGAGGCTGGAAATGCCCATGACGACTGACTCTCAAGGAGATTTACCTTTGCTTCTGGTGTGACTACTGGCTTTGGAGGGAACTGCACCTCAGTAGCTTTCAGGATTGTGTTCTCCTGCAAAATATCCTGTTGTGACTGGTTGTGACCGAAGGGCTACCAAAAGAAAGAAGAAAGTTGTTAAAGGTTGGTGACAGGCATAAAAAAACCCCATAGCTCTACTGTTTATCATCACCTGATGCTAGCATTTTTCCAGGCAAGTAGCCCACAACTGCTGGGAAGGTGCTGCGGATACCAGAGGACCAGGATGCATTGCTTCCAGACTCAACTGAACAAAAGGGATCAAGCTGGAACATGTCTGGCTTGGCCAGTAGGGATCTCCACCTGCTTCCAGACCTTATGGGTCTGTTACAGCATTTGTCATCCATCTGAGCTGGCAGAGATTCACCCACTTGTCTCTCCTGGGCTGGTTCCTTGTGTCTGACTGACAGCAATGAGCAGCACACATCTATCAGCCCTGGCTTTCACAACACTTGGTTACCAGGGACTCTTGAAAACAAGGGCCCATGGAATCCTTTCCCTTCTCCATCCTATCTCTCCTGTTGCCATAAAGCAAACTACCTTTTCTCATGACAAAGCACCTTTTCCTGATCCACACTCTTCCCTTCCAAAAGCCATCCTAAAAACTTTTAAAGTGGGTCTTTGTACCTACTTTTTCCCCCTACACACTTGCAGCCATCAAGACCAACAAAGACTCAGGGCATTGAAAGTGTCACAGATAAGACCAGACCAAAAACCTTACACCATGAATGACACACCTGTCCTGCCCAAAACGGCCTCAGTGGCAACATGCCCAGTGGAAAGAGATGTTCTGCAGAGTATTTTCTGAAGGAAATGCCAAAGGTAGAGCACAACACAGCCTAGTCTATGCTCCCCACTTCCAGCAGCATGGACTCTGCCCTGGAACTGATGGCAAGGAGACAAGGGAGCATATTCTAAAGTCTGTGGAGATGGAAGCAGAAGCCTGGGCTGTCTCCCAAAAGGTTTGGGAAACACCACTAAGAAAAGGAATTAAATGCCTTCTTACCTTTCTGCCATAGAGACACTGATAGAAGATGACTCCCACTGACCAGACATCAACTTTATTTGAAATCTTTGGAGGTTCTTTTCCCACCACAAAACATTCTGGTGGCAAATACCTGATTAGAAGGAAGCGGTAAGTTAAGAGCAGCAGCTTCAAGCATATTCTATTATTTCCTTTAGAAGATTCTATGATCTTGGGACTCAAGGGTTCCATTTCATTCCCGTGCATCTCTGGGCCAAGATCACCAATGCCTACTCCTTCTGGGAACAGTGATCCCAAGGACTCTCCAGACACTTGTGTTCTGAGCTAGTCAGCACAGTTTCTTTTCACCAGAGCATGTAAAATAAGCCCTTCTCTTTTATCCTCAGAACGGGTACTTGCTGTTGAAAGGGCTTGGCCAACAATTCCACAATGAAAGCACCTAGCCAAAATACATATTTTTAGAAATATAAACCCAGATGCCATGTCCCAGTTAAAGACTCTCAGCTTCACTCAGGGTACAGCTAGCTTCATTTTTAGGAACAGAACAAAGCTGTACAACACAGAATGTCCCAACAAATGTTCTGTTGCCCATGGTGACAGTCTGCAGCTTGGGTGACATCTAAGAGTCACACTCGGTGGCACTTACCAAGGGTCTGCTCTCAGCCAAGGGTGATACAATGACACTTGGCACAGAAGATAAAGAATTGCTGAAAACACGACACTCAAGTGAAGCTCTGGCTATAGACAACACCATGAGATTTACATCTTTTTTGGGAGCTAACTATAGATCTTCACCTCCTCATTTCAGAGGAATACTCTTTTCGTCTCCCTGATGCACCTGAATTTCCAAATAGGTATGGTATTCCCCTTGTTCTTGTTTCAGATGCAAGACAGAGCCACTCTAGACTGTGAAAGAGCAGCCAAGCCCCACTCTGGAGCTTGCTATCTCAGCAGCATATGCAGCTTTTCACCAGCCCTTTGAATATGAGCTGTTTTTCAAACACAGACCTACTGAACAGAGAAAAGCTGCCAGCCTCAAAAGGAGCAGTTTCCAGGGTCTCAAACCTCCAGTGTGTCAAGCCGTTGCAGCCAATAGCAGCACACACAGAGCTGACGCACATCCAAGGCTGTTTATAAACCGTTCTTGATCTTAACTTGCAAGTGCCCCAGGCATCGCTTACCAGTAAGTACCAGCCCCCTGCGATGTCAGTTCCATGCCATCAACTGAGTTGTAGCTGTCATCGTCCATGATTTTGGAAAGTCCAAAATCGGTGATTTTTATCTCTCCGCATGCAGTACCATTGACTAGAAGAATGTTACCTAGACAGAGGAAGTGAAACAGCCCTTAGGATACACATTTAGCAAGCATAAAACTGCACTGAGCCCTGCACTGCACAAGGATGAGGGACCTACAGCGAGCTGCACCAGATGTTTTAACTCTCAAAACCCTGAACTTCAGAGCCAACTTGGGGACCACCAAGTCCAAGAGCTGATCTGTCCATCTTGAATGACCTGGTGACCTCATACTGCTTGGAGCCTCCAGATCCTGAGCTCTGTTAGCCAAATGAGCTTCAAGCTGCAGGCTGTTTTGACCCCTCCCAAAGGTCCTGTTGGAAGGGCAGGTCAAAAAGGAGGATTAAGGAGAGAAGTATACATACAGAGTTATGATTCACTCTGCCCAGAAGTTCTGACTTGCCCTGTCCTCTCAGCATGCCTGAAACCCTCTCCTTCCTGGCAGTGCTTGCCAGTGACTTTCTAAGCTCAGAAAGAACAATTAGCACTTAGGCAAGAGTCTTTCATAAACCCATCAAGAAGCCAGATCATCACTGTTTTTGTCCAAGCCTACAATAAAGAGGCAGAACTGTATGTGATGGCAGTGGATGAATCACAGCTCTGGGCAGCTGCAAGCAGAGCTCAGACAACTTGGGAACAGCCAGGGAGGAAATGGGGTCACTACACCCAGTGCAACAGCACCATCTCCCGTACACATTCCTCATGCTGATACAACAAACCGTATCACAAACCAGTTACACAATGCAAATGAGGTGCCCAAAGAGATGGATGAATTTACTGGATTAGGGAAAAAGCTATGTAGCCAATATGCATCATCCCAAAACAGAGCATTTCCATTTTCCTCCTTGTGGCTCTGCCCCAGTGGTAAAAGGAAAATATACAACACCATTTGGGGAGGATCTTCTCCATGGCAGATGTAACTGAATTAACTCAAAGGCAAACCTGAGCAGTCTGTGTGTCCTCAGCTTTGGGCACTGACACACAATATGAAAAAACAAACATTTCAAAATTAGCTTCTGCCATCAAATTTTCGGCCAGATGATTACAGAAAGAATAAGCCAGAAGAATGGGAACACGAAGCACACCAGTAATTGTGGGAACCTTTATGAAGCAATAACAGAAGCTCTCAACAGCAGAATACAAGCAGGACATTAAGAAAACACACATAGCCACTTGGTGGTCCAAGGGTTCATTCTTAACAATGTTACACCTCCTTGTTTTACATGTTACACCTCCTTGTTTTACATGTTACACCTCCTTGTTTTATGTTGCAATTCTGGGAGACAAAACCCTTTCCGCATTTTTTAAATGTTCTATGCATTTTATGTTTTTTTCTTGTTGCAAGTTAGCTTTCCCAGACAGCCTCATCTTCTTTTTGCTGTCTGACCAAAGGAAACTTCCTCCTATTCCCTGTAACCCATTACACTTCCTTAGCATCCTTAAGCATGTCAGCACAACATACCTGGTTTAAGGTCATAGTGTATGATGGGAGGCTTGATTTCATTTAAGTATTTTAAAGCATTCACAATCTGCATGATAATGGATCGTGCCTCTTTCTCCGACATTAGCTTGTGCTGTTTCAGGTAGAAGTCCAGATCATTCCCCTCACAGTATTCTAACACTGTACAAAACCTGAAAGAAAAACAGTGTTTGCAATTAAGGCACCTGATAGAAACCAGAACACTTTGTTACTGCTTGTCTGCAACTCACCTATTTGGCCAGTATATTAAATTAATAGTCCTTCAGCCTATTAACCCCTTTCTAAAAGTAAGCTACCAGGAACACAGACCTCAATGCTCAAGTACAAAGTACAAAGGTCAGAGATCCCCCACAAAGACCCAGAGGCTGAAAGCTGTATCAGATGTGGCATTTGCCTAGGGCCAAGGGCAGGATTTACCGGTAAAGCACCACATCTGACAGAATACACCACACCGGTTTGTGAGCTGGAGTCTCTAGAAAACCAGTGTATGCTGGAAGTACACCTTGGTTATTTCTGCAGTGAAGTCCAGCATTGGTGTGGACACCTGGAATCTCCTGGAAAGTTTTAAATACCTTGCCTTTAGTGAATAGGTCAAAGCACAGGAAAGGACAGAGCAACACAACTTACGAGTCAGTATCCAGTGAGAAGTAGTCGTAAAGTTTAACTATTCGAGGGTGATCCAGTTCTTTGTGAATCCTGTACTCTCTACACGCATGTCTGAAAACAGCAAAGTCTGAGCATTAGTCATACAAGTGACTTAATTCTAATTTCTCCAGATAGTGAATCCAGACATACCACACAGTATCCAGCTTCAATCAAACCCATGCACGCTCCTTAGACAGTTTCAGAAAAAGCAAGTGAAGAAGGAACTGCACAGAACAGCTCTTGGGAACCACAGAACCAGAGTGCAACTCCAACCCTGGTAATGCTACAAAATAACTCATCTTGATTAATGGTACTACTTGCCAAAATAGAACAACCTCATAAATCTTTAAGAGAACCAAGATAGCAGAATACAAAAATCAGCAAGTTCCAGAAGAATTCCACGATGCTTAACAGCCTAATTTTCAGGCTTCAAATTCAGCTCAGTTTGTCTCAGCAACTTGTTGGGGAATTAAGAACAGCTTTATCTTGGAAGTTCTATGGAGAAGGCTTGGCTGTCACTCTGCAGAGTTATCTAACCCATGGCATTAGGGAGCAAGAATTACCAACAGCAAAAGGCTTCCAGTAAAGAATTTCTTCCTAGTATTTAATTTAACCTTGCTTTCTGTCAGGTTGAAGCCATTCCCCCTTGTCCTGTTACTCCAGGCCCTTGTAAATAGTCTCTTTTCGTCTTTCTCAAAGGCTCCCTTCAGGTACTGGAAAGCCACAATTAGAATCACTTATTCTAGGAAACAAAGGGAAGGGGGAGGCTTCCAGGGAGCACAACACAGGTGTGTACCTGAAAGATGGGCAAGAAAAACGATTTCCCATGAAACTACTTGAACATTTCAGACAGAAGCCACTTCAGCACTTTCCTCACAGAGCACTGTGCAGAGCCACGGGGCTTATACAAAACTCTCTGTGCATATGCACACATTTAAAACATTTCTAATCTGACCAGAACTTTTGCAAGTAGCTACTGGGACAGAAAGTGACTTTTGAAATATGGCAAACACAGGAAGAAATTGGCAGCCTGTTCACGGGCACTGGATAACCAAATGCAGGAGGGAAACATGGCTGGCTGCTTTACAAACTCACTTACTTGTGATAGTTTTCTTTCTTCTCATCCCTCCAGTTTTTATTTAACTGGTGTATTTTCACAGCTACGTATCTCTGTTCTGTTAAATCAAATGCCTGCAGAGAGAAGAGCTGAAAATCAGTAGGAATCACAGGCTCAACACTGCAAAAGTAGACAAGCTCTAACAGACCAATATCCCCACCCAGGAAATCAGCATTACAACATAGTGAGAGAAAGGCAAAGCCACATTTTGATGTAATAAGCTTCACTAATGAATTCAAGCAACTCTGAAAACAATTGAATATTCTATGCTTTGATCTGACCTTCCCCATGGAATCTAACTCACACTGCATTGATTTTGACATTTTACTACCAGAGCTACAAAGGGACCAGGAAGACCAAATTACCAAAATACACAGTTTTTATACTGAGAAAGATCCTGTCATTATTCCCCCAAGTCCAAAATTCATTTTCTACACTTGGGTTAATAAAAAACAACCATCAAAACACAGATTTTTCAATGCTTTGTTTCACACTGGTAGCTCAGCTCTCCAACTTGGAGCATAATGTTTCAGCACATACAAAAGCTGGAGAATTCAACGGCAGAGCTGTGTGATCTTGTGCTTTATCCTTCCCTCCACTTTTTTGTTATTTAAACAGTCCTTAAAGAATGGACCTCTGAGACTGCACTCAAGGAGCAATGCAGAAATCTTCTACCTTGCCTGAGAGCAGCAACAGCTCATAATTTCCAGGACAGGACAAAATGCTGTGGTAAGCAAACAGGCATGATGTGTGTTCATCTCAAAATTTGTCTACTTAATACCTAATGCTTAACAGATTGGTCAAGATCCTGGAGAAGAAGGGCTAAGCATTTCTTTGTTTTAATAACAGTTACAACTCTTAAGAGCAGGCAGGTAGGAAACGTTCATATCCTCTTGCTTTCATCTGTGGTGCCAAAACTTTCTGCTTAACCAGCAAAGCACCTTGAAGTACTTACACACAGCTCACACTCTTTTTTCCCCCCATCTGAGCAGACTAGTCCCCTTAGTTTAGGTACCTGTTGTTGTGCTGCATCAAAACAATAAAGCACCATGAAGTTTCCAATATTTGCATTGGCACAATTACTTCCATTCTAGACAAATTCAACATGAATCCCAAACTTCTGAGTACAGATGGGAAATATTGAGAACTGGAATGGCTCTAAGTGTAATAGTCGAATAGCAAGGACCAAAGCAACCCAGGTCTTGACCGTCAAGAGTGCTGACACACCAGGAATTCTAAGCTCTAAGGAAGTCCCAAAACTACATACACACACTACCCCCCCAGTCTGCTGTTTCAGAGGGTAAAATGAGGGCACAAGAAACAAAGCCTTATACCCCCAGGAAGTACACGCTTTGCTCTTATAATTGGAGCTATTTTCTCATACTTACAGAGATGTTCAGACTTGCTGTGCCATCTCAGTAAGGTTTAGTCAAGGCAGGTATTTGTGTGTAGCATTTGAAGAAACAAGTGGTTTGCTTCTATGTCCTACCAAAAACTGAAGACTTGGTGCAGTATTTTTTGACACATATTTGAAGGAAATTTGACCCCTGAGGAAAAGGCCAGCATGTGAAGATCTCTAATTCTGATGTCTAATTCAAGCCAGATGCATCATGAGCTTTGTCCTCCCTTCTTCCCTCCATAACCCACACAGAAATGAGAAAACAAATGTAAAAATTCTGCTTCCTGCAGATCCATATTACACCAGATTGCCACTTCGAAGTTACCTTATAAACTTCACTGAAGCCACCTCTACCCAGAAGATGTAGCAACAAGTATCTATCATTTAGCGTTGGATGGTCTTTAAATCTGGTGAGGAAGACACGGTTTAAGAAGACAGAAATAACTATATCCTCTGCACAATAAATTACAGCTACTGCACAGCTGAGAAACATTTTTACTTTCAGAGAAATATTGTAATCATGTTAATGACTGACAAATTTGATGCTATTTGATCACTCTGCACCAATGAAAGACTATTTAATGGTACCTTGATGCATTTGGAAGCCTTTGTCTTACATGAACTTCAAGCTATAACTGTACCACCCCACAATAAAGTGACTATTGAGTTATAACATCAATTTTAAAAGGATTAAGTGCTTCCCATTATGAAAAGATTGTTTCTCATTATGAAGAGAACAAATAAAAAGTTACTTTGCATTCTTATCCCTGAATCCCATGTGCTTACTGTGAATTATCTTCATTGTGTATCCTTTTCAATTCCCTGATATGCAGATTTCTAACCCTCTCTAGCCGTTCCAGCTCTGCCTGGATCTCTGCTTCTTCCTGCACAAGGAAAAACCAAAAGGAAAACACAACACGCTGTAAGGTACTGCAGGTAGTGTTTCCACCTGACTTACGGAAACACAAATGCAATTCCACTTCAGAAGAGGTTATTGGCACAAAACTCGTCTGGGAGATCAGAGAGATGGTCAGAGTCAATTTGCAGTCAACAAGCAACAGGAATGAAAACTAACTGGGCAATTCTGTTCACACCTACACAGACAGGAAGAGACGTATCTTTATACCTCCTTGTTTCTAATATTTTCTGTAATTAAGAAGCCTTGCTGCTGTGGTCTTGCTCCTTCCCTGAATAAGTGCGATGCAGCTGTTTTTGAAGGAATTTCAGTTCTGGTGGGACAAGAGAAAGAAGAGAGCCCTCAGCAGTAAGAGCAGGGATATCATGATGCCACATGGGATGGGACAGCATCTGGACAGGATGGGAAGTGTGAGAGAATGACATTATGTTCTATTAGTGGTAACTGCTCAAAGAGGTCGGAGTGTTCCTCAATGCCATGTGGAAGTTCTGAAATAGTGTTTGTCTAGTTGGAAGTTCTGGTGCCCTCAAAAACAACACAAGAATACAGATCACTGTGGCCAGGGCTGCAAACCTCAATTCAAATGTGGTCCCTGAGCAGTACAATTTGTGTATGTGACTCAGGGGACACCGTTACCTATCTGTCTTGTGACTCTGCTCCTTCCCTTTCCAACTGGTTTTATTTTTAGACATAAAGAATGAGCCAGTTTCCAAAAGTGGAGAAGGATAAGCACAGCTTCAGACAATGCCACGATCCCAACACATTACTTCATTTTCCATTAAGGTCCATTTCCAAATGGATTCCTCCACTCCAGGGTGGCAATGTTACATATGCCAGCATAGATGGACCTGCAGTTAATCCCCTGGAGCAATGTGGAAGCTGTAGAGCCAGCATGCCTGCAGCATTCCCCTGCCCATATTCACTTCTCTGTGTTAACAGGTCAATAAAGCATAATGGGCAGACAGCCAGCAGATTCCAGGTGTGCAGTAACTTTTCCTTCCACAGAAAATAATAAAGAGTACAGACGCATTAATGAGGCTTTGCATTTGGCTTGTGTGTCAAGGTTACAGGAGAAAAACTAAATGTAGAGCTCGAGTACCACCTGAGGAAAGGAGGGACACTCCAGCAAGACATTCGCTTCTTCTTCGGTTCATTTCCGAAAGAAAACACCTTGGCCTTAGCAGAGATCACACCTAACCAGGAAATGGTAGAAGACATCTATTTTTTTCCCCAGTATTTCATCTGTTGAAGTGCCCCAGAAAACTTACTTATAGGTCACTGCAATCACTTTCAAGGTAACCAACAGCTCATCTAAACATAATCGCACTTGCAGGTACAGCTCCTACTGAGGCCAAGGTATCTGAGAACAAATGCACATTGCAGCTGCTTGAACAGGACTGGATTGCAACAGCCAAAGAGGTTGGACTGGTAATGTTGGTTACTTAATATTGCAAAGAACTGGAAAAGTCAATGACTGTTGCATTTTTTTGTTGCATTCTTATAATTTTCTTCCCTTTGTCCATTCCTTATTGTTCTCCCATGTTCTAGACATTCAGAGTCCAGCACCAGATAGGTCACAGTGACAGATGTATCAAAAGAGTAGAACTCTGCATGAAATCCTACAAAATCCTGGCTATCCCTTTCAAGTGCAAAACCCTCTTGATTATCAAATGAGTAGTGACCTCTACAGAGAAATGCTCTTGTTCACAGAATACTGCACAAAAAGCCATTGCTACAACTACTTCTTACCTTTTTAAGATGACCTAGTCGGAGTTTGAAGATTTCTTCCTGTTCATGGTATTCTGCTAACGTTAACCTGCATAAAAAAGAAAGACTCAACACATTAGGTTGCAAGATGTGATAAAGTGAACCATCTGCAGAATCCATATTGTCAGAGGTAGTAACAACTCTGTAGAGTAAATCAACAGCCAGCATGAACTTTTTTTAGACAAACTCTGCAATCTATATTTTTTAATAATCAGTCTAAAGGAGAACAAAACCTTAAACCTCAACAACATACATTAATTTTAAATCCAAGTCCCTAATAACACCTATCTAGGCTACTGACTGACTTCTAACAAAGACAGCTAAACCATAATCTGAATATAAAAAGTGAGGCCCAAATATTCCACATTTTATTTTTCCATACAAAGTTTGCTTTACTGAATAATTTTCAAATTTTTCTTTGTAATAAAAACTGGATAATTCAACTCAGCTATTTACTCTGAGACTAGAAGCACACCTGGCCACACAGTCACTGCAAACAGAGCAATGACCTGTGATTCAGAACTTTTTCCTGTTTCAGGTTCTGCAGGGAACCTTGGGAAATTTACTTAACCATATTTTTGACCTCATGTGTAGTTAGGAGAAGCAAGTTTGATAATGTCTTCGACGTCTTTTCCACACCAAGTGTGCACGTAGGACAAAGTACAGCCTAACACTAAAACAGTGACAGTGCCCATCACTTGTGAAATGCAATGACACACTGAGATCTTTAGGATTAGAAAAAATGAAACACTACATTAATTGTCTCATTACTACCAACAAGGAGTTTGGTAAAAGCATCACATGTGAACATAAAGCTATCAAGCCCTTATCAACTGCATCTGTTCACTCTGTAAACAAGATGTACATGTGACAGCATACAAATATCTTTTTTTAAACCTAAACTGAGTCCAAAGCACATCCCCAGATGATTTCTGCAACCGCCGTTATGCTCTACACAGTACTTCCCACAAGGTTAGTGCAGGAGGCATCCAGAGCATCAATACCTCAAGTTCTTTCAAGGGGGGACCAAGTCCTATGCCTGTTCAGGGAGGCCTTACTCAGTAAATATAGAGATAGAGCATTCAGCTCATCAAGTGCTCATCTTGAAAAGCCCCAACTTCCCTCTGCTGATAATGCAGAGTCTATGTACTTGAAACAAGGCCTAAAACAGCTGTTACCTGATAAATTTAATGGAAAACTCATAAGCCAAGTTCCCTATGAAAGAATCTCGAGCAGAAGGAGCTGCTTATTCCAAATTCAAGATATGTATAAAACAAAGCCAGTACCAAAAATGGTCATATGTTGTCTCATTTCATATAAAACTGCTGAGGGCCCCAAGCTGCACTTGATCCTTGGGAGTTCCCTCCAACTCAGGATATTCTGTGATTCTATGATTCTAATTCATACACACAGCCTGAATTTTAATTAGATTCAGACAGTCTAAAAGACCATCCCAAGACTTTAGGTCTTCGTGATTCTGTGATTCTTTGGCTGCTGTTGCTATGTAAGGAATAAAGAAACAATTGAATAAACCAGCAACAAGGTTTGCACATATGTTCACGCACAAATAACAAATACTATCAGTCTACTCATTAGGGCAGAGATGTAATGAGCACCACCAGGCTAACACTGCCCAAAATAGCTACCTGTCACAGCTACCATCAAAAAAATCACGGGGGCTCTGAGACAAACACCACCCTGTTTCACATAAACATGCTGGAAACACCGTACCTACCTCTAGAGCAGTTGAAGGCTGCCCAAGCTGCCTAATGAATCTCAACCAGCCCCAGCAGATTAATCTTCCTGAATGAGAATTCTTTTCTCATTCACAGGCTAGAAACTCATTTTGGGAGAGCTCATGTGAAATTTGCACATGGGACCTTCCTCTCCTTTTTAAGACATAGCAACAACCATGAACCAAAGAGGAACCAAAAATCAAAAAGGAATTTGGCTGTCTGCTTCTCATGCAAATTTTAGAAACATTTGTATTTAAATTGCCTAAAAGTCAACCTCTGTAAGAGTTCCACAATGAAAAGCCTCCCTCCAGAAGTCAGAAAATTTTGTTCCTGATCCACAATGGTCCAACAAATGCACTTACTGGATAACTAATGATTAAGCAAGTGGTCAGTCAGCCCAGTTGCTACAGCTAACTTGCAGAAACCCCAGTGTTTTCATGTAAGATTCAATGTTCCACATGAATCATATCCATACCCTGGCAAGCAGTTTTTATTGAGCACACAAGAAGCTTTTCTAAACCACAAAGATATCACCCTGAAATACATCAGTGAAAATGATAAACCAGCAAGAAACAAAGAAAAAGACCTGGGAGACCAAGAGGCCTGGCAGAGCATGGTTAAGCTGGATTATGCCAAGGTAGGCTCGTAGCACAAGCAGAAACATCACAGACATGACCAGGATTCCCAGGGCACATCAGAACCTGTGCTGCCAGAATAAGCCACACTACAGCTGCACCAGACTGCTGGAGAAAAAGAATCTCACAGAAATGGGGAAAGCTCATCCTGCCCTTTGGAAGTGAAAGGTTACCACAATGAATAGCAACATTTCAAAACATCCATGTACAGACATTCCATTTGCTTCTTCCAGCTCAAACCTGGCAATACAAAAGGATGACTTCAAAGTTTTATTTAGTTCTTTTCAGGCTCCCTTGGCCAGAACGAGGGGGAAATGTCTTCAACTAACTTAGTTATTTGGAGGAAGCACCCAGTGCTCTCCAACACAACCCATCTGATCTGCAGGTACCTGTACCCCCATTGCGAGGTACATCCCTGGAGCTGAGGGTACCTTGAGCACCAGGATTCACCCAGCCTTGTGCCATCTCTGCTGAGACTGAAAAAGCAGTGGGAGCTTTTGCTTCACACATCCTTTTAAAGACCAAGACCAAGAATTCAAAGGGCTTCTGTAACTCTGAGGTCAAGGCAAGCACAGGAGATTTAATAATGAAAAATGAAAAGTACCAATGAAAGTTATGGTATTAGCCTACAGCAATAAAATGAAGTCTATAAAGGGAACTAGGAGAAGGCCGGGCTGTCTCTGACTAAATCTATTTCCAGCTCACAAAAACTTCTGAAAAAATGATGTTCTAAATTTCTATCGAGACCTAGCTTTACTCTAGAAGAATATCAAGTCTCTTAGAGCACCAGTAACTTCAAAAGAGGCAGGGGGAAAAAAAAAATCCATGAAAAGAGCAGCACTTCCACCATTTCCCTGAGTTGCATATGTGTGAAGAACTGTTTTGGAGAACAGGTCAATGCTCAATGCACTGTCTCTACATAGAGCATCTTACTCCTTCAGCATCCCAAATGAATTGTTTCAAAACTCTTAACTCAGAATTCTCCACAGTAAATACAGAGAAATCAAGCCTTCTAAATGTGTACAATTTTGTTTTCCTTAAAATAAAGCACCATGTAAACCCTAACACCGGTATCAATTCTGAACTTGCAACACTGAAGTCAGAGCCCACTTTTCAAACCTGACACAACTGAAAAAATTACTGGACTCATAAAAAAATAAAACTTAACTCATACAAAGTCTGGACTCAGCAATGATCCTTGTTTTACTTCAATGAAAACTATTTAGAACTGGAGCCAGATGTTGCTGAATGCGAGGCTAATACCATGGCATTTATTTGAGCATGGAGTGAAGCCTGGAGGCAAGGGAAAGATCCCATTTCCCAGGAGATATTTTGTGCTCTAATCAAAGCATGTGGTTTTGCCATGCACCAAGAAGGCAACAGAACCTACGTTTCGTTTTCTGCTCCATTGGTCTTGTTCTTGCGCTGCTTCTGCTCAGTGCTTGCTGGAGGGGTCTGGCCCATCGCTGGTGGCTTCCGCTTTGCTAACATTTTTCGTTGTCTTTCTATTTCTTCCCGCTGGGAATTTATCCTTTCCTGTTGCCTGAAAAGGAGAGGGGAGCAAAAACACGATAACTAAGGGTGTGCACTCGGTTGTCTTCAGCATCTGTTCTTACCAGATTGGAGCTATGGATTTTAAATCAGTTGTACTTGTAACAAAAATTTGTAACAAAATATTTTTGTACAGAAAAGGGGGATGTGCCAAACATGATGAGTCAGAGTTTTAAAGGTATTTTTACATAAAACAGGATTCTTTTCCTGACTCAAAGAAATCTTTCAGTAAGTGAAAGGTTTAATTAATGCAGAAGACATCCAAAGGAGTTGCTAACTCCATGGAAACCTAAGATCCATGGCAAGTCACTAACTTTCCACACACTTTTTCCTAGAAGCCTCAGTTCAAAATCTCAGATTTTCCTGTTAAAACTGTTCCTGAAGTCTGGCACTATGTGAGGAAGTATCCTTACACTTCAAAAGAACAGTTAAGCTATCCTAAATTCTCTGGAATATAACCAACACCATTCCCGATTTCACTAAGAAACTGTCTCTCCCCTCCAAGATAAAAAGGTTATCTTGAAACATTTTACAGTGATAAAAGCACTCTTGAAATTTCAAGTCTAAATGACCTAAGCATTTGTATACCTAATTCCCTTTTAAAAAGGGACTGAGACTACAGGTAAGTATTCCAGAAGTATTTTTTCCATGTCTTACAGCACAAACTAAGGAAGAATTATAAAGTCCTTAATCTGTGCCTAAGAAGAGCTGCACCTCCCTATCAGACTACAGAGAAGTGATGTGATTTTAAAGGATCACACATAGCTCTCTAGTGCAATTAATTTGCCAAGTCCTACTTAAAGGTCTAGGCCATGTGGGAATTGACTGGGTATTTCCATTAACATCCTGCATAAAGGGTCTCTGATCTTCATTTCCAGCTTTCTGCAGCCCCTTTGATCACTGTTACCAGAAGGCAAAACAAGTTAAATAGTATAGATTTTCTCTTTCAAGCTTCTCCACTTTCTACTTCCAAAAAAATAAAAAAAAAGGGCAAGCTAATTAGCCTTCTTTGACTAATATATGCAAGGATGCAAATCAAATTGATACAATAAATGTGAGATTTTGGTCCACCCCTCCACCCCAAGCACTACACAACCAGGTGCGCGCACTTAGGATTCGCGACGGGTAACAACAGCTGGCCCAGAGGCCAACTCAAACCATTTCATTCCAGTTCAAGTCTCTGGAAGTTTCAGTGGAAACAGATTTCTCACTTCAGTGTGAAAAAGCTCCCCATTGCCAGGAGTCCCTATCTGATCCTCCCATGCATCAGTCACACCATTCTCACATTCTGACGTGCAAGACATCACACATAACTGCTGGGGTTTTTTTCCATTTCTGCCTCTGAAGTTAAAGACAATCCTGTTTTTCCTCACTTGATGAGGTTCTGGAAGGCATAGCCGTCTGTCCACTGCTCGGTGAAGGATGCGCCGTGCCGCACTGTGGTGAAGTGCCCCAGCCTCAATCGATCCTGCATGCTCTTATCTCGGCATGCCATCTTCTCCTGCTTTGACTGAAAGCAAAAGAAAACCACGTAAAAATACAAGCCATAAATTACTAGCTAAGGGCTGTGCTGCATTTTAAATCGCCACCAATTCTTACTACTTTCTATTATTTCAGTTCTGCTTATCTGAAACCCAGCTGAATATCATTGATCAAATTATTGCTGGTGCTTTGCACTGGTCTGACAGGCATTTGTTCACCTCCATCCTGACACTTCAGCCTCACTCTTCTCTCCTGATGACTGCCTGGGCAGCTCACCCATCCTATGATCAGTTGAGATCAGCCAGGCAGTAGGATTAAAACTATCCCTTTGTATCAGCAGCTTAGCTGGACTGCAGGCCCGGCTCTGATCAGGCCCTTATTCAGGAGATGAAGAAAGAAAATGCACCTTGACTAAGATACAGTGATCAGCCAGCTCAGTCCTAGTTTTGTACCATGTCCAGAAGTGACACAATCTCAGCTAGGTCATCACTCTGGAGAGGGCAGAAGAACAGCCAAGAACAAACAACTCCATGACAAAATCAAACAGACGGCATGTCCCAGCCATCATCCAGATAGTTTTGCCCACAAACAATAGGTGTAACTGGCCAACAGGTGAAAGAGCAATCAAACCCCCACACTGTTTAACCATCAGGAAAGCTGGAAATCTTCCAATACTGAACCAGGCTGCATGCTGGTGAACAACAGCCTGGCACTGTCCCCAGCGTGTTGTTTTCAGTGTTACACAATGCAACGATCTCCAACTTTGCCACTTGAAAAAAGGAAAGGTCTAAATCACCTGCCCATGTCCCAGAGAGTATCTGCAATTCCACTGCACAACAGGACACTGCTCCTGCATTCCCAGAGCTGCACAGAGTTGCTTTTCAGGTGTATGGGTTGCCAAATCAAGGAATGCCTGCTGCATTTAGAGCTCTTTCATTTAAGCAAGAGATCACTCTGCCACTGTGCAAAGTGACCAAATCGAAACATTCTGAACCACTTCAGTCTTTGGATTACATTCCTGTTTGTAGAGAAATAATTCAAGACAGAATTCCAGTTATCTTTTGACTCCAGTTATCTTTTATCACTAAAGCAACAGGAGCAGGTTTTTACTGTTAAGAAGATAGAGATGCTTTCAAGGACATGAACTGTGACTGCAGAGGTGTCCCCTGCTCACCTTTTCTATAAGAAGCTTCTTGCTCATCGTTACACATCGATTTAACCGCTCCTTGTACTTCTCCAGCATCTTTTGCTGCTCGTCTATCTGCCGTCTCAAATCACAGTTGGCCTAAAAGTGAACAGAGAACAAAGCCTGTGACTTTAAAGCACTCAGAAGAGCCAAACTAAGCATCACTTAAGAAGTTTCTCCAGCTAGCTGTGGGGATCAGATTAGTCAGCAAACCAGCAGAATAAAAGAACAGGTTTTGTTTAGCAAAACATTCAAGACAAACTCTTAAATTTTTAACTCATGTCTTAACACCTCTCTAGAACAGAGAAGTTCTATTATCCTGGTTTACATCTAAGGGAACTAAGGTACAAAGAGACTAAAGACAAACCAAATATTTTAATTTTTTTTTTGTTGTTAAACATTTAAGACCTTGCCACAGCTACAAAGTCTCAAAATAGTTCAGTCATTGCTGGACTCTCCTCCCTCTTTAGCCACAATACTGGCAGAGGAAAAGGATGGGGGAACTCCCTTTGTACTTTCAGTTAAATTCTTGTTCGAGTCACTTTCCATCAGCCCCTCTACAAAGACTGCTCCCAGTGGCAGCTGCTGCTTCACACCACCACAGCATGCAGCAGGGCTATATGCGCAACCACTTTCATTAACAGAGTTAAATTTAACCATTCCCCTTTCAACTAATAGTCTGGTAAAAACAACAATAATAATAATAATAATTAAAAAAAAAATCTATTTCCTGCTTCACGGATTGCTTCCCACAAGCTCACATGTGCCCCACATCTCCATAAGCTTGACTGAGCTCTTTCAGGTGCTGAGACCAGACACACACAAAGTCTCTCCTCTACTCCCTTTAATGTGCTTTCTAATGCTTTTCAACACTTCTCAAGAGCTGCCTCACCAGCTGATGAAAGCTAAGTCAATTAGAACTCCTCCACTAAGACAAGATCCTTGATTTGAAGGTATTTGTCTTTTACTGACAATTACTAATGGGTTAAGAGCTTTAGTCTTTTGGTTCGGTCAAAGGATGTTCTCATCTCTATTCATGTCTCTGACTTTCCTAAATGAGCATTTCAGAACATGACTTCCCAGGCTACTGAGAGGCTACTAAACATGCTGCCAAACAAAAGGCAGAGTCAGCTCCTCAGGACTTAGAAGAGGGGAGAAACTGGGTGGAGGGAAAAGGGCAGTGGTGGAGTCACCATCCCTTGAGGACATGGTTTTGTGAGAACACGGTGGTGGTGCTACACTGATGGTTGGACTTGGTGATCTTCAAGGTCTTTTCTAACCTTAATGATTCCATGACTCTGTGAATTCTGCAGAGAAACCTGATAGGTTAGTCAGCAAAATACACAAGTGTGCAACAGATCAAAGGGACATCAGCACTGCTGACGACACAAACAATTGAGTTACAACAACTCTGCATTGTACATCCCCAGACACTGCTTAGATTCAAGCAGGCCCAAACACAGTATCCACAGGCCAGATAATTATCCCGCTCGTAAGAGATCACTGGATTTGTTTTACCTTGCAAGTGTTGGTTCTACAGCTGGTATACAAGCCCCTGATCCAAAGCCTGGCTGGCACAAGCATTTTAAGTACCACCTTTAAACAGCAGCTTTTAGAAGAGTTGTCCCACTTTAAATACTTACTCTTAATAAGTCATCTATCCTCCCCTCCTTCTTCTCCAAGTCAGAGTTCTTACTGTTTTCTAGTGCAGATATTTTTTCCATTGTGAGGTCAGACTGTAGGGAAAAATCACCATAAACCACATTTAAGACAAATGGATAATGTTTTGAATACTCAGCACCAATGTCCCAGTGTAACCCCTTCTGATCTGAACCGCTGGGTTTCAGAAGAACTAATCCCCTGCATCCTGGCATTCAGGGAAGAATGTTCTCCATTATTCATTTTGTTGCTGCATGGTGGGCTCTTCCAGCACAGGAGGTACAGTCAGACAGCACAGAGCTCTAAAGAGCACAAACTGGTAACTCTCAACAGCCTAAAATATCCTCTGCGTCCTGCGAATTTTACATTTATAGTTGAGTTTTGCACACTCTTTGGTGGTGTCTATGCAGGAGAGCCTGTACAGGAAAAAGGCTTAAGAAAAAAAAAACCCACACCAAATCCCAGCCCTCAGCTGGAATATCAAATTTATGATCTTTCATGAGCACAGACAACCACCTGCAGACAAAGACAACACCTGTGAGTGGTCCTGACAGAAAACACAGGTCTTAATTTTAAAATATCGATTGACAGCAATAATATTGGGCACAAGCTTCTGTTTCTGATAAATGGATGTATTAGCACCCACTGTGGACAGGAGCTTTATAGTTCTTGAGTGGAAACTATCTGGAAAGTTTTATGGGGTGCAGCACATCTCAAATACCTTCAGTGAAGCAGTGAGGTGAGCGTTACACCCAGGAACAGAAAACACACACTGTATCTTTGAGTATTTCAGATTCAGCACTCCAAATAAGTGGTGGGGAAGAAAAGGGAAAGGAATCAGTATGTACATGATCACAGCATCTAAAACAGCCAAGTCAACAAAGAGGAAACCCTCCAGAACTGCACACACAGATTTCGCAATTGTGGCTATCAGGCACCTATTCATTTTCTGACAAGAGATTGCAGTGACTTACCTGTGGAGTTTTAAAATAACTGCCCTCCAAATGTGAAGCTTGCCTGGAAGCCAACACCATGGGAGTAAGAGATGAACTTGGCTGACTGCTGCTTCCCGACATACGCCCAGTATAGAAAAGCTCAAACACAGCTCCTGCCAGCATGGCACATCAAGCAAGATGGGCCTAAATCCCAAGAGACAAAGAGGATGCCTGGGCAGGTCACCTCACCTCTGCCTGGTTCACGCTTCCTGCCTGCAGGGAAAGCTTTGCCATGAGAAGCACTGCGTAGGACCTGGTGCAGCTGGTGGCCAAACAGTAGAAATTTTCTTTTAGTAAGTGGCTGTTATTTCACTTGAGCAAGTGCACAGACATGCTTGTCGTGTGTCAGATGAAATCAGGATACATGCTCTTAGATACGACTTCACCACAAGTCACCTCAGAGCACTCAGGCCCTAGCACTAACTGAAAACACTGAGGAAATCGCATCATGCTGACTTGCTTTTGGCACTGCCACAAGTGATTCAAGCTGGGAATCATCGAAATTTATCTATTTTTTTTACTCTATCAACTCCAAACAAACTTGGAAGGGAAAAAGCAAGAATGTGTACATGTCCTCATCATGCAACCAAACATCTTCCTAGATTCTTTCCTGCACATATATGCTCCACCTAGACCTCTGGGGAATATCGTGAAGCTGAACACTGGCAGAAAGCTTGCTCAGATAATGTCTTGCTAAGAACACAGACCTTGTGCGCGTATTAAGCACAGAAGAAAATAAAAACACCTTGTTCCCTCCAGGCTGGATCACTGTTTTAAGCACGGGTGCTGGGACAGCAAAGACTGACATAATCTCTGGCAGGTTCTTGAGTTGTGGCATCATTCTCACACACAGACCTTTCCATGCCCTGTCAGGAAACAGGGATCTTCCCAGACCAGCATTTTAACAATATAGACAAGAAATGTGACTCTAGTGACACAACAGAGCCCAGACTTGAGCAAGTAAATACCCCCAGAGGGCAGACTGCTGTTCTTGGTGAACAGATAACTTGTACAACCTGTAGTGTTAATGAAGAATGGACCTTCCCAGTAACAAAGTCATCTCTGAGATAGACTGGTGTCAGGAAATGATTGTTTAAAAATTGCTGAAGGGAAGACAGAGAGACATGAGATGAAAATCCAAAGAAGACTAAAAGCAGGCTTGGAGAAGAAATAAACCAGGTGCATTGCAGATAAAGCTGGGCACCCTGGTAAGCAACAGAAGATGACACAGCTAAAAAAAGAAGCTCAGTAATTTAAAAGGTACCAAAAAGACAGCAGTACAGTCAGAAGAGCTACTCCTCTTCTTGACTCCAGGTCAGTGAAGTTGCTGGGAAGCACTTTCAGGAATACCATGTTCCACCTAGACAGGACAAACTATTTCATGAGTGGACTCTGCAGAGGCCAAAGAGCTGCCAGCCAGACTGTGGCTATTTGTACTGTAAGCAATGTGATGCACCCCTGATCCAGCACTTGAACAGAGACATTCCCAACTATCACTCAGGTTTCCTTCACACCTTCACTTCCAGAGAGAGGAAGAACATTGAGGATACAACAAAGCAGAAACAGACAGAGCTGAGGTGTTCCTCTCCCAAGCACAATCACACACAGCTGACAGACTGCCCATAGCAGTGACACAGAAAAGCCTCAGTAGCAGATTGGACAAACTCCAGAAGCAGCAACTGAAAACATTCTTTACAGGATGAGGAACAAAGCTCAGAGCAATTCACTTCACTCAGTAGTTAGAGATGGAGTCAGGAATACTGGCTCTTCTCACTGGAAACATCATGTCCACTACCCGTGGCACCCTCTAGCACAGCAGATAAGCTGCATCAAGCTTCAACGTCACATCCAAGAGCTATGTTGTCTAGTGAGCTATACCTGTGACTGTTTGTGCTGGATGGAAATCTGTTTTTGGGAGGTGCAGGAATGCTCATTGTTCCCTGATCCGGTAGAAGATGGGCTGCTTTGCTGGGCCTGTAAAAGAAAGTTGTGTATAATTACATGTCCCTCAGCACGACCACCAGTGCCCATGCAGATACATTCATCTCCACACTGGAACTGCAGCCTGGCGCACACCACACTTTCATGTTCATGTTAAAGGATGCTTTAGAGATTCAGTTCAGCAAAACCAGAGTCAGTTTCTTCCAAGAAGCCTAGCCCAAAGACAAAGCTTGATGCAATTCATGGCAGCTAAGATTAAGCAAGGCCAAACCAAACACTTCTCACAACAAGACTATACTTCTATCTTTTGCTGTTCTGCATCTATCAGATTATCTTCTCAGATAACATTTTGATCTACATAAGGTTTTGAGCTGTTAACTTAAAACTCACACCATTTTAATTAACAAGCAAAGCCTGTAACCTAGAACTCTTCACGATGAAGATTAACTTTTCAGAAGGTGACAGACTGGGGTCAGCAAAAATGAGGCTGCACTTGGGCAGAAAAGCTTTAAATTCCCCATCCCTTAACTAGATACATGCCTTAGGATTCAAATCTTTTTGGAGCTGCTCACCGAGACAAAAGTAAAACAGAGGCCACCTCCCCTCTGTGCCAGCTGCTCATTCTCTAGCCGCTGCTTCGCCAGCATCACCGACATCAGCGTTGGCACAGCAGAGTGTTCCTCCTGCGGCTCCTTGGCTGCGCTGCCGTCTACCCCATACAGCGGCTGCTCCACTCGCCGCTGCAACACAGTCAAAAAACAGACAATGAACTACCTTTTTTTTTTAAATTAAAAAAAAGCGTTTCTCTGACTCTGCCAAAACTGTTGTCAGCGAAGCAGCAGCTCAGGAATGAGCAGGCAGCATGGTGAGGATCTGATAACTCGAACAGGACTCCTGCAGTGATTGTTCCAATGGCAGACAGCAACAAGGAAATGAAATT
Source organism: Drymodes brunneopygia (assembly GCA_013400955.1). Taxonomy (NCBI): domain Eukaryota; kingdom Metazoa; phylum Chordata; class Aves; order Passeriformes; family Petroicidae; genus Drymodes; species Drymodes brunneopygia. Next base: position 59,994 of record VZTZ01016275.1, read on the forward strand.
AACAGGTAAAAAAAACCCTAACAAATGAACACACAGGACAGAATTCCTTGTCAGTTAACACATCCTCTTCCTTTGCGAATACATGTGCTTCAGAGTCATTGGGGCAGAAGAGACTGCAGGTCCAAAAACCTACATTGGAATTTTGGTCAATGCATTCACAATTATGTTTTTTTAATGTTTTTTAAGGACTCATTTTCAAAGAGTCAATTTCATGATACATTGCTATTGTGGTAAACTGAGTCCAAAGTGCTAAATGGCAGTAACCTGACCACGTCTAGGACCCACACACCAGGGTAAGTTCACTTCTGTCATTACAGCTGGGGCCCATCTCCTGAAAGGTAAGCAAAGTACTAATTAATTCCCAAAATCCTTTAAAGGTCCATTACATCTGGCCTATAAGGGCCAGCTCCTTTCTCTTATAATACTAGATTAGTTTTCAAACTGTGGTGGAGGAACTAGGTTTAACAACAAGAATCATCTGAGCTACACTGACTACAGCACACAGCATCTCAATGCCCTGGCTTCCAAAGCCACGCCATCACTGCTAAAACTTGGCAGTCAGGGTAATAATCATCCAAGTGCTTCCAGTCTATAACTCCAGGCCAGGCAAATGCCTCTGAGAAAACAAACAGTCAGGTCAGGCTTCAGTTTTTCTTAAAAATCCAAATTGCAACCTGTTTTCTGGCCAACATTACCAATTTCAAGAGTGTGCTTCCTTCCCCAAAAGAATGCTTGTGCCTGAGAGCAGCCTCGCAAGAGTCTCAAGACCTGCAGACCATTCAGATCAAATGAGAGGCAAGGCAATTCAAATCAGCCAAGAGATTTGAAGAGAAGTGGTAACATCCTGAGGCCATTACAACTCCTCTGCAAGTTCTGATTGCAGAAATTTTCCAGTACAGTACAGATTAATTCAGGTCTGGAGGAGGTTTGTATCATGTGAAAGACATTTTAACACTCTGCTTCCTTCCAAGATCACACTGACACTTGTAATGGGTAAGACACTCAGTGCTCTCCTATTTTCACTCGTCCCCCCATTTTTGGGGGGATTAGATCAAACCATTGACATTCAGTTTGTAAGAAGAGGACAGATCTTGCAAAGGCCCAGAATAGTTTGTTATGAATAAGCAAACATCATACGTTTAGCTGCAAGAGTAAAGAACAGAAGACAAGCACCTGTGTAAGGAGAGAGGCAAACTGACCTGGCTGAAACTAACTGTGACATCACTATTCAAACGAAACACTCTGTTCAACTTCTACCTACTCAACACATACAAGCATAGAAGAAGAAAACCAAAGGAAAAATCCACTTGTCCCATTGTGAGTTATCTAATCTGCTGGAATAAAGAATTGTCCCTAATCCCTCGCACATCTGCAACATTCAGAGATGCTGTTTCTTCATTAACTTATCTTTAAAGAGCTATATTAGTGAATTAATACATGATAGGATGAAAGTCCATTCAATTAATAAGATGTATTTTAATTGTTAGAAACATTAAGAAGTCTCTAGAAGCATATGCAGAGCTCTCCCGTCAAGCAGCATTACATAGCTTCTGAAATCTAGCAACACCAGGAATTCTGAGCAGAGTGTTCAGTGCTGGGGTTTAGTTCAGTACATTCAGGAACTGTGCAAAGGTCTCTGCAGAATAATATGATCACTAAAGACTTTGCATTTGGCTTTGAGCATACCAACCTTTCCCACAACGTCTCTAGACTTTAGTGACACTCAACAAATGCTGAAAATTTTTAAAGAGGGGTCCAGCCAATGGTGAAAACTAAAGCTCAGGCAACAGAGCATCTCAATACTGCTTTGCTAGTTGGAACAAATTTTTTTAGCTGCTCTGTTGTAAAATGGTTTAAAAACACTGGTTACTTCTTAACATCGCAGAAATGCTGCAAGTAAAGTGGAATTACATGCCAAAACCCAGCACCAGCTGTGCACGTACACACATTTCTCTGCAAGCTTTTGCCAATGCCCTTTGCAAATCATGTGCACATGAACAGAAGTAAAAGGCCTTCCCAAAATAACTGTGGGGGCACATTGTTCAGGATACCCAAGGAGTCCAGTCAAGATCACAATATCCCTGACTAGTGCTGCACAAACACACAACATACTTCCAACTCAACACAATAGAATACAGGGTAACTAACGGGTCAGTTCCACCTTTATTAGGGACCAGCATCCCTCTGTACCCACACAGCACGTTAGAAACATTCATCCTGTGCAATTTAAGCTCAGATATTCATGTCAGCTACAGCTAGACTAGCCACTGTCCCAGAGTCCTAGACATGGCTTTGCTCTCAGAACCCAGTTTCAGATTTAAAATGGAGAACAAGCCAAGTCACTCACCAAGAGACACTTCCCAGCCCAGAACCTTGTATTACCTGTCTGAAGCACGGCCCCCAAGTGAACTGATGCCAGGCCACCAGCCGTGTCCCAAAGAAGACTCACCGGCAAGGGGTTGGACAGGGAATGCTGTGGAGAGGATCTGGCGACAGGCGGCACGCTTCTACCGGGACTGGTTCCTGGGCCACTGCCCCCAGCAAACTGGGTACACAAACAGATTTGATCATCAGGAATTCCACAGAGGTACTAAATTTAACCAAATTTAACACAGACACAAGAAACACATTTATCTTAAAAATGAGGCTTTACAGGCTTCAGGGAATCATTTACATAGACCGAACATAAATCAAGAGGAAAACCTTAACAGTTCACAGAGTTTTCAAAATAACAGAAGTACCTCAGACAAAGACTTGTATTTGCACCAAGTACATTTTCCTTTGTAACACAAAAAGATATAAATCTGCATGCTTGGCCATAGATCAGTTATTTACTCTATAGAATTAGGAAGCCCATTCCCTGTGAGGAGACGTGTCTGATGTGCACCACAGGAGTGGTAGGGGAATGTTCATCTCCACTGAAGCACCTGTGCCAGTCACTGTAATGAGGCAGGATATGTAAGGAGCTGGGGAACTGCTCCAGTTGGTAAAGAAACCCCTACAGTGTACCGCTCAAAAAAATTCACCCAGGAAAGAAGTAAGCTTCTGACTCCGAGTTACTGCATAAAATAAAGAACAATCTTAAGAGAAAAGCTACAGCTTTGGATTGTGCAGACCTAGAAAAACTTCAGATATTATGCAGTGCAAAAAGAATACTGATTTTCAGAATGTCCATCACTGTTCTGGGGTGGGGTTTGGCACTATGGTGCCAGCCTCCCATGGGAAGTTTTTCTTAAGAGGGAACCCTGTAAACAACTTCCCACTCCAATCAGCAGGATTGTGCAAGTGGGCTCTTTTGCAACACTGGACCCTTATCAAAATTGTTTGCAAACGTAGAGATATCCTCAACTGAGATACAGGTCCCAATGGAAATCAACCTCAAACCTATACTTAAGTGAAAAAAATGCCTTATCAACTGTTCAACTAAATGTTAATTTAAAAATCAGCTTCCTCATATCATCTGCCTAATCAGATCTGAGCATATCAGGTTGACATCATCAATCTATGACCCCAACAACAGATCAGTAACACGCCATATCACAAACTTCTATCTACAGAGGTTGCAAAATGTGAATTCAGGCAGATTTGTCAATGAAAAGATTCTTACCTCAAAATAATCACTAATTTTATGTCCTCTAGGAGTGCCTTTCCCTAAAAAGGAAAGCAAGGGATTAAAATAGGAGTTGTACTTTTAAGAACAGAAGTTACCATGCCATTCTAAAAACCTCCTCCTACATTTTGACACTCCTTTTCCTGTTCAGTGCAACACCTATCACAACAAAGCTTCTGCATGACAAAAGCCCGCCTCAGGGTTACAGCCCTTGTGCTGTTTTTGGGAGGCTCTACAGTTGACTATTCAATTAACTCTCAATTCCAAACATGTCAGATCCAAACCAACAGCATTTGCACTTGCTGAAGTACTTAGAAAACACTAAAGGTCTTGAGTGTTGCATAGGTTCTCCAAAATTTCCTTCAAGATAAGGAGAGAGCAAGGGGCACTTTCACTCCTTCACCTTCAGATAAATTACAGCATATTAGATCTCTCACAAGCATTCCTGTAAGAGTTTGAAAGGTAATTAGCAGTGGCTTAACATCAGCTCATTAAAACTTAGCCCTTTTCTCTTATTATCATATTACCAAAGCAGTCCTGTCAACACAATTCTCATTACTTTCTTGTTGAAGAATGCAAGAAATAAAAATCTGCCCCTCTGCCCATTTACTAGAAAATCTGAACTTGGATTGAACATGCCAGGTTTTCCATAACACTCAGGACAGCACTGCCTGCTTGGGCACAACTTGTTCCTGATTTGTCATGGCAAGAACTTGCTCTAACAAGGCAGGCACATGTCTTGAAAAGCAAGGAAGAGAGTACAGGCTGTGTTCTGAAGTCTGGCTGCTGTATATGTAGCGACACAGGACCAAAACAACGCTTCAGAGCAGCATGAGCCCTCAGGGCAATCTGTCCCATAAAAATGCAAGAGTTTGTGTGAATAAGCCAAGTATTTTCCTGCCAATAAGGATAACAAGGCTCCTAGAAGAGAATACACCATCATCAAGTAGTTTATAACAAGCTGCCTGACACACCCTTGAGAAGAGCCATTAGTTTCCTAGGACACTGCCCGTGCACAACGTGCCGGAGTTACCAAGCGTGTGCCAATCCCGTGGCAGGGTCCAGGGAGCATGGATTACCTTGACTGGTCTCGTAGGCTTCTGCTTTCCTCTTCCTATTCCGCTGGTCATTCTGCTTTTTCTCAGGAGTCTGTTAAACAATACTTCAAAATTAACATTACTGCAGTTATTCCAAGATTTAAAGAAAATGCCTGAACACAATGGTCTGTTCCATATCCCCATTTCATTTCTCTGGTGTGTTTGTTTCTATTGTTGGTACTTGAAGAAACAACTGCTCTCAAACAGTTGCTACGTTCTCACAGATGTGCTGCAGGAGTGAGAGAATGTGGTTAACAAGAAGGTGAATTTATTTTTTCTATTTCAGCTGCTGCAAGCCAGCCTCTACTATCCAGTGACCTCACAGGGTTAGCAGAGCAAGCTCAAACTCTTAAAAAAACCTGTGTAAACCACTTCAAGGTGATCACAGTACTAGTACAATGGGAATAATGATGAGAAGTTTAAGCATTGACATCCAAATCTGCAGTCCAATCGCAGTCTCTTAAGCCAATTCACTTTGCCTACAGGTAATGCTTCTTCTCAAAGTCCACTGCAGCCCACAAGAACTATCCCAGGACAGCAACCAGGACAAAGCTGTTACAGATGCAGCAATTCACTTAGACTTCTGTTTGCTTCTTACCTGCTCTGATTCAAGTCAAGGGTCAGTTGCATGTGCCATTTCACTGAGCACCCAGAGACCTCACGGGCAGCTGATCAGTGGATTTATGCATTATCAATTTATTTATGCACAGGCACAATACAGAGCACAGGTGACAGGCCTGCGGTCTCCAGAAGCGATGCCTATCTATCTGTACAAGGCTAGCAAGTCTAAACATGTGAAGATAGAGGAGAGCCTGGCATGGTGCTTTCTCCATCACCAGAGTCACATCTGTGGTCAAATCTGCCAAAGACATTGGGAAGCATTGCTGGAAGCAGCTCACTGAGGTTGCTGGAAAGAGATGTCTTGTCATTCCCATCACCACTGTCATTTTAAAAACATCTCTTATCCGAAATCCTCCCAAACAATTCCCAATCTGTATGTTCTCCAATCACTGCAGCAACCACTAAACCATAGCCTGGGGGCAGGGAGAAAAACACCATGTGCAAAACACAGCTCGGGGGGAGGGAAAGCCATGGCCCAAGAGTCTGTGGTAAACCTAAGTCTCATGCTCTTTGGACACCCAAATCTCAAGTACCCTCTTTAAAGATCTCTGCCAGTAGACTTACACATTCTAAGTAGAGAAATGTATCTCCCTCCTTTAGTACGATAAAAAGAATAAAGCTGAATCTAAACCTGGCTGTGTCCCCAGTGGGTGCTGGACATCTGCAGCCCCGTATTACCAGCTGGGCACTCACAGACATAGTGTTGTTTTGGTAAGAGGATGGAGGGGATATTAAGACAAAGGTGGTTACTGTGTCTGCAAGATACTTTTCTAGAATGGGGGGGCTGAAAACTCCAAAACTACCTAGGGACTTGCTGCTCTAGCCCCTGTATGTGTAAAAGTCAGTGACATTCCCTCTTCACTGTGTAGTGAAGAGCAGTTCCTGAACAGTGTTGGCGTGACTGTAACACCACAGGCTCCATTACAGCCTCCATGGAACTGTGAGCATATTAATAAGATTCAGTTTAAGTTGTTTTCCCATTCAAGTACTTACATAACAAAAATGACACACAACATTATCTGTTACAGACTGAAAAAGCAAGGAATGGGAGATTTGAGTACATCAGCTTGGTCAATTTATATCTCTCCACAAAGGTTCATTTTAAAAAAACAATTAAAAGAACGAATACTCAGATTTTCACTGTCAGCTACACTTATTTCATGGAGTTTAAGATACTGCATTCTCAAAAGCCAATCATACTAGTACTGCCATATAACAGAGGGAAATATGATCCAAAACTTACCTGGTAAGTATGGGGGAAGTTTATAAAAAACGCATAAGAAAATGCACTTAAATTTGAGATTTTGGTTTATTAACAAAGAATTTTAGAACAAAAATCCAACTACAATTCATTTTTCTGCTTTAGCGACCATTTTGAAATAGTTAATCCTAAAGAAGTGAGACTAACCAGGGACAAAGCATCAATTTTCACCTCCCCACACTTCCACAGAGCAATTCACAAAATGCTCTGCCTTGTATAGGCTTAGGCAAACTCACATATTTGATAGATATGGCACACTTGCCATTAATGCTCTCTGGTTTTTTATGTGTATCCAAAAATGTATCCAAACAAATCCCAATGAACTGAAAACAGTTTCCTAAGCTGAGCTTCATGAATTCTGTGTTTGGGATTGGGTAAAACCTGCCTGGAATGGTGGGAAGCTTCGAGGAGGAGCTTCGCAGAGAGGTTGAAAGCCTGCAGGGTCAAGCGAAATCCTTCCCTGGTCCCTTTCACTCTCTAAACTAAGACAACCATCACTGACTCTCACACAATTTCTTCCATGTTTTGAGTTTGATCATGTTCACCTTAAATCTGACTACCCCGAGGAGTTGTGCCTGCTTACCTCCAATTCTTTATCGCTCAGAGAGCCCACGCTGCACAAGCTCTGGTTGGAAGACTCACTATTTAATGGACCCTAGTGAAAAGCAAGCAAAGACTGTTAGAAACAACTTCCCTACAAGGCAGATCCATCCTAACAAACAGTCCCTGGGCTAACTACAGTTACAGCAGCACCTCGGGTCAAACTCCCAGACACAGGATGGGGCACTAAGAAGCTTCAGAAGCCATCTGCAGTTAAGACAGTTGGATTGTTCAACAATTTTTTCTCAGGATAATGATCCAGCCTTTGGAATATTTCTGCATCAGTCCATATCCTAAATAGTCTATTTACTCACATCCACAAAACAGCCAAGGCGGTATTCGTAGAAGCCTAAGATTTGAGGAAGAAAACCTGATTTGTTGAGTAGCTCAGCTCTCCAGGCAAGCATCTGCTTGACCCTGAGCTGAGCATTCAGATGCATCTTCCATCTGGCAAGCCAGCTATTACTGTTATCAGATGCTGGCTGCACCACTGATTTAAATGTGTAATTTTATGCTTTTTTTAACACTAGGAAAGTGAACAAGTGAAAGTTGTGTCAACAGAAGCACAACTAATACCCATAATACAACCTTTCCCACTTGGGTATTTTATGGACCCATGAGTGTCCTGCCCACAGAGCAGCTGCTCCCACCAGGCCAAAGCAGAAACTCAAGAGGCTGGAATAGATTTACCAAAATAGTAACCAGGTACCTCAAGAGTCTGCTCCATCTTTGCAGGCTCTGTTGGATACACATCTGCATTTTCACATATCCAAGCAGTTTGAAAATTATTTAAAATCTCTAACAAAACTGGTTTTAAAGGGAAAAAGTGAATCATGCGAAGTCACCGTATTTTATCCTGACACAAAAGTATCCTCCTACAGATCTAATTTAAGAAATGAAGACAAATTTGACAAAGATGCAAAAACAAGATTCACAATTAATGATGGAACGTATTAAAGATGAATTACATTTAAAAGCCAGTTCTCCATTAATAACTTGTGAGCACCTTTTCCCTAAGATGCGTTCTATTTTAGCTTTTTAACTTCCCACCAATCAATCCAAACCAAGCAAACCACTTCTCGTTATACACTTGAGCAGAAGACTCAAGTGGTGGAGTGGGGGAAAAGCCTTAACACCACAGAGAAACCCCACAGTAGGTAATTTTTGAACAGACCAGCTCTCCCTCCCCTGTTTAAGGGACAAACACCACCATCAAATTGTGACATAACCTAGCTATTACTAACCCAAACTTCCAAGCAAGTATGTGCTGAAAGTAAAAGTTTTGTTTACACTGTATTAAATATCAAATTTGTTTCTCCTAAAACAACACGCTCAGTTGCTTCAACAAAAAAAAACAACAACAAAAAACCCAACACCTGAATAGCTCAAGAAGCTAAACATTTAGCATTCCCTTAGAGAAAAATTGCAGGTTTACATTCTTTAAGCCATACCATTATCCCTTCAAGGGATCACACAAATAGCTCAGGACCAGAAAAATGTTTCAAGTCATCTCTTCTGCAATAGTTGCTTTTAAGCTAAGCAACAAGCTCCCCACCACCCAACATGATGGCTCACAAATGTTATAGGTACAACTCTTGGTTATTCCAGGAATTTACTTCTTGGCTAACAGGACTTAACAGAAGCACCAACACTAACCTTAGCTACATCCATATCAAAGTCCCACTGCTAAAACAATTGTAAAATCTTATGGCAAGTGGCAACAGAAAGTGAATTCTTCCATTCATGAAAAAAACTTGTTTATAAACCGCACAAATGCTGACCTCCAAAATCTTTCTATTCTCTCAGGAACTCCAACCCCAACAACACATCTGAGGCACCAACCAACCTCCTGTGCCAGGTGAGAGCTTATGAGGAGGTACAGGAGCATCTCTCCAAACAAAAGCATTTGCTGGTCTCACACTGGGGTTCTGACATGATGAAGATGAAACTGAAAGTTGTTTCCACATTTGCTTAAATCTTGCTGCCTCCATTTTGCAGATGGATAGCAAATGACAGGAGCAGCTGTTCCAAAAATGCCATGTTTGAACTCTACATAAACATTATGATTGAAGGGAAATGTCAGCGGCTTACACAGGACAATTCTTCTGCAAGGCCCCTGTATTCTGAGATCACGTGGAGAATTAACTGATGGGGCCACTTATATCTAGAAATTATACTCAGATTTTTTTCCAGAAATACAAGTTTATCTCAGCCAGTACAAGAAATCCACTCAGTCTGTACCTGAATGTAAAGTTCCGGGATGCAAGCAGCTGGCAAAATGCCTAATACAAAATCCACAATGTTTTTCTTTCTTCCAGTACTACAACTACCTGTACTGACTACTCCGCGTGGGAAATTTTTAGCTCTACCAACTGGAATCAAATAAATAAATCAATAAAAGATGCTGATCAGATTCTTGAACAGAAACCCTCTATTTTTTCTTTATTTTAAACCTTCCTCTAGAACCCACACTGATGATGTGGTAAAGTCCAACTCAGTACAGTAGCAGAAAGGGTGAGAATGAACCAAATTTCTCATTATGGAACTGGAACAGAACAGCTGTTCATTGTCTACAGGTATCTGGCAATTTCACTGTCACACATTGATATCTGAACAAATGCATATGTAATTCTTTGTAGACATGTTTTGACCCATGCAATGGGTCAAATGCATGACCTTCCCTTTCCCCTGATTACCTTTGAGAGGATCTCACATTGACACTTTTCTTACGCTAAAGGATTAGACCTTTACAGACAAGAGCTGAACTTGGTGAAGTTGGAAAAAAGTCTTGTTTTGAGGCATTCTGGCTCTGGAAACTCAAATTGTTCACCAGAATGCGATGTACTCAAAGCAACAAAGATGCAATACCCAAGATGTTTAAGGAACATGATCTAGTGCTCAGCTGTACCTCTTCTCATGTAGTGAGTCAAGAGAAAGAAAAAGCAACTTTTCCTGATTATCCAGATAACATGAGGTTATGTGTGAAATTAGGTATCAACTGCTTATAGTAAAAAGTCTAGGCATGTATGTAAGAAACCATATATCCGAGTATCTCCCCTCAGCTAACAGTCAGTGAGTGTGTGTATAAAAAATGCCTCAAATTTATATTTTATCATTCCTGGCTGTTTATATTTAACTCAGCAACTGACTTGGGATAAATGTTCAGTACTTAATTTAGCATACCATTTTTAAGTGGACATGACATAAAAGGAATTAAAGGAATGAACCTGAATTTTGGATAAAAAACCCGAAGTAGGCGAAGGCAAAGAACATTAATACGAGAATATTGCCAGGGAAGTAGCAGCGGGGAATAATAAACATGCAAGAGTTTACACAGGAAGGGCTTATGAATTTTGTTCCAGAAGTTATCTGGCTTTTCTAGCATAGACCACTTTGGGATAATACTGCACTTCTCTGCTCTCACTTCCAGCCCACTCATCCACTGTGCCCTGTCAAGGTAATTGGTGATGGGGCTCAGCAAAAATTCAAAATACGTGGGTCATCTGAAACAAGCTAATAGTTCCTATAGTGTTTACCCAAATGACAAGCACAAGAACAGCACACACTTCCTCCTCCACAAGGAATTTCTCTCCAAGATAAGCTGGCATGCTCTCTTCCCTTGTGATTCACCTAACAACTGCTGCTTCAAAGTCTGTGACCTACCTGTGTACAACAAAGCCTCCATGTTGAGAACTGGATGCAACAGCAGCAGGCACTTTCAGGACTCCTACTCAAAAGGTAAGAATCTAAAATCCGGCCACTCACAGGAGCTGGTTAGTCATTTCTCCTTTTGCCAGAGCCCATGGAAAGCCCACAGTGAGGCTTCAATGGCTGAGACTTCAAAAGAAACAACTTATCCTGCTAATAGCTCCCACCAGATCATCTAGAACAACACTAAGCTGACTCAGCCCCACCCTTACCATCTCCTGCCTCTCATGACTTGTGCATTTCCACAGCCTCTCTAAGTTCCCAGAAATGATCTATCACTCTACAACTCAAGCTGGGCAGTCTCCATTTTGTGCTCTCCAATTCCTTGTACTGAAAGAGAGCTCCAGGAATCCCAGCTGCCTACCCAAAGTCTCTAACACAGACTTACAGCAACGTGCACTGCAAAAATCTCTTGCTGTCTAAATGGAGGAGGCATGGAGATAGAGATGCTACAATACTTCAAGCAAAGATAACCTGAGTTTCTCTGAATTCTGTAGCAAATCAAGGGACATCAAAGGCAAAGAGCCAATCTTTAATTCCACTAAGGGTTAGTGCTGACACCACACAGGTTTACACCAAAGTGAAATGGTCAAATGGTTTTACAGTTACTTTGGTCCAGTGCTACTGTATCAGGTTTAATTAACTGACTCTTATCTTATTTCAAGCATCACATAAGTATGAGAATTACAACCCGCTTCTTAACTGGACTTTTAGAAAAGCTCAGTATTACTGCTGATAATGAAATCCCTGAATCACTGAGGTCTTTTTGCCACGAGAAGTAATCTACTCTCAGATGTTCACAGGTAACCCCCACTCTATGAGATGGTTAAGCAGATTTGCAGCAGGATTTGCTTGGCTTCCATTATGCCTCAAGAGTTCTCTCTGGTTGGAAATACAGGATTTTTATTTTACTGATGACACTGAACAAAAGGGTCATGCAACTCATCCTAACCCTCAGCTCAGGAGCAGAAATAGGACTGAGATCTGACAACTATTTCTGGGCTCTAGCAGCCATGCAACACATTTGAAGTAATGTTGCACACAAAAGCATCCAAACAATTTTCAAGTATCTGGCATAAAGTCCTGGCGCATTCTGTGGCAGCTGCTAAATTCAATTCTAAGTTTTAAAACTCTTATTAACTAGTTCTTCTCATGGCCTTTGACACCTGTTGGGGACAACCACTGTGCAGCACCATTTCCCTCCAAGGAGGACATGATTAACCTCAAACACAAATTCTCAACGTGGGAACTTGCTACTAAAACTGTTGCTGAGTACATCACAGAACTGGAGTTGCTGAAGTGATCCAAGACTTCAAAAGTTACAGAAAAGGAGTAAAAATGAAACTAATACAAGCAAATATTGTTCTTTATGAACAATTTTTTGCTGGCATATATTCTGTGGCATTACCTCAAAGCAGGAGGAAAGGGAGCACTAGCTACCACCAAGATCATCACCTTTTTCAATTCCGGCACAGTCAGATGGATCTACAAGACTCCTACAGCCGAGTTACTCTCCCTAGAAGTACTTCAGCCTTTTTAGTTTAACTATAAAAGCAGCACACAGAACTTGGTTCAGATATCTTTTGAAGACCAAACTTGCAGAAGACACACGTGCTGCTCTGAGGATCCACCCTGGTTAAGCCCAAGACAGGTTGTGTGCAAATACAGATTCACCCATCACAATTACTTATTCAAATTCTTATCCAGGAAAAGTCTGTGGAAATGACACAAATGCCTTTGAGTTAACCCACCTGGTATCTTACAAGCAGCACCCAAATAGGAGGAAGGAAGGCAGAAGATGAGAACAGACTAAATTAAACAATATTATCTAGAGAAACAACTCACATTTTGTCTCCTGGGCTCTTGACCCAAGGAAGATGTCTAGTCAGGATAATGCCTCATGGGAATGCACTTATGTTTTCCCAGTAAGTAAATACAAACAGGAGCTAAATAAACAGGAATAGTCAGTGTCAGAGTGTCATCTGTTAATTCAGGGACTTGCTCTGGGAATTTGGGGAAGAATGGCACTTCACCATATGGCAAGAATAGACATCTAAAGCACCATCAGGTTTTTGAAGCTATCTACTGACCTGGGTGAAGCACAGGAGTATAACAGTGGCTTAGAAACATACCTTGCTCATAAATTTGATTCAATGAATTAACTCCAAGCTTCTAATGAAATATATTCTTCAATTACTAAGTAAGAAACTTCATCACAGACTTGCAACAGAATTTTGAGGCTTTTGGGGCTGCAAATTACCTTGGTCATTGGGTTGTGCCTTCAGCTACCACGGGAGGTGACAAGCACACAGCTGTTTCCAAAACAGTTTAAGATTTCTGTCCTCTACTACTGTTACTGGAAAGCTCTTCCAGAATCCCATGACTCTGATGGCTAGAAGCTTTTTTCCGGTTCCCAGCCTGAAAACTTATTCTAGATCAGCTTGCTCTCATTCATATCTCAAAACACCTATAGCTGTTCTTTAATAACAAAGAGGCACTGTAGGCTTGAAGTTGAAGTTGTATTAAGGTATAAACTAATGCTTTCACTTTATACAGGTCCAAAATATACTGTATTTTTAAACATTAAAGAAAGAAGCTATACACAGTGAAATATACCCAATGGGAGGAAGGCAGGAAGCTCAGTACAACTGCCTGCTGCCTTCATCCAATCACATCTGAGCATCTGAGATGACATTTCTTCCTTTTATGCAATAAACAGCACCAGATACCTTCTATCTGGATGGGCCAGGCCCTGTCCCACTAGATGGCACTCACTTACTCCACAGTTCTTTCCTTAAACATTTCATTGGAGCCAGCTAAAAATCTTAGCTGAATCACATAAAATTGTATCACAGCTTTCCCAATACATTCCCTTTAAGACAGTGACCTACCAATGCCAGTGCGGAGCATGATGGACGGAGGCTTGGGGGGGTAGGGAGGGAATTTGAAGCACCAACCTGGGAGGGAATGTAGTAGCTGAAATTAATATTGCAACCAAGATCTGCTGCAACATAGTAGAGTCACACTAATTTATATCAATGGTTGGCTGATCTACTGCAAATTAGCAAGAATTCAAGTAAATAAATAAATATATTGTTTGCAATAAGTGTAATGCACTTTACAGTTTACTCACTAGCACAAGGTAAAACTGTATAACAGGTAAAAATAAAACTCAGTAACAGAATAGCTTTGCTCGAAGTGAGGCCTCCAAGAAATGAGGCTTTTTTCCTTGAATTGCTTTAGAAATGAGTTTTCAATATTCACCCCTACAGAAAAGGGCATGTACTTTCTGCTCCAAACATATTGGAAATATAATTAAGATTTGCTTTCCTGTATCTCTTAAAGGTTACTCCTTTAAAAGGAAGAGTTCCTAACATTCTTTGTAAACACTGAGTGCATTGACAATGTTTTAAAGCTATAACAGGGTCTATGCTTTTAACTATTCTAGTAAGATGTTTGGGTTTATCTGTACTGGTACAGCTAAGGATTCTTAAGTGACAAAATTGGGGAAAAGAGGAAAGAAACAGGTGATAAAGTACATGAAAAGGTGTACTATTGTATGAATCAAGATCCCAGTACAGCAAATGTCATCAATTTTATACAAGAAAAAGAACTTAATATGTTAAACGTCTTAAGAGTAGGGGAAAAGACAAAAAAATCCCCACATTCTTACTTCAGCAACCCAAATTGTTACTGCTTAACTTCTAGTGTTAGTGTTCCTTACTGCATTTTCTTAGAGCTGAGCATTTGACTTCCTCGTGCTCTCTTCCCAGACTCAACTTCGAGAGGCAGAGCAGAAAGAAAAGTGAGAACTCAAAACTCTCTGAAGTTCTGAAACACTCTGCGTTTTTTCTGAGAAATGCAGCATCTACAATGTTTCTTCTCAAAATAATTCTAAGTGGCTTCAGAAAATCATCTAATGATGTGTTGCTTCATCATCTACCTTGATGTTGTTCAAAACTCAGTATCTCCCTCAAAAATTAACTCATTATCCCTGACCTCATTAAAATGAGTTCTGTCATCATTTCATTGTTCAGAAAGACTGACATTAACAGTACCAACAGCCGGAGAACTCACAGCCTAATGCCAGGACACCTAGCAACCACACACCGTTGTTACTCCGGTGCCTTGCTTTAGACAGCTCCTGACCACATGGAAGCTGTACACGAGCACAAAGATGGGGTTTTATCGGCAGGTTGTGGATTAGATACATGAGAGCTGCCCTGTAAACACTTTTTGTGGGTGTTTCATGTGACGGGGTATACAATTCTAGCTTCTGCACCCCAAAGAAGAGAACTCAATGTTTCAGTCTGGTTATATGTTGTATCCAACACAAAACACTTGAAACTGTATCTCACCAGCAGCCAAATTCAGCTCTCAAAAGTATTCTTGGAGAAAGGAAGAGCCCACTTCTACGAAGCTGTCATGGAGTTTTTTGGGTGTACAAGCTGCCTTAAAATGGAACAACTCCTAAGAACTTAATTAGAGCTCAAAATCTTCTGTATAGCAAAACATCAGCTCACAGAGATCCCATTTTCATTCCTCTTGAACACACTTCACACAAATTAGAGGTCAAAACACAACAAGTGATACAGAATTTGTTTGCAAGGCAAAATTATCCATGTAGAAATTAAAAAACCCAACCAAAGTGCAAGGCAGGATGGCTAAGCAGTCATACCTGTCACCACAGGTACTCACACTCACCTTGGCAACCCCAACCCCGGTGAACCTGGCCTCCAGGAGCTCCTGCCTGCGTGGGTCCAGGCTATGCAATTCTTCCATCATTTCTGCTGCTATGGAAGAACAACACTCAGATTATGCAATGCAAGGAAAGGAGAGAGACATTTAATATTCTGTGCCACTGACGAGACTCAAAAGCGGCTGTTCTGCAGCACAACCGCGTAGAGAGCATTTTCTTGCAAGAGAAATGCAAGATTACCATGTAGTAACAACATGACTTTGCCACCATATTATAATATTTAAACCATAACCCTGCTGGGGTTTCCTCTCCTCTGTTGTACCAGCCATTTCAAGATCTCTAAATCCAAGAAACCAATTATGTCACATTCTCCCACTGGATGCTTTATTAAAAGGAAAACATGGGACCAGAGTGTTATGACTAAAAGCTTCAGAGCTTTTCATCCGTGCTGCATGACTAGGAGAAAAAAAAGCAACATTCTTTACCCCATAATTTATTTTTGGCCAATCGTGGAAATACTCGATCCCCATGAAGTTCAGATATTACTGACAACAGCTTTGGTCCTTCCAAGCACAGAATGGGATTATAAGAAGAAAATAATGAACGATTAAGCCTTGTAATTTACAAAGTAAAGCATCAGATACTTCTAAAATAACAGCAGCTTCTACATCCTGGATATAGCTGGGGTACTTCTTGTTAATGCAACACTATGGATGCCTTATTTGAAGGGTTAAAAACCTACCCAGCATAACTGTGTAAACAGGTTAAAAATCAGGGAATATATAATTCAAACTCTGAACTGAGAAAAAAATGGGACAAAATTCACTGTTCATTATAACTGTGAATCACATCTCCCCAACTGCACCAATCAAGTTCATTTCCAGAAATGTCTGTTCCAGTTTCATTTTCTGGACTAAGGTAGAAAAAAAAAAAGGCCAGAAACAGAAGATAAAGATATGTTGTATAAAGAGCATATGCGATGAGGAAAGTTCTTGAAGGGCAGCAAGTGCCCTCTAGAACAGGCAATGCACAATTGTTCCTTTTATGAACTGTCCATTTTGTCCCTACCGCTTCCTCCAAACGCTGCAGCTCCAAGTCACAGGAGCAAAGTGAATCTATCCAGGACAATTCTCAACTGCTCTCCCAAATCAGTCCCAAGCCTCAAAAACTAATGGGATCCTAAACGTGGTTATTAAACAACCCTATTTCTGCCAGAGCTCTAAAAGCCCAACAAAGCTCTCAGGCCAGTTTTCAAAACAGGAAATTGAGCAGCGAGGAAAATGACAGACAAGCTGCAAACGCCAAGATGTTCAAGTGCTCCCAGGGCTCTTGCCCATCATGGGGTGACCAACCGCGCCAACACCGGGATGCTGCTCAGGGGAAGGGGCTGACACAAGATCCCCCGCCAGGGGCTGCCCCGGGACCCTCTGAACTCCTCCAGGCAGGGCTGGCATTCCCTCCTGCCCTCCTGGGAGAGGATTTCCAGCACCCCTCTCCTACCCACTTGGGACGTAGAGGCACCAGCCGCCGAGCAAGCAGCCTTGCCCCGCTGCCAGCTGCTGCACCGCCTCGGCCTCTTCCTCCTCCTCCTCTCCTCCAGCACCGCCTCAACCCTCAGCCCGAGGCTCCACAGGCCGTGCCCACCCTCCGACGCCCCCGCGCTGCCC
>VZTZ01016275.1:78108-109581 GCA_013400955.1 Drymodes brunneopygia
TCCAGCCCTGGGGTGAAGTCAGGGTTGAGGGCCAGGAAGGGGGGGGCAGGGGGCAATCACACAGGTGGCGGGGCAGCAAGGGTCAGGGTCCTGGGGGGGGCAGAGGGTGCTGGGGAGTGACGGGCACAAAGGATCAGATCCAGCCAGGGCTGGGGGGGCAAGGCAGGCCTAGGGACATGTCACCCCCAGGGGAGCAGAGGTTGACCTACCCCCTGCCCCAGGATGCCCCAAAGAGGGGGTGCAGGTATGACATCCATGCGCCCCCCAGTTCTTCACCTCCTCTTCAGTCTCGATCTTACACACCCATGAGCAATCTCCCTCCCCGAACTACCGTAATTCCCCTGAGGGAGGGTGCAAGGGCACCTCAGCACCCCCAGCTCAGCCCCACTCCAAGCCGGAGCCCTGGGAACACCACCTGGAATGGACGCGGGCCCTGGTTCGGGGCTGATCCAACATGGATATCACATGGAGACACAACCCGGGCGCCTCAGCAGCCCCCCCTGACACACAGTCCACTCTCGCCTTCCCAAGGCCAAGCTGCCGCCACAGCCAGGAAAATAGCCCCAAAAATTAAAATAATAAAGATAGGCCTTGTCCTGGCTTGAATTGAGCAATTCCATCGCAGTTCATTCGGCTCATTGCAGGCGGCGGGGGCAGGATCCAAAGCGCTGCGGGCGTTGTACCCGCTCGCTCCAAGGCTGAATCAGCTTTCCGAAAAGCAAACAAGCAGGAGAGTAGGATTGTTGGGAAAGGAAGTGGCTAGGTCTGTCCAAGGGGAGGCAGGCGCGGATTAGCAATTGGAGCGGAGGTTCCTGGAGCTCGATAAAGGATTCGCCAGGGCTGGGAACGCCGAGGGACATCCGTCACCTCCGCTTCACTGCGTGACATTGAGCAATTTATGACTGAACTGGAACCGACTAGTGTGGCAAAAGGGATGTGGAGAGGAGTCGGCGGAGCACCGTGGAAAAACTGCTCCTGCAAGGCGATGGGGGAAGTTGTGTTATTTTAAAATTGCTAATTTATTGTACTTTGTTAACTTGGTGCAGTGAATAAGAGCGCTGCCTGCTTGTGCAAGCTGCTTTTCCTGTGCTTTAATCTGTTTTTGGTTTTTTTTTCAGTACAAGAGCCACTCCAGTTTCAGCTCCCGCTCTGTAAGTCACATTTTCAGCACGACCAGTGGCAGGAATTTGTAAAATAAATAATTAAATAAATACTGGTTTTGTCTG
Organism: Drymodes brunneopygia; assembly: GCA_013400955.1. Taxonomy (NCBI): domain Eukaryota; kingdom Metazoa; phylum Chordata; class Aves; order Passeriformes; family Petroicidae; genus Drymodes; species Drymodes brunneopygia. The sequence goes on from VZTZ01016275.1 coordinate 79,335, forward strand.
TGTTGGGTTGTGGTTTTTTTAAAAGAAAAAATCCTGGAGTAAATATTCCATCAGCTGGTAGCTAATCACAGCCATTTAGGGAATGTTAATTAGGACCACTTGCAGTGAACATTGTTCAAGGAGGTATAAATTTCCTTTGTGCATTTCAGTTTGATTTTGGGTGGAGAGAGGAGAAACTGTGGGAGCTGTTACACCCAATAAAGGGCCTGACTTACTGAACCCCCCAGCTCTTCTGAACTCCCCTTCACTGCCCATAGAAACACCTGCAACTCCAAAGGGAGCAGTTCACCCCCTCAGAGTGCTGGGCAGGAACTAGACACCAGTAACACCCAATCTATGGCACTGTCCCCCACCTTTGTGTTTTAGGGGTGACAGGGGTCACTTTGGTCTAATTTCTCATGTGCTTTTTGGACAGCACTTGATGGGACACTTCCTCCTCCTTCTCTATGCATTGCCAGGGACTGCATTGCCAGGGATCACAATGCCATCAGTATTTCCATGTAGCCCTTCAGAAAAACCTTTTGCTGTCACAGAATCACAGAATGGTTTGGGTGGGAAGGGACCCCAAAGCCCATTCCATCCCACCCTCTGCCATGGGCAGGGACATCTTCCACTAGACCAGGTTGCTCTAAGCCCCATCCAACCTGGCCTTGGACACTTTCAGGGATGGGGCAGCCACAACCTCTGTGATTTCCCGATGGTCATTTGCTCACTGTCATTTTCACTGAAATCACAGACCATTACCTCTCTTCTCCTTCCCTCTGGTAGGATCAAATTCCCAAGGAGAGCCTCCTGAAGAATCTACTGCAACTAGGAATGTTTTCCAAGTCATTCCTTGATGCACTGCTGGGTTCCAGGTCTGACAGAGGACCCATGGCCACAGCCCTGGGCTCTGCCGGGTCAGGCTGGAACAGGAGGTAGTGACATCTGATAAGAAACAGATAAACTGAGGCTGCATCAATCTCTCCCTCTCCTGCCCTGCATTCCTCTGAAATAATTGGGGTTTCTCTTCTCATTTTCAAATTCAGGACTGGGGCACATCCTCTTCAGCACATTCTGGAAAGGCAGCCCTTGTGTTTTGCAGTCCAAGGGCTCTGCTAGTTCAGCTCTGCTCCTGGATATCCAGCAGCTCATCCTAGGCTGTATTCATAACCTTCCCTACTCTCCTCCGCTGCACACTCAACTATGGTCCTCTCCACCCTGAACCTCCAACGAGCAGCTCAGAGCAACACTTCCAGCTGCAGTTTCCTTTCCAAGATGCCAAAATTGCACCTCACATCAGACCTGGCAGCTGGTCCCTTTGTGGCACAGAAAGGGAAGGAATCAACAAGTTTTAACTGTATTTCTGGCTGTAAGCAAGAATTTCAGAGCAGCCTTTAAGGATCCCACTTGCTGTTAGCAGGGTACATGTAGGTACAAAGGATTTTAGACAAGTTTGTCAGATAACAGTAGGAAGTTACTGGATAAATTTCCAGTGATCAGTGATTTCAGAACTTTTTTCCTCCTACACTTCACCAGGACACAGCTCTTAATGGGGATTCACTGCACAGCCCAACCCGGTACAACACTTCCAACAGTGCTGTGCCAGCACATCTGAGATTAGGCTCCCTGGAACAGCAAGGGTCTCTCAGGTAAAAATATATTTATCAGTGTTGACACATCACACTTGGACTATTTTTTATGACATCTTCACTGCTGGGATGTGATCCCCCAGGTTTGGACTCAGCAGAGAACTGGTGGACTGTTCTTTAAACTGTTTGGTTTCTTTTTTGTGTTTTTATTTGGTTTTTTTTTGTTTTTAAATGAGAAAATCCAACTTAGTGGAATGTGCTTCTGGTCAGAAAAGGTCAGGGAAAGGTTTGTTCTTACAGGGAAAGGTTTGCTGCTTCAAAGTGGCTAGAATATGTAAATAGTTCATCATTTTGCACAGGAAATCTTTTGATTCAATTAGAAATTCTAATGTCAACTTTCGAGATACTACTTCTAAAAGCTTATAAAGCCTCAAAACTAAAACAGTGTAAGGTTAGAAATTAAGATTCTGTTGACCTCAATTTGATTTTCCCCATTGTACTTCAGTTTGGGAGTGATTTCTATGTATTTCACATTCTGGCCCAGCAAGAGAAGAGACTATTTGGACCTCCAAGAATTCTCATGCAGGAAAACTCTTCCTTCCAGCCCACACCTGAGTGACACATGAAACTATTCTGTTTTCCCTTTTTTTCATTAACTTTTTAAGAGCCCCTGAGCAGAGGTTATGAGCAACATAGTACGTACATGGCTGACCAAGTATTATCTCATCCATGGGGACAAGCCAGCCCTCCTCCACCATCAGCTCTGCCACATCACTCCTGTGCACATCCCACTCTCCAGGTCTGCCATCAGCCAGTGTTAATGCCTCTGATTACATTCCTGTGGTAGCTCTCCTCTTCTTGTCTCAGCCTCCTCAGATGCCAGTGATATCCCTAGACCACAACACTTGTATCATGTTTTGAAGAACGACTCAGCTGCCACAGCCATTTTCTTTGTCACTGGATTCGACCGGAGCTTGGAGCTCCCCTCCACAGGCACAGTATGCCCAGCAAAGCAGCAGCAAGCCCTACCTTCTCACCATAGCCTTTCTGCTAACCCAGGTTAGATTAGACCAAAACTGGGTAAGATTTTACAGAGATTTTAACAGAGCACATAACAAGTTCCTTCCGCCTTCAATTTTGAAAAGATAAAATGACAGAAGTGAAGGTTCTGATCTTTTTAATGTGGTTTTGGTGACTTTTCTTTGCCTCTGCTTTCCAGGCTTGTGGAATACACTAACTGCATTTTCCCAAGCATTTCTGTACTGCCACAAGGTCTGGAAATCTCCTGATATAAGGTACACAAAAGAAGACCTGAGATTCCTCAGTGATACTGGGACACGGGCAGCTGGGGACTGGAAAAAAACAACAGATAGCCTGAACCTTTAAAACGTAGAAGTTGGCATCAGTGATCTCAAATCCAAATATTTTATAGCACTGTGAAAAAACCCAAAAAACCAAACCCCACAAGAGTACAACACTCAACAGGCTTGTTAAGATGTTAGCACCAGGGATGTCACCTCCAGGCATCACATCCTGAAGAGGCCAACCCTCATCTACACAGCAGATCCTGTTAGACCTATTGAGGGATGAGTTGCCAATGAAGATTTTCTAGGCTTGGGGCATTCAAAACATGTCACCCTTGTGTGGATTCTTGTCTATTAAGGGTAAGGCTTCTGCCACACTAGGAACATTAAAAGTGTTTTTCCTCATTTTCCTTAGGGAAAAAACCGGTATTTGAGCTCCTCAAAGATAACATGCCATTGCCTGACTCCTTCCTGAGGCCATTCTGAGAGCCTCCACCCTTCCACACAATGGGGTTTATCTCTGAGGTTGTTCCTGCCCCTCCCTCTGTCTACACTTTCAGGTATCCCATTAGGGAGGTTTTGATACCCAAATCCAGTAGGAAAGCATCCAGGTCACTCAGCCTCCACACAAGCAGCAAGCCATGTGCAGCCTCATTCAAGGCAACTCGGGTCCTCCTGCTGGAGGAGGAAAGTAGCTGAGTGCAGGCACCTGGAATCGTGCAGCCGTCTGGAACCGTGCAGCTGCCATGGCCCAGCCAAGGGGAACCAAACCTTGGAGGTAGGAAAGGTATGCCTCTACGATGCCCAAGCACACAGTACTGGAAACATCTGCTGGTTCTGCAAGCACAACAATGTGATTCTCCCGAATGTGCCAGCAAGTCCTTCCCTGCCCTCATTCACTCTCGGCTTCCCAGAATACAAGAGGACTTTATTCTCAGAAGGGTTTGCCCCCTGCTTCTCTTTCTCCTGCATAAAATGGGCATAATAACACTCTACCTTACAGGGCTTTGGAAAGCCTTAATTAGACAAACTGCTTTGAGATTTGTGTAAGAGGAAAATTAAATCAACATCCTATTGTAAAGCTGGAGTTGCACACACATTTCTCTAAGCATATTCAGCCTCTTTATGAATGTCTGCAAATACATTCCAACCTTCCTAAAGAGGCTCATCTCAGCAGGGAAGAAGTCACTTGAAGTTGGGGAAAAGCCAGATTTAGTTTTCTGTGCAACCTCCATTGACCTCCTCACACCCACCATTGGCACCGAATGTGGAAAAAGCCATGTGGCTGTGTAATCACAGACTGCAGTGAGGTGGCCCTGCCCAGGTACTGTTCCCCAGGTGAGGGGGATATGCAGCATGCATTGAGCCTGGTTCCAGGGATGAAGGAGTCCGAGGGGAGATCACGCAATTTAATCTTCAAATGAGGAAAGCCACATCCAGTGACCCTGAGGAAGGGTGGTACATCTCTCCTTACACCTGTGCAGATCCCCTCATGTTCCACACACAGCAGAGAGGTGTGAGCCCAGCCACTGTGCCCAGGGACTGCCAACAGCAGCTTCCCACTTCACAGAAGCAGAAAGTAAGTTTCATATACCAAAGATCTGGCAATCCCCTGGAACTCCCTAACTTCCACATAACATGAAATTGCAAGAGCTAAAAGGGTCCTTTTGGACAGCAAAGACAACCTGAACACAGTAGGCACACTCCACCCCAAAATCAAACTGCTGCTCCCACACTATGTTGGTCCTTCCAGTGAGGGTTCTTTGGGGTTACCATCAGAAAGCACAGTTTAAAACAGCACGGTCCAAACCCCACCAGGACTTTCTCCTTTCCTGGAAACAGCCAGGACCAAAAACGCTGGGAGCTGCTGGCAGGTGCTGGCATGTAAGACTTGCCAGTGAGCTTTGCCATCACTGCTTTCCAACCACTGCCATTTCCTGCTCATCCCACTGTGGGTCAAAGACCAAGAACAAAAACCTTCACTGGCATGACAACTGCCATGCCATATAACCCCTGGGTAGGAGGGAAAAGCAGAGGCACACACGACTCAGATTCTCCTGCCTGTGTTCCAGCCAAGTATCCAGGCCTGGCTCATGCTCTCCTGGCTCACGCTGTATCCTACTTAGTTCAGATTAGCACTCAGGGCTGCCTACAAAGGTAATTTCCTGCAATGTGTCCCACTTTTTAAGCAACACAGCTCCCATTCATCCAGGCAGTTACACACAGGAACTTACTGCCTTCAGCAAGAGCTAAAATCACAAGCTCCAGAGCTTTGCTGATTAAGCACAGAGCTGACAACTACTGTTCCTCCAGAGCACCTCACTTTGCAGGAGGATCCTCAAAAAAATTTCTCCTAATCCTCGTTTTTCTGGTAATTTCTATCTTGCCCTGAAACACAGTTAAAATCCAAACTTCTGTTGAAGTCAGTGTCTAGGGCCATTTATATATAAAGATGTGTGCCAGGCACCATCAAGGAAGAGGAAGAGTTACAACAGCAAAAATGGTCCTGATTGTGGCATCCTCCCTCATGGACTTACTTTCCCCAATATGGCACCAAACCAAAAATGGTGGCACTTCTCCAACTGACAAATCAGATCCTGCTGACTGACCAGAAAAAAGGCTGCATGACTCAGTTTCTCTCCATCTGTGTTTACAGAGATAGAAGGATGGTCCCCAGATCCCATAATAACTTGATCCCTGCAGCCCCATCCTCACTTCTAGGCAGAAAAACCTGTGCATCTTTCAGTAGTGCTCAGGAAAAACAGTTAAGTTCAGTTTAGACCTGCAATTCCTGAAAGGAATCCAGTGGGGACAAACCAGGGCTCATCCCAATGATAGAAAGAAGCTCTCCCAGCTTTTGTTATGTTGCAGTGTCAAAATTTGCTGGTGCATGCTCAGGGAGGTTCCCTCTGCTCACACCTTTCTTCTATTGAAAATAATCAGGTCTCATTTATCCCAGAGCTCTAGAACTCACTGCAGATTAGAAATGGTGGTGGCATACCCGGAGAAGGCAGAGCTGAATTATTTGGGAGAGAAGACAATTGTGTCTGATCTCACATGCTCCAGCCAGAAGAATTTGATTACCACTGTTGTAACAATCCGAATCACTACGGATGACTGCTGTTCTCACTTTGCTGTGCTGTCGGGAAGATCCTGTGAAAGCTCCAATTTGCAGTGGAATTTATAATTTACTTATTTTTGAAGTGACAGCATGGGAAATACCCCCCAGCTCCTTGTTCACACCACCTCCCCTGTTCCCTCCTGCCTCCCAGTTCAGAGCCTGTCTTGTGAAATCACGATGCTCTGAGAAGAATGATGTACCTGGGGAGGCAAAAGCTTCTTTGCTCTTCACTGGGGCCCTCAGCACCACAACTGGATCAAAGCCCCTTCTGAAGTACTAGCTCCAAGTCCAAATCCAAGCCATAGGCTTGATGGCATTATCCCTGCATGAAAGGATTATGTGAGGGGTCACAATAGGTGATGATAAAGTTCCCTTCCAGCCAAAACAATCTCCAAGGAAATCCACCATCTTCTGGCAAGAGCCAGGACTAGATTTTCTGAAGTGTAACAATGCCTGGCTACAAGATTGCCGGAACAGCGCATGGGAAGAGCTATGAAATCATCTCTTCTGCTTGGGAGTTTCAGTAGGCCACGCTGGCATTGCCTGTAAGCCACAGACCACAAGACTTGGAATGCTGAGAACAAATCCAGAGCAGAAATGCTCAGAAAGGCTTTAAAATTAACGTTACTCTGCTAATAAGGAAGAGGGGGGGAAAAACTAACCAAAACACTAAGGGCACTTAAACTGGCTTTTCACAGTGGTAAAAGTCAATTTGGAGATTTCCTTTGAACATGCTGGAAAGCTTGAGCAACCCAGCCTGCTCAGCAGGCCCAAGGTGGGAATGGCAGGAGCTGCTGCAAGTCAGGACTGAGGTACCTGAGCAGAGCTGTGTGGGAGGCAAGGCCTGGAGTCGCAGGAGAGCAGCAGCTTCTGAGAAAACGGGAGCTGGAAGGGATTAGTGAAGGAAGCTCAAACAGTATCTCTCTGTAGGAGGCCTCTCTCAATTCAAGGCCATTAACTTGTTGCTTTCTGAACACTACCAAGAGGACTGGAAACAAAAGCACATCTGCCCAGCATGGGCCCTGCTGAGTGACTGCTTAAATACTCCAGCTGAACTAAGAGCATTAAGGAAGGCAAAGAGCCACTTCAATGGTTCCAGGCTCACAGGGCTGCAAGATTTTGCATGAAGCCCAAGTTAAAACCAGGCAACTGGGATATAGCCTTGAAAGTACAAACAAATAAATTAATAGCCTTCATTTTCTCCCATTCAGGAGTTTGAATTTAAAGGGGAGTCCATCAACTTTATATAAATCATGTTTATAATTATAAAGGTATTTTCATACACTGCTTACAAGCCTTTGGATGATTAATAAGACATTTTTCAAATCACATTAATTCATGCTAATTATGCTGATTGTTTACCCCAGTCAATAATTTTTCTTGCAGGGAGATAAAGCTACCCTGGGAGGAGGCCCTCCTCCAGGGACTAAGAGGGAAAGGAGCCCAGGGAACTGCCTGAGGCTCCAGTAACACGAAGGAGGTCTGCCACTGAGGCGGTTACACGAGTCATATCAGGTTCAATGCTCACAGAGCTCTTGCTAAGCCTGACTCTATGTCAGGATAAGCTGAGGAGACTTCAGCTTCCTCACCTGCTGCCAGTGGACTTGAGCTGTGTTTTGTCTAGACCATGCCTGAGGCCTCAGCCTTGTCAGGGAACGAGACTTTGCAGGTTTAGCATGAAAACACAGCAGCGACTGCAGAGCTTCTGGGGTGGGTCATGCTTGTGCTCAGCAGAAGCCAGATGTGCTTTAGATGAGACAAGCTTTATCTCTTCCTGTTTCATTTGCAGATGCTGGAAAGGTTCTTGGCCCTTTAGAAAATACACTACAACAAACTGAACAAGAATTCTCTTCCCAAGTATTTGACTCCCATTCCCTCCCCCAAAATAATCTGATTTGATTCACAATTATTTTAAAAAGACAGAAATACAAAAAAGGAACGGAGCATTTCTACTGCCAGCACTGCAGCCTGTGTGCTGATGTGAATGGATTCCCTGGGTTACCTTTCCCAGGGAGGGCTGAAATGTCCTGAGCCTTCAGGCAGCAGACAAAGCAACACCTGCAGGATGACACAGCGACGTGGAAGTTAGAAACTCATCATGATGCCACATGCCCAGCAGGAAATACTGCCCAGTCCCTTACAACACCTCCCAAATCAGGGTGTTCCTGGTCCGTCTCTCCAGGGCTCCTGCAGGCTCTCCAAAAACAACGACATCTCCTCAGCTTTTTACCCCTTGTCTTGGGTTACAATGTAGGATGTAACCAAAGTATGTATTCCATCATCATCTTCATAAGCAGTTAAAACCAGGCGGGGCAATGTTCTTTATCTCTTCCATAACTCATTCCTGATAACACCCTCCAGGGGATATCTCTCTGCTAATGGGCCATCAAGTCTCACTGCATGACTCATAAAATGACATCATCCCACCGTGAAACACTCCGCCCAGGGGGAGGAACCAAGCATTCCTACCTGGATATAATCTGAGGTTTGGAACACCACAGATGGCCTTACCGACTGGATTCCCAGAGGACAAGAGCTACATAACCACCACTGGACCTTCAGAGGGAGACCAGACCCTTTTATAGGATCTCTGCTTCATCAGACCCATATCTATCACTTCAAGAGGACTGCAGCAACCATTTCATCAGACTGCTACCACCACCCTGACCAACAGTGTGTCAGGTTGTACCCTGACTCTGCCAGGTTAAGCCAGTGTTTTCTGCCTTTATTTTAATTTTCCTATTAAACTGTAGTTCTGACTTGGGATCTCCTGTTGGTTTGTTTTCAAACTAGCACACCCCCTCTCCTCTGGTTCAAGAGAGCAGTTATTTCATAACCTATGTGGCTCTAGAGGTGACAGTTACTCTTAGCCAATGTCAAGCTCCAAACATGAGTGTCTGGCTAACAAAATACAGGGGAACTACTCTTCAGCCAGCAGGACACACAAAACACATCTTGATGCTTCATGAATTAAATCAAGGCAAGAGATACCAGCCAACTCTTTTTCTTCTTCACCTAAAGGGCAGGCATTAGTGAGACTTGTAACAGGAGAAGAAAATGGTAGCTCCCTAACAGTGGCTCAGGCTCACACAAACACATGAGATTCTTGCAAACCTGATTTATATGAATCAAACTACCACTGAAAAGCATGGAACTTATTCAAATACCTGTTGTACCACACCCTAAAAATAACAGAAGAAAACAAGCTGAGATAAAACGTATTGCTGTCAAAGATGGGGAAGTACCTTCCGAAACTGTCCTCTAAGAAATTAAACAATTAATTTTACAAATTTTTAACTTGTAAAAATTAAACATCCTTCAGATTTCAGATCAAAGAAAGTGTCTCATCTGTTTGGGTTTAGTACATCACCATGACAGGGCAGTTTGTGACCCGGGAGCTGCAGTCAGTAGAAAAACCAGGTAATTATTTATAAACCCCAGTCCTGTTAACTGCTTCTGATCTTCTGCACTCTGAAGGTGCCCCAAAACTGGCATCAGCACCAAACTTTTAAAAACCTGAACCCTGCCTGAGAGGAATTTATAGCACCTGAGCTCTTGCATGCTGGTTTCCTGGGCAGTCATCCCTGTGGACAGTGAAGGCAGAGCAGCATCATTTGCTTTCTCCACGGGTTGTCTCCACACCTTTAGGCATCCAGGGAAAGCTGGTACAGAGAGACTCACATGGTCTCAGTTCCTGCCCTCAGATCAATGTGTTCTAACTCGTGTATTGGCACACACCTGAACAACTAGGAAATAGCTGCATGAGATAAGCTGGCCAAGGGATTCACATCAGTGAGCAGTTGCAGAGAAGAGCAGATTTATCCTTTTTATGTTTGCTCCCGAGACAAGAGTACACAGGACAGAGACAAGGTCAGAGTTCTCCTGTTTCACGTGGAAATCCAGAGTATGAGCAAGTTGCTATTCAACTTGCTCAGCTCCTGTAAGACACCATGACCATTTCTTAGGTTAAAACCATAAATAATTTTTAAAACTCACACCAGTAGCATGACATTTTCATGGCTCCCTTCTCAAACCTGTGCTCTTCAACATCCACATTAATGACCTGGATGCAGGACTTCAAGGAATACTAAGTAAGTTTGCTGTCTGCAATAAACTGGGAGGAGCTGTTGAGTCTCTCAGGGGCAGAGAAGGCCTGCAGAGAAACCTTGACAAATCAGAGAAATGGGCAATCACCAATCATGTGAAGTTTAACAAGGGATTCTGCACCTGGGAAGGGGCAACCCTGGATGTGTGGACAGACTGGGGAATGAGGCTGGAGAGCAGCTGCAGGAAGGGACGTGGGAGTCCTGGTCCATGGCAAGTTGAACATGAGTCAGCAGTGCCCTGGTAGCCAGGAGGGACATCTGTCTCCTGGGGGCATTAGGTAAAGCATCCCTGGTCAGGCAGGGGACTGTTCTGCTCTGCTCTGGGGCAGCCTCACCTCAAGTGCTGGGGGCAGTTTCGGGCACCACAGTAATAAAAAAGGCATTAAGTCACTAGAGACCATCCAGAGAAGGGCCATGAGAATGGTGAGGGGCCTTGAGGGGGAGCCGTATGAGGAGTGGCTGAGGGCACTTGGTCTGTTCAGCTGGAGAAGAGGAGACTGAGGTCAGACCTCACTGGGATCTTCAACATCCTCCTGAGGGACAGCAGAGGGGCAGGAACCAATCTCTTCACTCTCCTGACCAGGGATAGGATTCGAGGAAATGGCTGGAGCTGTATCTGGGGAGGGTAAGGCTGGATATCAGGAAAAGGTTCTTCCCACAAAGGGTGGTTGGGCATTGAACAGGTTCCTCAGGGAATGGTCAAGGCCCCAAGGCTTCCAGAACTCAAGGGGTGCTTGGACAATGCTCTTAGGCATGGGGTGGGATTGTTCAGGTGTCCTGTGCAGGGCTAGGAGTCGGACTTGATGATCCTGATGGGTCCTTCCCAACTCAGCATATTCTGTGATTCTATGACATTGAAATACTGCTTGCTCTACTCTCAGAGCATTCGTCCTTAGCAAAACTCACTTGAAGTGATGCCAGGCATGGTACAAGGCACTGAGGTCCTGGGTGTGCAGAACTCCATCACACACATGTCACCAGGAGGAGACGAAGAGGTTCCAGCCAAAAACCCACACGCTTCATGGCTGAAGGGTGGTGGGTTTGCAGTACTTGCACTGGATCCACACCCGATACATCGTCATCTGTTTCCCACGGTTCACTTGCAATCGCCGATCAACCAGATTCTGGATTTTCTCCAGCCCAGCTGTGGTGAACAGATGATCTAATTCATCTGGAAGAAGAGAGAAGGAGACTGAGGAGGCCATAACTTTTCTTTAACTGATACCTGCTCACACTGAGGACTAAGCTGAGCTGAAAGATGGGCCAGAGGAAACCCATGGCCTCACCCTGGTAGGGAAATGATCAAACAAGACTTAGCTACTTTACTAGGGGAGTTTAACATCACAGTTTCTCAAATTTCCTTTCCAGCAAAGAAGGAAAGAATTATTTGGAGTACATCTAGAACTACTGAGACCTGACAAAGAAAATAGCAGCAGTTTCAAATATGGGTACTGCCCCTAGTAACCAATCAAGGAGTATCTTCTGGCAAGTGGGGACAGAGCCATTCCTTCCCCCCAGCCCAGAGAAATTTCAGAGTCCACAAGTGCAAAGAACAGGATCAGACCTATGCTTTTAAATGGTGGCAGTAAAATCTGTGCTGCCTAGGCTGGAGCAGAATGGGATTCATTAAGGTTAAATTTGAGAAAAAAAAAATCCTTAAAACCCACACCCTGTTGGGGTCCAATTAAACCACTAAGAGCCCTTGAGGCTTCAACAATTCCATTAGCAGGTACTCCTGACCAAGCAAATAAGTATCACAGTGCCCCAGTCCTGCTGAGCAGCAGAGCTTACTCCCAGAGCATGTGGCTTGTCTGGAGTTTCTGTAGGAAAAGCCTAACAGGTCCCAGCCTGTGCTCCCTTACCCGATGCTTTCAACTGTGAGGTGTTCGTCAAACATGCATTAAACATCAGTTTTGTTGTGCCAAACAAGACTCATGCAGTGGGGAACAGTGCAGTTGTACCTCTGCTCTAGAAATGACTGTGCACAGGGGCCTGTAGTGGAGGGACAGGAGGTGCAAATGGGGATAAACTGGGAGAGTAACAACTACTGCTGACACCAAGCAGCAGCAGAACTGGAAGGACTGCCTCAACTCCATGCTGAACCACACCCTTCCGATTTCCCTATAGGAGAGCAGGAAAACTAAGGAAAGTTCTGCTAAGTGGTGTCCATCTCCCTTCATCTGCAGGCAAGATACAAGAAGAGCTCCTCCAATCTCACCCCTTCCAGGGTAGCAAACACACCAGTCTTCCTCTTAAATGATTTTCCACTAAGGAATTGACCATGCCATGCTTGCACCAGGAGTTGACAAGCCTGGGTCACTGTTTAATTGGGACACACTTAACATTTCACAGTGCTCCAAGAAAGAGGCTGGAAAGATCTAGTCGCCAAACTGGAGGGCACAGGGACAAGAAGGGGTGAGGGAAGTCAGAGGGATGTTTTTGGATGGCCAGAGGCATGTTTCTGGCCTCCTACCTTGTGTGAAGAAGTAGACTCTGGTGCCATCACCTCTCACATAGAAGTTATCAGACAGACATTGACCTAAGGGCAAGACGGATATAAACAGTTACCAGCGATCACTTAAAAATCAACAATTGTCATCCAACAACAGGTCCTTCTCCAGCACACACTGTGCTTTGGGGAATTAATGAGCTGCCTCCAAACAGGGCAGATACAGCTCCAGAGAAGCAGAATCTACTAATGATGGGGCAAGAGTTCCCAGGGGAAAGGAAATACCTTTCTTAAACCGAAGCTGGGCGAGATCATAACGACCGTAATCTCGTAACAAGATCATTCCCCCTGGTTTCAAAAGGCGACTCAGTCTGGTCACAATGCACTGCATCCTGAGAGAAGAACAAACCAAGAGTGCTCAACACGCTGCAAAATCATGGTTGTTTCCTTCCAAAACTGATGGAATAGAGTTCTACGTGTTTCAACTTCATATAAAGAGCTACCCAAAGCCAGCAGCATTCTGAGCTCTCCCAGAGTCAGGTCGGTTGATTTTATTTGGCCTCTATTTTTTGACATTTGCTGGTTTTGCTTTTTTTCCCTACAAGGTTAACATCGTGCCACAGCAGGGATTAACTGCTCTCTTTTACTGATTACAAAAGGATCCCCACTGGTTTCTGTAAAACAAGTAATAAGTGAACTTGAAGAGAAGCGTTGTGAAGTAAAACTAAAGGGAACAAAAAAAAGAGACTAGTGTAGGTTGTAATAATTACCACACTAAAATCACAGCACTTTCCTTACCTGTTTTCTGAACCTGAACCCTCTGTTCTTGCAAAAGAAGATGTGAGAAATTAATCTACTCTCTAAGCCTGAAAATCCAGCAGAAAGTGAGTTCTGAGTGTGGCTGGGGCTCAGAACAGTGACCCCAGCAACGATCACCTGCAGTCACTTAGCGCTTCAAAATCACCCTGTCCTCTGCCAGAACTAGTTACAACAGCAACAGCAAATACCTGCAAATTTCATTTTTTGAAGCTTCATGGAAAACTGGACCACAAACAGAACAAACTGTAATTTTCCTTGATAGGAGATTATTAAAGAACTCCGATTGTAGAAGAATTATCTTCTGGAATCGCAAGGAATTATTGAAACTTACTTCTCCGGGAGAATTGCTGACAGAACAAAGATAAGAATAACAATGTCAAGACTCTCCTCTGGCATTGGGAAAGGACTTTGGTCATTGCACAGGTCATGGACAAAGGCAAAGCAGCGAGAAGTATCATATTCTGCATGGTTCTGTATTTGAGGGAGAGAAATTAAGAACATTAGTAGCAGACCCTGACCTCAGTATTAGCTGGACTATATGGATTATCAGTATTATATGGAAAATGTTAACTTTCACATAATCAAGTGGTGTGTCCAGAGATCTGTTTTAGCCTCACTGGACTTCCGTGTCAGGTATGTTCCTTGGTCAAGCAAGGAACAGGTGTGAAATGTGAAAAAATATTTACACATAAGAGATTTACAAAGAGCTTTGGTCTTGTTACAATTGGACAATCAGCACTGAAAAAAATCCCCACACTGGATTCAGGGTTTATCATAATTTTGAGGTCAGAATTTCCACTAACAGAGGTAAGAAGTCAGATTTATACTGATAAATTCGACACCTTTACATAGTGAGAGTGTCAGGGCACTTCTCTGCATCATTGAAATCAACATTCATTTCACCTATACCCCAAAAATCAAACTTGGTGTCTTAAAGTTACATTCTTAAAAATCAGATTTAGATGTCTTTTAGAAGTTGTGCACTTTTCTAAAGCTGTTGCTACAGATTGCGGAAGACTCTACAAATAGTGCTTGTGTCACATCCAGAGGAGGAAATGGATGCTGACTCTGGTACTCTGCTCCCCTCTTATCTCAGGAAGAGACTGATTGCATTTGACACTTCATATATTCTCAGTTCTGTCTTGATCTGAAATTTATTAGTGGTATTTGTCCTTTGACTAAATCCCAGCCTCCTGCTCCACAAACATGACCCCTCCTCAGCTGCCTGTGCAGAAGCAATCAGACCATGTTCCCAGAACTGTGGTGACAGTAACATACACACAGCTTCAGTTCCTGTTAAAAAATAGCCTGAATGTTTGCAAGGTTTGAGTTTGTTTTCAAGTCACTCAGTTAAAAGAACACTGCATTGAGAAAAGTACTGCCAATCACAAGGGAAGAAAATCTGGCTGACTTTCTTGCTGCCAGTGTGACATTTTGAGAACTTTTACTTCCCTAATTTCTACAGTCTTTGATGGCTCATTTTCCAGATTTCCCAGTGCAAGGGTCAGCACCAGGGCCGGCTAAAACCAGAAAGCTGCCCAGCACAGCCAGAGAGTCACTGCCAGCTGGGATAGATTTGTGTTAATGGGCAACTGGCCCCAGATACTTCCCACATTTTCATAAGTCACCATTGAGATTACCTGGACAAGATCCACAGCTGTTGTAGAAAAATCACAGCAATAAACAAACAGGCCTGGGTCACTGCAATAAATCAAAGAAACTAATCATTTATATCAAGGAATTCAGGATAGTTTCGAAAGCTCAAAGCCCAGAAATCCTGGACATTAGTTTCTGTGCAAAATCTGGTGGATTCCCTTGCTCCTTTATGACCATTATCCTCATAGAGAACTGAATGCTTCCTTTTCCTTCTGGATCTAAAACCAAGGGCTTCCAAGCTCAAAACACAATAACCTGAAGCTGCAGATGGCAAAGGTACCATTTGCATTTGGCGCTTCTCTGAGGTTGTCTAAACTAAGAACACATGGAACATTTTTCCAACTGTTTTTCAGAGGCTGGTATCTCATGCCTACTGAGAATTATTCACAGAATCCCAGAATGGTTTGAGCTGGGAGGAACATTAAAGATCATCCAGTCCCACCCCTGTCATGGGGAGGGACACCTTCCACTAGACCAGGGTGCTTGAAGCCCTGTCCCACCTGGCCTTGGACACTTCCAGGAATGGGGCAGCCACAGCCACTCTGGGCACCCTGTGCCAGGGCCTCACTGCCCTCAGAGGGAAGCATTTCTTCCCAATATCCTGTCTAATCTTGCCCTCTGACAGCGGGAAGCCACTCCCTCTTGTCTTGTCACTACTTACTTGTTGGTTTGTAAAATCGGGAAGACTGTATTCCCAGCCCCACAGCCAACCTGCATAAACAGAGCAGAAGTATACAGTGAAAATAATTCCTTCAGCACATCCATGCAGATAATTTTTAATCGTCTCTCTACAGCCATGGAACAAAGACCAACTCATGAGTAAAGCTGAGCATAGCACTGACCATTTTTAAGTGTCCCTGCAAGATCTGAGTGTGTTAAGGTCTGAGGAACAGGATTACATGTGTGGGAAACCACTAAGCAAGTTCTTGTTGAAGTCTTAACAACAACCTATATATTGTTATTCTTTCAAAAGCTGTTTTTGCTGGAATCCCAAACATATCAACCAGTATGAGTCACTGAAGCACTGGTAAAGGTCATGGATGAGTTACATTCACTTCTATAGAAAATCAGAGCAACAGAGAAGTTAAGTTTGCTTTACCCTAATTATTCCTACTGCTTGTTCCCATTTGAAGAGATGATGGCTCACACAACTGTATTTGGGGAATTTGCCTCTGAATGTTTAAGGAATCAGTAAAATTGAAACAGACTGAGCAGAGGTTTTGGAGTGACAGATGTTACTGAAAGTGCTCAGGTGAGACAGGAAAGGTACGTTGAGAACACCGCAGTCTGAGGAAATCTTAAAAGTGTCAGATCAAATTCAAAAATCAGAAGGACAGTTCATCCTAACTCTTCTTGGAAGGATAGGACTTTCATAAAATACTAAGTATTAAACACATCCAGTAATACCTACACTGATCAACTAGAGGTGGCATAACAAAAGGCCACAACCAACAGTCAGGAGTCCAATATTTAGAATTGCCACACACTTCTCTGGGACAAAGCCCGTATCAGTGAGGGATTCCCTGTTATCACAAGGGCCTTACAGAACAAACCCAAGAGCATCTTTACATTCTTGGCTTCATTGCTTTGTTTCACACCTACCAAGGCAAACAGGAGTCAGCACAAACATGCAAAAGATAAATGACAAGGGAAAGCTTTATATAGAGCAGAAGAATCAGCTTCTTCAAAAGATGACTTTTAAATACTTGTTTGAACATCTGATGGCAATAGTTTGGCTTTCAAACTTGTAAACTTCTTATGGTCCTTGTGCTCTGCCAATTCAGAGTCTGAACCAAAAGAATCCCAACAGATTTAGTTCAGTTCTAAACTGCCCTCTGATTTTTGCATTTTACTGACTGAAAGCAATCATCCACTCCCTTGCTGTTTGGAAGTGATACACACTTTTATGCCTCAGTCACACTGACACAAGGGAGGCTTTGATGTGTGACTTTGATTTACAGCTCTTACCTCTAATATACGGTAAGAGGCAGCTGATCCTGGGTAATCCCCATCACTCTGACGCAGCTCACTGTCTTTCTGTGCAGCCAACTGCTCTGTGCAGCCCCCAGGTGGGCTTCTTATCAGGTTTAACTGACTCTCTGTCCTGGTTCCCAATGAGCAATGGCCATTTTCACAGCTTCCCAGCCCTCCATTGTTGGATTCTTCTGTGTTACTAAATTCATGCATGGAATCTCCATTTTGGCTTGAGTTCCTGTTAGGTGCCAGCTCAGGAAATTCAGTGAACAGCCAGTGCCTGTCCTTGAAGAAGCCATTTTCGTGGATTTTATAGAAGTCATCCCAGTATTTCTTAGCATTCAGCTCGTATTCCTCTGTGAACACAAGCAAAAACATCACCAGACATCAAATCAGAAGGTCTCAGAGTATAATGAGTTCAGAGAGTGAGGGATCACTGCAGATATGCACCAACCTGCTTTAATAAGTGAAATTATTGACTAAAAATCACCTTTATTTAGATTTGCAATCCCACATAAACACTCAGCCTGTGTCCTCACAGTCACATTGTTAGGACTTAAATAGGGAAAAGAGAGAGAAGAGGAAAATCTGTCTCCTGGTAGGATTTAAAGGAGGCTGGCAACAGAAAAGGTCTCTCTGAAGGTGATTGGAATGAAGAAATCCAGGTTTTACTTCCATCTCTAATACTAACTGGTTCAGTTCACATGAACAATTAATTTAGAGTCTGATGACATTAAGTGTCAAGCACAACTCCAAAGGAATTTTGTGAGAGCTGCCTGGAGCTGAAAGTTTCTGTCCAACACACTGCTCCTATTTTCAGGTGAAGAAACAGAAAAAGTAGTCAACTTTCCAGGCCTGTCAGAAAGCTCAGTTAGAATTTACGAAATCCTCCAGATTACAGGACAGCATGTTTTTCATGTTTTGCTGCAGTCCAGCCCAGACAACTTTGCTTTCCATAGTTCTGTGTCAGGGCATCACACATTTATGAACTAAAACAAAAGAGGGGAGTCAACAGTGACCACTGCATTAAAGTACCAATGGAGAGCTAAGGTGGACAGGCTAAAGATGAACAGAATTAATTTGAGCAGCAAAAGCACTTTCACATCAAATGGGTCATTCCAGGATCAAGATGAGCATCACAGGGAGCTGGAAAAGCTCTTACAAAGCCATGATCAAGTGAAATTTGAGTCACCTGCAAACTTATTTCCATACACTTCCACAGATTTCAGGTCAAGCACAGTCTAGGGGAACTATTTCTTCCACGAGAAGCTACAAATCCAAGCGACTTTGTCTGACTTCATCAATGTGATGAGTTCTCTGTTTTGGGAATTAACACCTAATTATAGCATCCTACGCTTGGAATCATCTAGAGACATTAACATCCATGGCCAGAAATCCCAATTGCATTCCAATAACAAGTAATTCCTCAACCATCTTTGCAGGGCAACAAGTGCATTACTGAATAAAAACATTAGGAGGTCATTATTAGCTGAAATGCTGTTTACTTATTAGTCCTCCTGAAGAATGTAAAACTGTTTCGAAGTGAGACAGTAAAGTGAACCCAGAACATCTGGAAAAATATGTAGCCTCAGCCAAATACAGACAAAAATGACTTTAACAAAAGCACTAATCAGTCATATGTCTATTTTTAGTAGGATCATAGATCCTGCAGCACAAAGAGCTATATATAAAAGTAATCTCTTTACCTCAACGACAAGGATTTTCTCCTTTTAAGAAGGCTGGCCCTTAAACCCTGAGCTGAAGGAAACTTTAATGTCTGATATTAGACACAAGCAGAAAGTTTGTGCCATGATCTCACTGTAGGTCACAGTGAGCAGGGCCACTATTTGCATGGAAGAACTCAATGACTGCTGAATGCTGGAAGAAGCGCTACTGATCCAAACCCTGGCATGCTCTGTCCTGAACTGTCTCCCATGTACTAGCAGGAATACACAAGGCTTCTGGGGCTGAAACGCTCTTTCACCTAATGAAAATAAAAAATCCCGATTCCCGCTCATCTCCAATAATCCCATGACAGCCTGACTGCAGTGGAATGCTTACCTGAAATGCTAGGACAAAATTCCAGCCCAGCCATTTTGGACTGCCCACATTTTTGCCACATTACACTGGTGAAAAAGACATTGTGCTCTTCCTTTGTTACATTAGAGTGAAATTCTGTTGAATGCTATTGAAGAGCTGTTACACTCCAAACCACATGGGAAGCTTTATTTAAAGCTGATTTACCTCTGAGCCTGGTGTTTTCAAAGCCCTGAATAAAGGAGCAGTTATATTATAAATACAAAAAACCAAGGGCCAGCTGACAGATTTAAGCGAAAATATGACCATGTTAATTTTTCAGTAAGATTTACAGTCAGAAAAGCTCACATCATACTTGTTTCAGGCCCTTTTGAGGGTATTAGCTCACAGTGCCTTCGGTGTGCAAGCCAGATTCCTCCACAGACTTTCCTGATAAGGAATCCTGACTTTCTGCTCACCCTGGTAAGCACACCCCCAAAGCCAAGCCCATACTCACCCCTTCGCTCTGCAAATGAAGGGCAAACAAAAGTAACTGTTCACAAAGACCAGAAGAGAATCAGGGACCTTCTGAACTGCAAGGGGGCTAATTATGGAACTTCAGAAGGTAATCAAGAAACCTCGATTTCTTTCCCTTTATTTTCCCAGCCAGGAGACACATCTTCCACATACCCATAGAACTTCTCTTCTTCTTCAGAACTAATCCTCACATCCTCAAGAAGTCCACAGAATAATACAGTCATAATGACCAATACTCTGCCTTTGTTCTCCTCCTTGGACATTCTGATTCTCAAACTACCAGACCCTTCAGGCGCATTTGCCTGGGCTGCCTTCCCTACTTTTCAGCCATCCCATTGTCTCCACACGATTCCCAGTGAATCGCGACCATCAACATTTGACTGGCCTCCATTGTTCAGTCCAGGAAATACATCATGGAGCTCTGACAAACTGCTCCAAAAGCAAATTGCTCCACAATTTCCTAGCTGTATATAGGTTCTCAAAGCATGACAGACAGCACCCTTTAATGCTAACCAGATCCTAAAATGCAATCAACACAATGGGCATCACAATGGAAAACTGCTGGATACTTCTAGGAGTCCAAGAAATTAGGAGGGTTACTCTTTGGTATAATTAAATTTGCTATTGTGAACACAACTGGAAGCTATATGGAAGTGTCTCAATAGTTCCAGTAGTGCTCAGCATCGTCTTACGGGTGACACATCAATTTAATTTGAACAAAAGGAACAGATCTACTCTAGAGCTCGGCAGGGTATAACAACATCATCAGACAAATTTCTTATCACACCAAAGAATCTCTACCAGGTGTGGAGGAAATGCATTATTAACCATCTCAGAATGGCTTCAACCATGACTTAACCACAGAGCTAAGCACCTTGAGCTTGATTCAGAGACAGGTAAACTCTGCATTTTGGATTGATAAATATCCTTTAAGCCAAATAAAATAAAAACTTTGGAATCCCTTTGCTGTCTATCTGAGGATAAACAATCAAGATAAAATAATTTTTCTTTCTCTGATGAAATTCTTCTCATGCAGTTTTTCACTCTGTAGAGACAGATACGGACACTACTTTATCAGACCCTTTAAAGAGAAAATCAGCTTGGATCAGGGCTCACTCCACAGCAAGCCAGCAAAAGAGACTGGCTACTAGCCAGTACTAGCTTTAAAGAGCAAAAAAGCAGAGGCAACAACTCTACACTCAAAGAGGTTTGTTCACACCAAACACTAGCAAGTACTTAACATATACAACATGACAAAGAAGTTCAACCCAATCGTACTGCTCCCAACCAGGAGGAGTCTCTGGAGAAGGTGAAAGAGTCACAGAGAGGTAAATGAGGAACAGAAATGCTCCTCCTCCTCAATTTCCCATTATCAGACGTGTTAATACCTTCTGAGTGACTGGGAGAGGGGGAAGGGAGGAATTGATGATGTCCTGATGTGGCTCTGGCCAGACTGTTCCATTCCTGGCACAAAGCCAAGACTCACATGAGGACACTTCTCCAAAAGTACCTTGTTTATCTTGTGGCAATAGTTGTGAGCTGTTCTCTTGAACTTTACTCCTGGCACTGGCTTCCTGCTCTTCTGACCATTCCACATTATCCCTGTTGTGAAAAATAAGATGAACTAGAGCTAAGCATGGTAGGACAAAGACAGAGGGTATGAGAAAGGTCTGGAGAGCCCTCCAAATGGACAGGGGTGCAGGTGCGATCCCCAATTCCAGCCCAGCACCAGCACAACAGCCAAGTTAGCACATGCAGGTCCTAGCCCTGAAGAAACCCATGGAATTGCAAACAGAAGAGATTCTAAATCTATCCCATTTTGGATGCTCAGTCAAATTTAGAGGGAATAGATCCTTGCTAAAACAATGAGGGCACTAAGCACAAAACTACATTACCTTTCTCAAGTTTAAATAAAAAAGGCAGTTGGGTTATTTGGAAGGTAACTGTTAAATCAAATTGTGAGAAAAATATGCAGGAAGCTTTAAAGCATTAAGAATTTTTAATAATATCAATGCGCATACACAGTTCTGCAGTCATTAAAGTGATTCACTTGGCCTGTTTTCATTAAAACAAGTGAATGAAAAGCAGAATACAAGACCCAAGAAGCAGTTCTTGTCTCAGAAGAAATTAGTCTTTTGATTTTAACTCACAAAACAAGGGCTTAAATGTTAAGTCTGTGAAAAAACAGATTATTAAGAATCTCCACAGGAAAACTGACTATATGCTTTTGTAACATACCTTTTGTATAGAATAGTCCCAGAAGGAATGACAGGCTGACACATAAATATTCCTTAATTATAAATTAAACACACCCAACTCTTAACAAAGTATAGCAGCCAGAGACAAAAAGTGGATCTATTTGCCTCAAAAATGCAAAATACCTTCAGTTCCCAGCAAATTAGAGAATTTAGATGTTTAACTGACTTAAAACATCTTCTGTATCCAAATACAGAGCTCCTGTTCCAAGTACACACCTGGCACAACCTCATGGAAAGAAGGATAGGTTATGGATTTCGGACAGGAGGTAATATACCTTTATTAACCACAGCAATAAAACAATTGCTACAGCCACAGTAGCCTGAGTAATGCTACTGCTTCGGGAGGGGCTGAGAATGGCTCAGAACTCTCTGTCGATCAGCCCTGAAGGCTCAGGACACCCTGGAGATCAATCCAAAAGGTTCAGGAGCCCCCAGGGGATCAGTCCCGAGCGCTCAGGACACCCTGCGGGTCAGATCCAAAGGCTCAGGACCCCGCAGGGATCAGTTCCGAGCGCTCAGAACCCCGCAGGGATCAGTCCTGAAGACTAAAGGACCCCAGGGACCAGCACTGCCGAGCACCGGCGGCATAGCGCAGTGCCCTGCCTGGGGATGCCGGTCCCCGCCCGGCCTCCAGTCGCTGTCCAGCCGCCAGCCCTACACTCATCGCTCCCTCAGCCCGCTCCGCGCCCTGGTGGTATCTCTCGACGCGAGCCCGGGGAGGAGGGCGGTCCCTGCGATCAGGGCCCCGAAAGGCGGAGCCGGCAGGCTGGGGCTGGCCCGTTACACAGCGCTTGGCCATAGACACCGCAAATCGCAGAGGCGACGGCGAGCCCGCCCCGGCCACCCCCACCCCACCATCGTGCGCGGGGAGGCATCACACGGCAGCAGCGTCCCGGGCGGCTCGCGGCGGTCTGGAGCGGGCAGCGGCCGCATCCCTCACGCACCAGGCGTTGTGCTGGAAGAGCCGGGCGGGGTCGGTGAGGAGGCGCCTCCCGAAAGGCCGCCGCTCCCGCGCCTCGTAGGGCGCCGCCATGACGGGCCGGGCGGTGCCGGAAGCGGAAGCGGCGCCGCGAGATTCGACCCGAAGGAGAACTGCGGGAGGAGGTGACGTAGGAGGGGCGGTCAGGGGGCGGTGGTGCGGGCGAATGGCGGGCAGGGGCGGGAAAGGCCTGGCCTGGAGTTTATCCCGCGTTTCGGGTGATACAGAAAGTTTAGATCTTAAGGGTCAATTACAGATTGTGAGTGCTACTGGTGCTGTTAAATTTTGCAGCTGTTATACTAGACAATGTATACCGCTTGCTCAACACTTATTATGCTTGCCAAGCAGAAAGGAAAAGNCGGGGAGTCCCGGAATGGGACAGGCTGGAAGGGACCAGGCTGGAAGGAAATTGGGATTCGTCTGGTCCAGCCTTCCTGCTCCAGCGGAGTTATTCCAGAGTATATGGCTCAGAATCCCACAATGGTTTGAGTGGGAAGGGACCTTGAAGACCATCCTGCCCCACTCCCTGCCATGGGCAGGGACACCTTCCACCATCCCAGGTGGCTCCAACCTGATCTTGGACACTTCCAGGGATCCAGGGGCAGCCACAGCTGCTCGGGTGACCTGTACCAGGACCTCCCCACCGTGACGGGGAGGAATTTCTTCCCAATATCCCATCTAACCCTACTCTTTCAAATTGTACCCATTCCCCCTTTTCCTCCTACAACGAGGTGTAATGGATTCAAGTTCAAAGGATTTGAACGGATTGTCCAGGATTGCCTCCAGACAGTTCTTGATTATCTGCAGCAATAAAAACACCACACCTTCTCTGGGCAGTCTGTTCCAGTGCTTGGTCACTGCACAATGAAGTTCTTCCTCATGTTCAGGTGGAATTTCGTGGGCACCAGTTGTGCCTGTTGTCTCTTGTCCTATTGCTCCACCGAGCAGAGTCTAGCTCCATCATTTTGGCACCCCTTTAGATTTTTATTTATTTACCCTTCTGGGAAGAGGGAGGGAAGATGAAGGAGGAAGGAGGGAAGTTGAGGAGGCCACCAGGATGATCAGAAGGATAGAACACCTCTTGTACAAGGAAAGGCTGAGAGAATTGGGAGTGTTCAACCTGGAGAAAAGAAGCTCTGGGGTGACCTAATTGTGGCCCTTTCCAGTACCTGAAGGAAGCCTGCAAGAAAGATTTACAAGGGGCTAGAGTGACAGGACAAGGGGGAATGGCTTCCCACTGTCAGAGGGCAGGGTTAGATGGGATATTGGATGGAATGCCTCCCTGTGAGGGTGGGCAGGCCCTGGCACAGGGTGCCTGGAGAAGCTGTGGCTGCCCCTGGATCCCTGGCTGTGTCCAAGACCAGGTTGGAGCAGCCTGGGGTAGTGGGAGGTGTCCCTGATTATTGCAGGGATGGGACTTGATGGTCTTTAAGGTCCCCTACAAACCATGCTGGTATTTTGTAATTTTGTTCACAGCATGCAAAGGGAGGCACAGGATGACCTGTCTCTTTCCAAATGTTATGGGGCTTTTTTCTGCCACACTTGAGGGAGTCTCCATCCATCTGCACTGGCTGGTGCCATCCCTGAGCTCCTCAGGTTGCAGGTGGCAACCAGAGGTCAAAAGGGGGCAACATTGGCTTGTGAAACAGCACAGCCCTGCTCAGCACCAGCTGCTGCACCCACAGCTTTGGAGGGACCTGGTACCTGGGAAGTTTAAACTGCACAAGGGTGTGACATGCCCATGGTGGCACTTCCAGCAGTTCCTTTGCAGAGCAGATGGCAGCCGTGCAGATGCTTTTGGATGTACAACCAGATATAAAGCTTTTCTGGAAATCTCATCTTGAGGCCCCTGTGTTTTGTGTTATATGTTGTTATATAAGGCACAAATACCCCAGCAGAGAGGGGCACTTTCCTCTCCATGCCATAGAGGCAACTCACCTGATAATCTGAAACAATTCTTCTGGGGCAGAGCTTCCAACTCCACCCACTTCCCAAATACTTTGAGGTGGAGGATTCCTCTGGTAATTGAAGCTGCCTGAGTAATTTTTCCTAAGGGCTGAAGAGGAGGAGAGTGGTCAGAGCTGTGACTCAGCTTTGTTCTCCTTTCACAGAGCTCAAAGAGAGCAGAGATCCCAGCAGCCTTGAGAAGATCTGGACAAGTTATGCTATGGGGATCCATCCCCATTTTTTGCAGTGCTGGTTAGGTATCTGGCAGGGAGGACAATTTCCTGCAGTTTATCATTAGCCAGAAAAGGTAATATTGACTCTTTCTGTGTTCCATCTGGTAAGAGAAGAGCTTGGCCCCTGCTCTCATAGCCAGGAACATCTGTAACAAACTGGAAAAAGGGAAAAAGTGAGAATCTGGGCTAAATTCATGGGCACAAATCCCCATCATAGCATGATGCCTCTGTGGCACCTGGAGGTACAAATGTAAGGTACTAGACCCTGCTGAGATAGGAGAATGGTTTTACTGCTGGAGGAGCCATCAGTCCCTCACCACCAGAGACTTGCTTCCATGTTTGTCCCATGTGGGTGGAAACTACTGCAGTATTTTAAGGGAATCAGTTGCCTCATGTTAACATCACATCCTTGTCATCTGACACGCACCAGTACAGGCATGCAGGAGGCTTTTAACTAATCTGTTGGTTTCCAGAGATTTCTAGGTTTCCTCCAAGGAAAAAGACCTTAGATACCTAGCCTTAACTTCCTCTGTCCTAAGGCTTCCATCTTTCCTTGCTGGTCAGGTGAACCCTACTGGCTGTGGAGCCCAGGATGAAGTTGAGGTCTTGGGTGTCATCTTTGTGCTCTAGAGAAGTGCCCAGGCAATATTTGAGTGGAGCAGGGAGTGTTACCAGCAGCAGGGACAAGCTCTCCAGGGAGATTTCAGGCTTTGGGAGTGTTGCCAGCAGCAGGGACAAGCTCTCCAGAGAGATTTCTGGCTTTGGGAGAGACTCCGTCCACAGAATTCAGACTTGACACCTGCCATGGCTCTGAGGTCAAGTGAGTCTCCTCTGTGACCAGGTCAGAGCCCAGATTATCCACAATGGCTGTGCCCTCTGTAACCAGAAAGTGTTGGAAACCTCCCTTGCCTGCTGGCAGTCAGCACAGAGAGACTTGCCAAAAAGAGGTTATTAATAATAATAATAATAATAATAGTGACTTCTTTGCCTTTTACCCACTCCTTCCATCTCAAGATCTGAAGAAATGTAGCCACAATAATGCAATGAAACTCCCTCCCCCCCAGCAAGGTTGGATGCTGAGGCCAAGGAGGATGAAATTACATTTCCATGGCCACTCATCACCCATCACCTCCTTCAATGCTCCACCAAATGTACAGACACAGCCCCTTCTCCTGTGCCCCGCTGAGGGATGGCACTGCTGAGACACTGAGTTCACACTGTGCCTCTGTGCCATGTAATGCAAAGCAAAAATTCAACCCAAGATTAAGGGGAGTGCAGAAATAAAATTTAAGCTGTGCTGAGTGTATGGTGTGTCCCACACCAGAGTGACCCAAAGAGAGTTGCAGAGACCCAGCAGCCTCCCTGTGCTCCTGTCGCTGGGCTGCTGAAGGAGAGGCCAGGTAGGAGCAGAGAGCAAGGAGGGGAATGCCAGTCCCCTCCTGTAGTGTGTCCTGGGCTTCCTGCAGCTCCTTGCTGGCTAAGGGGATAGCTGGAATCTACATTGTGGATGTCAACCAAGACCCCAGGTGATGGGGGAAGGTGGAGTTAGTCAGTGGGGAGATATCATAGAGTCATGGAATGGTTGGGGTTGGAAGGGACCTTAAAGACCATCTCCTTCCACTGCCTGCCATGGGCAGGGACACCTTCCACTGTCCAGGTTGCTTCAAGCCCTGCCCAACCTGGCCTTGAACCCTTCCAGGGATGGGGCAGCCACAGCTTCTCTGGGCACCCTGTGCCAG
This sequence comes from Drymodes brunneopygia, assembly GCA_013400955.1. Lineage (NCBI taxonomy): Eukaryota > Metazoa > Chordata > Aves > Passeriformes > Petroicidae > Drymodes > Drymodes brunneopygia. Next base: position 106,044 of record VZTZ01016275.1, read on the forward strand.
GGCCTCCCCACCCTCACAGGGAAGAATTCCTTCCCAATATGCCATCTAACCCTGCCCTCTGACAGTGGGAAGCCATTCCCCCTTGTCCTGTCACTCCAGCTCTTGTAAAAGAGTCTCTCTCCATCTTTCCTGTCAGCTCCTTCAGGTGGTGCAAGGCCACAATAAGGTCAATCTGAAGCTTCTTTTCTCCAGGCTGAACAATCCCAATTCTCTCAGGAAATATGTTTGAGGAAGGGGACCCCAAAATACAACAACCTGAATTATTCTGTGATTTTGTGCTGAGGGAAATGCAGCATTTTGGCTTTTTGTTTTTAATTCCAGCTTTTTCTTCTTTTCTTCTCTAAATCTACCCAGCAGACGCTCCAGATCGTGAACTATCTTGAAGTGCCGATGTACTCACCATCCATGTCCTTCAGTCCTTCCTGGAGATTCTGTTCTGGAAAGTGGATTTCCATTGAGAGTGTTAGGAATTCAGCACTCCAACATTGGCCTGCTTCCCTAGAATGAATGGTGAGATGTGTTTCATTTCAGAAAATTCCCTAGAGACCTAGAAAACCCAATTCTGGGTTATGAATCAGACAAAACACACCTTTTGTCATCTTCTGGCTGCATTGGAAGTGCTTTGTTTATTTTGGGGGTTTATTAACAGAAAACAGTTTACAAAAGGAGTTGATGGGATCCAAGGAAAGAGAGCACTTCAGCACTTCTAGGAATTAAAGTAGCAGTAGAAAGAATCCTGGCCTTAAGTGTTGCTGTAGGAGCTGTGTCTGTGGGGATGGGTTTCAGGGTGTCCCCACTCCCTGGAAACCTCCTTGGGGCAAATGTCCCTGTTCAGTGTGGGAGATGATCACTCAGCAGCCCAGAAGTTGGAAAGCTTGGGCCGAGAACGTACAGACACCACCATCTAGTGGTGCCGGCCTCCAACAGCCTCCATGCAGCCCGGAATTGGCATGTTCCGCAGGGTTGGAACTACTACCCCTCCCCAATGGCTTCTCCAGGGAGCTGAGAGCAACCACGAAGTCCACACCCTGCCGCAGGAGGGACGTCTGGCTGCTCACTCTCCTCTACTCAGGCCGGCACAGTGACATGCCTTGATTTTGGGGGGAAAAAGCTACTTCAGGCTCCCGACAGCTGCTCCTTGTAGTCATGGGCTTGATTCTGCAAATAGCCGTGCTCCCTGGCATCAAGGGGCAGTGAACTGGGATAAATTGGGGTCCTGTCTTATCCTACAGCTCCATGGGGAATGAAGTCTCCTGCATGAATGGCATATATGGAATTGTTGGGAAGCAACCTCAGGCACCCTGGCAGGGCTCATCCTGCTTCTTCATGTTGCAGCCAGGCTCTGCCTTTGCCTTTCCCTCAGCCCACCAGTAGACAAAATGCTCCTCCTGGGGCCAAACCCAGCTGGGCCCACCTCAGATCCCAGCTGGGTGCTGAAATCACCCATTGAGCCCCTGCCTGGCACAACTAGGGGCACTAAACACTGCCCAAGGTGCTCGAATACAGTATGGGCTGGGGGCACCTGGTACCCTGGGGTGTGTGGGGCTTGTCAGAGACCCAAGCAAACAGGATGTGAGGTGTGGGGGTTCACTGCACTTGCAAGGGAGTGAGGTGCTGCCTGTACCACAGTCTGCAGTGGGCTTTGGCCCACCTTGTGGCCACCCCCAACTTGTTATTTACCCTGAGGAGGGAACCAGTAACAGAGAAGTGACCCCGATGGGGGGCCCACAGCCCTTCTTACCTGGTTCTGCCATCCCTCAACCCATCTTGTCTCAAACCAGCTCTCCTAGTTGTGCTGGGGTGTCAGGGGCAGCCCTCAGGGCAGAAGCCTGGGCACAGGCTGGGGACACTGGTACTGTTAGTAGTCTGAGGTGTTGTTTTTTTTTTAATTTTTATTTTATTATTATTATTTTTGTGATGTGAATCACTGACACTCTAGTGCTGCCCATCCATCCCCGGCCCCCCCTCCAGGGCTCAGCCCCAGATCCCACACTGCTGGGACAGGCCAGCCAGGGAACAGGGACACAGGGCCAACACCACCTCAGCCAACACGCTGCTGGGGCTGTTGGGGCCAACCCCACACCAGGAACAAGGTCACTGTTGCTTTTTGGGGCAATTGAGGGGAATTGAGCCATTGTGCTCTGGCAGGGCAGGGACCAGGCAGCAGCACTGTTACAGCCCAGCACTGCCCCTGGGACAGCTCTTTTTTTTCCCCCAGGGGTGACACACAGCCCCAGGCAGCAGGACACAGCCTGAGCCCTGCCTGCTCTTCTGGAACTCTGAAGTCCACAGAAGTACACAGAAGTCCAGGGATGGTGCAGTTACACAGTCCAAAAAACACAGAAAGGGGAGAGAGGTGGCCAAGCTCAAGGGATATCGCGTATCATGACCCTACTGAAGCAGCTGCTTGCACGTCCATGTGCTCTGCGGAATGGGGGCAGTGGAGGTGGACAGGAGGAGCTCAGCAACATCCCAGGGGCTGAGCCTGGCTGCAGTTAGTAGCACTACAGCTGATGCTACATGCACTTGGCAGGTGGTATAGTCTGAATGGACTGGAGGGAGTGAGGGAGGGCACTGTCACGTGGGGCACAGCTTTTTACCACCCTAGGTCACAGCAGCACCGGTGACATATGACTGCAAGAAGAAAGGAGCTGCTGGGCTGCTTGAGCAGTGTCTTCCCCAAAGCCAGTGATGGCTCCTGCCTGCTGGCAGCTTCCCTGTTGCCACGGAGAAGATCCCTGTGCCCAGAGGGACTGAGGCCAGTGCAAAAGGGGATTCCAAGCGGGCAGAGCTTCACCAGCACAGGCTGTGGAGGAGAGCACAGCTCAGCATGTGGTTCAAGCAGCTGCTCCTGAAATGTCCTTGACCCGATGAGCACCGAAGAGTTCACAGACTGACAGAGATCATCCCATTTCTCTGTGTTCAGTGTATGGAGGGGCCACTGGTTCTGTGAGTGACCCACTGAGGTAAGGACTGAGGTTTGCCATGAAAAGCACGTTCCTGCAGTTACGGTGGGGTGACAGACAACAGGGGTTGGAGGCAGTCAGGGGCTTGTTAAATTACATGCAGTCATTCACACAGGCAGACACAAACAAGGTATTCTGTAAACTGCATTCCAGGAGATCCCACAGATCCTCAGCTGATCCCATGGCCAGTGCTGGATGTGGCATCCTTACACATTCCCGCGGTATGTGATGTTGGTGAAGGTAGATGTGGCCTCTTTATACAAAGGGTTATGGGTCTGGAGGAAGAAGAAGATGAAAAAGAGCATCATCACCTTGTGCTTGGCATCAACATTTGTTCTACTTAATATCCGGGGTAACTGAGGCACTGTCTCAGCATGGAGTGGTGGATCCCTGTCTCCACCCAAGGCTTTAGATGAGCAGTTTAATGGCTCCCCATAAGGCTTCATGGGGGAGAATAGGGAAAAGCTGCTGTGGGGGAAAGGAAAAGCACCAGGAGCTTAGGAGAAGAGAGACCTCTTGAAAGAGCCCCCCATCCCATCCCATCCCATCCCATCCCATCCCATCCCATCCCA
>VZTZ01016275.1:109765-261501 GCA_013400955.1 Drymodes brunneopygia
CCATCCCATCCCATCACTTTGTGGGGGGTTAGGAGATTGAGGAGAGGTAGGAGAGAGGTACCAGTGCTGTCTCATTCCCTCCCTTGTGCTCTGGGTTCCTCAGTGCTTTCCAGCATCCTGGGGCAAGAGGGATATTCTGCCTCACTCACAGGATGGAAACACTGATATGAGCAGTGAGTAAGGTGGTCATGCTGCTGACAAGTGCTTTGGATATGCTGGAGGTGGGAAAATCGTCTAGGACATCTCCTATGACCTGTGCACAGCCCCTGGGACCACAGCGGGCTCAGGGAACTGACGTCCCATCTGGCAGTGTCACCTTGAGTCCTGCCTGGGATGCTGTCCCAGGCTTTAGAGAGGAATGGAACAAGCTGATCCTTAAGGACCATGTCATGGAACCACAGACAGCAGCTTGGGCTCTCATGCTGAGAGCACTGGGATCTGGATCCCTCAAGCCAGGGGCTGTGGGGTTTTGGGGCTCATGCCCAGCACACCCAATCCACTACCCCTCACCGTGTCCCACTTGGCCCTGGTCTTCTCCTCCTCGAAACGGGCGAACTCACGGCGATCATGGATGGTGATGAGGAGCTTCCAGATGAGCAGGGCAGCGAGGCCAATGAGCAGGATGGCACCTGTCACCGAGAGCAGGACCACCAGGACATCTGGCCCCTTTGGACAGTCTGGAGCAGAGAGGAGGGCAGGGTTGGAAGCAGGCTCAGCACCCCCAGGGCAACTTAAAGCAGCTCTGGGGCTACCTGGCCATGGGTACATGGAGCTCCTTTGGTCTCAGGAGGGCATCATCCTCCTCTGCAGCAAGCAGGAGCCTCCATCCTGAGCACAGCAGGCTCTGTGAAGGAGGATCCTGTCCATGGGGCACCTGTGCCAAAATACTTGGGAACCTGCCTGTATGGTGGAGGTCTGCACCCAAGCCTGGAGCCAGATCAGGGGCATCACAGGTCCCACCCACAGTGGGGGATGACACTGGAGACTAAATCCTTATGCTGGTGGAAGTTTGCCCCAAGCCAGCAGCCCACTGGCACCCCGTCCTGGCCTCTGGCTGTGTATCAACACTGAGTTGGCAAATGGGGGCAGCGAGATCCAGTGTGAGCCTCCGCAGCTCCTGCTCCCCCTGCACGCTGCCCAGGGCCATGTGGCCACCCCAGCCCTTGTCTGCCTTTCCTTTCCTCTCTGGCCATGGGGCTGGGGAGTGTGGGCTGTTCCCTGCCCATGGCAGACAACTGCAGTGAGAGCTGGTGGCTGCCTTCACAGCCCTGCTTCCAAAGGATGTGCAACCATGCAGCCCCAGGCTCAGCTGAGATCAATGGAAACCCTGGGGCTGCTGATGCAAGCCTCCTCTTATCTGCTGCCCAAGAAAAATCACTCCCACAAAGTCAGACACAGGATCAGGGCAGTGGAAAGGTTGAACCCCCATCCTTGGCCTCAATGAGGGGATGAAATAACTTAGGAAACATGATACCTGAGAGGCAGGAAATTACTGCCCCGGTGGCACTGAGCAGGGAACAAAGAAGTTCTTTAATCCCTCTCAGCCCCCAGCCATAGTGCCCTGTGAGTCTGGCTGGAGTGGGAGGTACAAAGGACACTCAATATCCCCCCATTCCCTACAGAAGCCCAGCACATTCTGCAGCCCCCAGCCTGAGTCTGGCAGCTGGGTCTTACCAGGCTCCTCAATGATGTAGAGAATGGACTTGCCACTGGAGTCCTCGTAGTACTGGAACCTCATCACACAGTCATTCTCATCCTTATAGGTGCAGTTCACGGCATCCTTGCCCCTGTCACCTGCCAGAGTGAAAGGCTCTGAGCCCCACACACAGAGGGAAAGTGTGTGGTGTACACAGTCCCCTGGTTTCCTCATGTTAGGGCAGGGCTTGGGTCTCCTCTTACTCAGTTCCTGCACGGTCTGGATCTCGTCACGGCACATGCGGCTGCAGGACTGCTGCTCCACCAGCTTTCCCCGTTCAAACTTCTTGCACTCCACGCAATCCCTGTGGAAGAGGAGGGAGGTACCGTGAGCTTCTCCGTGTTCTCCTCGGGGAACTGTCACACCTTTCAGTCCCAGGCTGTGGAAATCACAGCAGTCCCAACCCTACCAGGCTGCAGATAGAGCTCCTGCCACCAGTGCTGCCAGTTCCACAATGGGATATGACCCTTCCCAGCTCTCTGCCAGCCCCCAATGTGGTATGGCCTGTCCCAGCCCTCTGCTCTCTCTCACTTTTTGATGGTGCAGGCGTCTGGGCAGGTGGGGCACTTCTCGCAGGTGTCTCCATAGGAGCCGGGCTGGGTGCACTCACAGCGGCCACATACGCAGGAGCCATGGCCGCTGCACACCAGCCCATTGCTGGACATGCAGGTGTCAGTGCGTGTGGTGCAGTTGCAGTAGTCGCCTGTCCAGTCTGAGTCACACAGACAGTCCCCACAGCTGCACTGTCCGTGGCCTGGGGACAACCAAAAGGCATCAGGACTCTGTCTCCACAGAGCCTGTTAGCAATTCCCCATACGGATGCCTATGACTCAGAGCAGCAGCTCACCCTCTGTGGGCATGGCAAGGCAGACCAGCCACCTAGGACAACTCCTTTGCACTTTCCTTGGGGTGGGACACAGAGCAGCTCACATGAAACCCAGACCTTCACCATGTCCCCAGTACTCCTCTTAATCCCATGCAAGCAAGAACAAACTCCCATGTTTCACGCTGAGCTGCCCCAGCTCCAGCAGCAGCAACTGGAGATGCTCCATCAGACCCTTCTCTGAGCAAGTCAAGTTCTGGCTGTGGCTTTGAATTTCAGATTGAGTCAGGACATCAGGTCAAAGCCCCCAAGTGTCACTCCTTTCTCAGGCCTGGACCAGGCAGGGAAAGCTGACTGCTGGGAAAAGCCCAACGCACGCTCACCGAGACTGGTTTAATCAGACAGACAGACAGACAGACAGGCATGCTCAAATCCTGCCAAACCCTGGAGCTGTTTGGATTGTGGTTTGATTCCAGCTCGAGGATGAGACACAGTAAGTGGTGGAAACGCTGTGGAGCTGCATGCGCTGACCTGTCCTAAGCCCAGAGCACAGCAGGACACGGGAATGCTGCTCCCGGCGGGGGATCAGCTGGGTACCGTCCCAGCCATGCCCTTGGAGGCACTGGCATGTGAAATAAATGTGTAACCCCATTATTGAGGAACTAGGGCTGAGTCACAGGAAAATAGTGCCACGCTGGGTGACAAGGCATGGAAATAGATGGGTAAGTTGGGGAAAAGTGTCTCAATGGGATGGGATCGATGCCAACAGGGTCAGAGAGTTCAGGTTAATTAACAGCCCACCCTGGCCAGGGGCAGCTCTGCATCATTGCCCTTCACATATCCTGGGGACCTGCAGCCCTTGTTCAAACAGGAACAGGCTCCTTGAGGACACTGACTGCTCAGAGTGGGGGAAACCCAGCATTTCCACCTCCATTATCAGCAGGCTGTTAAGATAAAGGATCAATCTCTCCCACCTCTCCCCACACCTCCCCCTCCACCCTGGGATTTCGTCCTGCAGAGAAGTACTTCTCATGTGTTTGAGCTGCGGTTTGAGCAAGGTCCCTGCCCTGTGCACCCCAGAGCTGCTTCGTTTGGTCCCCACCAGGCCTCCTTTTTAACTTTCTAGCCCATCCCCCCTTCCAGCTCTCAGGCACAGGAGGTGATATCAGTGGCCAAAAAGGGAATAATTCCCCTGGCATCACTTCAGACCAGGGCTGGTCCAGGGAGATTCACAGCTGAAAAAGCCAGAAGTAGGGACAACTCATGGGACAAGCCCCAAAATGACTGGTGTCTCCCTTGCCCATGATCTCCGGTAGCCTAAACAGCCCCAAGCTGCCTCCCTGCCAAGCCCAGCACTCACCCGAGCACATCTGGCCCTTGAAGCGAACACAGGAAAAGTCATCACACTCGCAGTACTTTCCTGTCACCTTCCCAAAGTCGCTGCTATGGCACACGCACTGCCCACAAATGCACTCGCCACGCTGGCTGCACAGGGGCTGGCCCGGCCGGGGGCTGCAGTTGTCCTGCTGTGAGGGGTTGTACTCCTCCTCTGAGCACTCGCAGTGTGAGCCCAGGCGCCCTGGGTTGCAGCGGCACACACCGCACTCCAGTGTGCCATTGCCATGGCTGCAGGATGGGCTGTTGGCCTCAGCGTGGCTCTCACAGGAGCACTCGCAGTTGAAGTTCACCACCACCATCAGGCTGTCCTTGAAGCCCACGGGTTTGATGGTGAAGGATTTCTGCTGCTCCTGGGGGCAGCCCCGCACTTTGGCCTCAATGCTGAAGCTCACCTGGAGGGCAAAGGTGTGTGTCTGAATGTCAGTACCTGTTCCAGTCTGTGACCCAGCTTAATGAGCTCAGAAATGGGACCCATCAGGTCTCTTTGGGCTCACCAAAGCTTATCAAAGCTGTCCCAGCACAATGTGGATCAGATAATGTGCCTGCCACAGTAACCAGGCAAATTTTAGATTTGATATTAGGATTTTCTTCACTGAAAGGTTTGTCAGGCACTGGCACAGGCTGCCCAGGGAAGAAGTAAAATCACTGTCCCTGGAAGTGTTCAAAAAAACTGTAGATATGGTGCTTAGGGACATGGTTTAGTGGTGGACCTGTCAGAGATCAGTTAGTGGTTAGACTTAATGGTGTTACAGGGCTTTTCCAACCCAAATGATTCCAGGTTTCCATGCCCTGTGGGCAGCATCCCAGGCTGAGCTAGAGAGATCATAGAGTTTGCATCAAGCTGATTGAAAAAAGCATTTTCCTCTTTGCACCCACCCTGCTGGATCTCTCTCTCTCTAGTGCTGAGATTCCAGGGTCCCTGCCACCTGGGAGGTCGTGGGACAAGCAGATGGTGCTGGTGCAGAGCAACAGATGACCTGGAAGTGCTGCTACACAGAGGGGAGAAAAGCCAAGCCCATGAGCAGGATCCTTACCGTGTCCCCGATCTTGAGCCCCATGCAAGACTTGAGCCCAGGGATGACCTCGTCGTTGAGGCAGGTGGCATTGAAGGCCAGCGACAGCTCTTCAGGGAGGTCACGCACCTCCAGTTCCACTTTGGAGCGGATTTTCTAGGGGAGGAGAGAAGACTGATGAAGACAAAGCACAGGCTGGGCAGGGCTCAGCCCTCGGAGGGTCCTCTCCTGCCCTCACCACCACAGTGATGCTCCTATGCACATGGGGAAGGAGCCAAGTGCACCAAGTCTTTCTCAAGACTCAGCTGTGCCATTCTCTACAGGGAAAAGGCTTCAAGACGGAAGGGACAGGCAGTGAACACAGTGATCTCCCACCCCCAGGGTGCCTGCACACATGGGTGGAGGCAGATGCTCACAGCTGATCCAAGGAGGATGCTTGGGGCTGAGGGAGCTGACAAATCTGTGTGGGTTGTTGGCAGTGGGAAGCAGTGGCTGTTTTGGGAGGGAGAGAGCTGTTGTGGGGCCGTCACACTGTACGCTCACCCCGTAGGAGTCCACTATGAGCTGCAGGACGTTGCTGGAGTCTCTGGACAAGGTGCCCACGGTTGTGCCTGGGATCAGCTCACTGTAGTTCTGGAGGAATATCATAAACAGGGTCTGTTTGTGATGGTTGGGCCAAAACCCATCCAGACATACAGGCTGCTTTGATAGGAGAGGAGACCACCAAGCCATATCCAGCCACCCATGGCCCACCAGCCCCCCCGGAAGGTGGCTTTGCACAGCAGCTGGTACCTGGTAGAGGCCAACAACTGTATCTGTCACAGCAAAGATCAAGTTGATGTTCTTCTGGGAGAGTTTCTCAGTCATCAGGCCCAGAGAGGGATAGTCCTGGGGAAGCAGAGAGATATAGCCTAGGAACATGTCCCCCACCTTGGTCCCCATTGTGCTCTCCAACCATGGCTGGAACACCTTTCCCATCCCATGGGGACCCAACAGGAGCTCTGGGCTCCACAACCCCATGCCTGGGTCAGGCTTTACCAATGTGGTGGTGGCAGAGTAGAAATTATCCTTGTCAATGTGGCACTTGGCATCATTGGGCTGCACAATGCCAGCCAGCCGCCCGTCCAGTGCGATGTGAGTCTTGGCGTCCGTGGTGAAGACAAGCAGGTGGGAAGCATCATTCCTCCAGCCAATTTTTTCCTGCAGTGAAAGGCAGCTCCCAGACATGTGTCAGCACCCCACTGCTGCCTTTGGGCCAGGGGGTCATGGCTTGGTCTTAGAGACCAACCTCTGCACAGGGAATCAGGGCAATTGCTCTCCCAGGGAAGTGCTGTGGGAGTGTGGGGTCTGGAAGGTGGGCATGGGCTGCTTGTAGATGAAAGATGAGTCTTACTTGGTTAGAGTGTTTATCAAGGTTGCTAATGACTCAGGGATGCAACACCTCCAGCAAAAGCAAGGTGCAGGCACAGGAGGGGTTGTACTTCTGGTCACTGCAGGGCTGACATGGGGTTGTTACCAAGCACCTGCTCCATTCCTCTCCCCTACCATGATCCCATGAGAGTCCTGCTCTTCCCTTGGCTATTTGGCTAGAAATGTCTCACTTGAATGTTCACCCTCTCCAGAAATCTGTCACAAAACAACTCAGCAAGGCTTATGATCATGTCCTGGAGGGATTGGTTGGTCCCTGCCAACCCACCTGGCCCAGCCTGGTGACCCTGTCCTGACCCCAGCCAGGCCTTCCTGCCCCTTACATCACACACGGTGGCCTGGATGATGGCATCAAAGCCGCCCTCAGGTGCGTCGCGGTTCCGGGAGACGTTCTGCTTCTGCACCTCCTCGTTGAAGCGAGTCACCTCATCAGTGAGCGACAGGACGTGTTTGTACCCAAACATGGGCAGGCAGGTTTCCCCGATCCTGTGGGAGGAGAGCTCTCAGGGCATAGGGCTTGCCGGGCTCTTCCAGCTCCCATCCCTGCCCTACAGCCATCCCATGTCCCATGGTCCTGCACAGGATGTGCTGGAGGGAGCCAACTCCCTCAAGAGCCTGAGGCTGGTGAAGGACCTTTTAAATAAAATTAATGTTCTAGGGATGCTGGTCTCAGGTCAGCTTGCAGCCTCAGTCCTGCTGGGATTTTTAGGAGTAATTTTCTTCGAGCCTCAACATTTCTTTTGAAAAAATGATGCAGAATTTTTCCCTCAAGACCTTTCCAGAAGTAATGATATTTCTAGTTTAGACCTGCTCCTCCTCCCTGTGCCAGCAGAATACAGGTTGCATCAATGTTTAAGCCCTGTCCAGAAGCAGGGACCCGCTTTCTCCACTCCCCTCCTTTCCTCCCAGGCTCAACTTCACTCCTGAAATCTCTGCCTACCCCCCTCCTAGCAGCCCAGGGGAACAGGGAATGGGGGATGAAATCAGTTCCTAACACCTCTGACATTCCTTCCTCCTCACACTCTTTCCCTGCTCCAGCTTGTTGTCCTTCCCATGGGAGACAACCTTTCAAGAACCTCTCAAACACAGGTCCTTTCTATGGGCTGCAGTTCTTCACCAACTGATGTGGATTTCCAGCCACATTCTGGTGGTGTCCCATCAACTTCTTGCCCTTACAGGACTCCCTCAGCCTGGACTTACTCATAGCAAGGGTTCTTGATGGCTTCTGGAGGAGATATGTACATGTAGGGGGAAATGGGTTTGTCCACAAAGGCCCCGAAGCCGATGCGTAGGTTGCTGGTGAGCTTACGCATCTCACTGGCCAGCTTTGTGCCCAGGTTCTGGATGTTCCTCAGATCATCCTTCATTGAGTTGGACAGGTCCATCAGGTAGTAGATGTCCACAGGGTAATCTTCTACTTGACGCACTTGGACATGAAATACCTGGGAGTCATCTGCAAAGTGACAGGGCAGTAGAGTGAGAGCTCATCTCCTGGAAGGGGCAGGGATTAGGGAGAAGGGGTCAGCAGGAACCCAAGGGGATGGTTAAAGCTTCTAGGAGGAGAACATCACCCTTAGACAGAGGGGCAAAGCCCTTACTCAGGTGCTTGCACAGGAGATGTACTGTGCACCCCTTGGAAGTGTCCAAGGCCAGGCTGGATTGAACTTGGAGCAACCTGGTCTAGTAGAAAGTGTCCCTGCTCATGGCAGGGAGTGGAACAGCATCATCTTCAAGGTCCTTTCCAACCCAAAACCCATTCTGGAATTCTATGGCAGATGGGGGTTATGGCTCCCGTTCTCCTAACCTCTCAGTGCCAGGACATGAGCAGATCTTCCTGTCCAGGGCTGACCTCCCAAGATATCCTACAGGAACAGCTGGATGAAGTGAGGGAAACCCCCAGTGTGTGGGCAGCAGGTCTTATAGGGATCACAAGGCAGGCTCCAAGGCTGCTTTGGACTTCTCTGAGCTTCCAAGGACTCTGACCATTTCCTGTGTCCTTCCCCATTCCTGTTCCTTTCCTCTCCTCTTGGCTCTCCCAGCCCCTTCTGAGGAAATTTTGGTGAAACATTTTCCATTGAAACAAAAACCTCCTTAGAAAGAACCTTCTGGGAAACAGCCCAGTTTGGATGACTTTTGCACTTAAAAAAAAAAAAAAGCTGAAAACACTTTGGGTTGACCTTTTATTTTGGCCTTTTTAAGAGACACAGGTCCTTTCTTCTGATCTTTGAAATGGTTTCTTTGAGACATAAGCCAGGGCACAGCTGCAGCCTTGTCGGAACACCTCAAATGTTGAGAAAAAAAGCCCTAACTGAGCTTAAATTATTATTGTTTTCACATTTCCATCTAAATCTGCATGCCACGTTCTTTCAGGACAAAGAAAGTTTCAAAATTTATGACAGCTCCATCCCCTCTCCAGCTATGCTGGGACCCCACCATGGAGCCAGGGGTCCCATCTTTGAAAGCAGCTGTTTGTCCTCATTGAGCTGAAACCATGAGGATTCTGAGCTTGTGGGACATGAGCTGTGACCTGTCCTGCTTGTATCCTTCGTGATTTGGTCTTGGTTCATGAGTCAAGGCAGATGACTTATGCCAAACCTTCTTGGTTCAGCAGAGATGGTGTCAAGGTGGGGGTCTCTCATCTTTATTCCAAGGAACAGGGATTTACAGCACTCAGAGCAGCACACTCACTTGCCTCCTGACAACTACCTCTAGACCTAAAGAGAACAAGAGCCACTTAGTAGTTCCATGTCCCCATTGCGTGGGGACACTTCTGCCTGCTGTCCTTCAAGTGGGGCAGGACTCCTCCTGGCCATGCCCAGGGATGTGCACAGAGGGCACGTGCCCAATAGTTTTGCCTGCTGCTTGGCATCCTTGAAACTCCTGGATGCTGACAAGAGACCAGAGCAGTTAATTGGCTCCAGCCTACCTGGCTGAGCAGAGCCTGGGAAATTACAGGGATCTGGTGGCAGCCCAACGCTGTCAGCTGCTCCGCAGCTCGTTAGATATGAACTGACTTCCACCCAGGCATTCTGAGCACAGCAGCAGTGCCTCAGGTCTGAATGGCTTTATAAAATACCCATGTGTTGTTGAAGTCGCATCCCATCCTGCCCCTCAAATACCTCAGGATTGAGTCAAGAGAACGAACACAGTGATCAGACAGCTCAGCTGCCCACCAGAGATGTTCTGGGGGATTCTGTGCAGCCACTAGCCAGGCCTTGCCCCCAAAGGACACGAGACCGTCTTGGCCAGTGAGGCAGAGTGATGGCTCACTCAGCGCCTGAGCCCTTTGGGTTATTCCTACTGCATCCCCCCTTCCTACAGCAGTTTGGGGGCTCTTACCTGGCCGCAGGTTCAGCTGTATTCTCTGGGGGCTCATCTGGGTGGTGGTGGACCCCCCCGAGCCCTTGTTGCTGAGGGGCCGGTCCTCCAGGATGGTGACGCTGCTGCTGGGGGACTCGATGTGGTCCTGCCCACAGCCATTGTGCAGGAGGTTGGCATGTAGATCACAGCGAGGGGTCGACTGCACCCAGACCTGTGGGAGAGGGACACGGTCAGGAGCGTCCCAGGACTATGCTGGGAGAAGGAGAAAGGCCCCACCTTTTCACTGGAAAGCCCCTGCTTTATCACTCCTAACTCCAGACTAGGATCAGAGGCTTCCTAGGGCACACGGTCTCTTCCTGAGGAAGGCAGCAGACAGAGGGGATTTGGGATCAGCAAGTCCTGCTGGGGTTCAGACCAGGAGCCCATCAGCCCTTGCCAAGGAGTGATGGATAACACATCCCTGCCAACCTCCTCCTGACTCCTGGCAGCTGGAGCCTTAGGTTTGGGTTTTGGCAGAGCTAAAAGGAAATCCTGTCTCTCTGGGATGGCTAGAGGAGGGTGTGGCAGGATGTGAACATGGCAAGCTGGGTAGAGGCCGTGTGGGATTTTTAAAATCATTTATTACTTTGACAAAAGACAAATCACCTTTCCCCCCCATTTTCCCAAACGGGCCCTTAGAAACCCCACCATGAGCAAGGACTGTGTCCACTGCGGGTGAGCTCATTGCACAGAGCAGTGCTCAGTTCCTGTCTGGGAGTGGATCAGACCTATCTCCAGCTCTCCAGCTTCCTAACGGATGGAGCTAACTAGGGAAAGGTGCACCAAAAAAGGAGTGATAAAGTGCAAAGGCACTGGGGAGAAGCCTTGGAGAGCCTGTCAGGGGCAGGAAGCACAAAGTGTGGAGTCATGGTGAGCTCTAGCCCTGTCCTTCCTTTCCTAGAAAGCTCCCAGCTCCTCATCCTTATCACAGAACATTCAAGAGGGCTCCTATTCCTTTGGTTGCTTATGAAGACAAATATGGGAAGAATTTTTCTCCCAGCCCAACACTGCTGCGATCTGCTGCCGCATGTTCCTGCCCAGGCAGCACCCGCCCTCCCCTCCAAAGGGATTCTTTATCTCCCTTTTCCAGCCCAAATCTTTCTACATTGGAGTCCTCCAGCAGAGGACCACCACAGCCTCTTCCTGCAGCAAAGGGAGGTGGCACAAGTTCTGGTGAGGCTGGTTCAGTGCCCTCTGTGCTCCTGGGATGCTGGAATCCAATGCTGAGCCTTCCAGTGCTAGAGAGGTTCCCATTCAGGATATCAAATGCCCTGGGTTCAGGCTGGTTGAACCCAGAGATAAATTTGTATGTTTTATGCAATGAGTAGAAAAACACAAATGGTGTCAGGAGGCCCTGGCTGGCCTATGGCCCTCTGGAAACAGTGGCCAAGCGATAGCCAAAAAATACATCAGCAGGCGTGTGCCTACCCTGCCCCCACCCGGACAGTGTGCTGACAGAGAGGAGGATGAGTCATCCCTCCAAATTAGCTCCCTCACACCCACCCACCCACAAGCTCACTCCACAGGGCTCCCTGCTGTGGGAAGGGGTGGCTGGTTCACTCCAGATCCCATCAATCATCATGTACATTCCTGTCCCAGTCAGGGAAATCACTGGAAAAATATGTGGGTGAAAAGCATGCTGGGCAGGTGGGTTTTAACCGTGGTGCTCGGTGATACCTGGAGATCCCAGGGGGCTCCAGGGACCTCAGAGGCCTCATGGCAACTTATGGGATTAGCAGCATCATTCCTGCTGTGAGATTTCCATAGAGAAGCTGTTGAACCCCAGGGCTGCTCTTTCTCTGGAGCCCTAAATATAGTGACTGACTCAAGACTTACAGGAGCATCCCCAACAACAACTACCACAAAAGTGGGACATTTGGCTACGAAGCCCTGGCAGCCCCTAGTCTGTGGCTCTGCCACTTTGCTGACTCAACACCTGGGGCACAGTCCTAGAGGCAGCCCAAGCTTGCTGGTGACAAACTCACAGCACAGGGATTTCATCCATGAGAAACCCATTCCCTGTCAGCACAGCCCTGATGGCATCAGCTCCCTACAGAGATGTGGGGAAACATGTGCCCCCTCTCTATCCCAGCCATCCCACTGCGCTTCTCAGAGATACTCGCCAACTCTCCTTGCCCTCTGTCCCACTGCAGAGTGGACATCCGCTCACACTCCCTTCAGAATGGGAATCCTGATGATTTTATCCCCATCACTGCCTCCAGAGCTGATTAGTGAGGGCAGGGTCAGGCAGGGCTCTGGCAGAGCCAGTTCCATCCCTAAGCTCCCAGGGCGGGAGCCTGCAGGAGCTTGCACATTCCCCAGGACATCTCTGTTTTCATCTCAGAGACAACTACATGCAGCATCAGCTTCTCTGCAGGACAGCTCTTGGGAATGCTCAGAGCACAGATACCTCCACAAATTGAGCTAAAACCTTCCAGCAGCTTCCCTAAAATCCAAATCTGGTCCAGTCTGGCCTCCAAGAGACCCAGAGTGGGTGACATTTTGGGTGGGTGAGACCCTGAAGGATCTGTCACAATAATCTCCAAAGGGATATTAGAGATATGTCTCAGTGTTACAACTTGGCTAGCTTTTTCCAAAAAAGCAGATGAGAACATCTATTTTTTGGTAAGAGTGGTCAAGGTTTCTGAAAAATAAATAAAACTCAACTCTCCTCTGCATCAGTGCTGGGGGCGGGTGTGTGTGTGTGTGTGTCAGTGATCACAAGAAACCATAATGAAATTCTTCTCCAATCCAAAACCAGGATGGAGCAGGAATAACTCATCACCCCAGGCTCCTTGGGAAGGCAGTGTGAGTGGAAAAGGGCTGTGGTGGGAGCAGAAGAAGCACAAATATGGGCACTGTCCCTTTAAAAACGGGGGGGTGGTGTGGGGTGTGGGTGCAGTATCAGAGACCTCTCCCACCCAGGGAAATTAAACAAACCCCAGAAAAAACACTCATTTGCTAAATTAAGACAATGTGGTCCAGATGTTGAAGGCAGAGTTGCTGAGCAGAGCGCACAGCCCGGCTTTCCGGGGGACAGCTCTGGCAGCCGGATGGCTCCCTTGCTCTTGTCGTGTCTGCCTGGAAGCACAGCTAGGAGCAGCACTGGAAATATTTCCTTATTTGGAAACCTTTGTTGATCTGGAGGAAAAAAAACCCATCAGGGCTCCCACTGCAGCGTCAAGCCACCAGTGCAGCCCAGGATCATCGGCCGGGAAGGAGGAGCCCAGCCCAGCCCCAATTCCCCCTCGGAGATGGGATGGAGCAGGCATGGAGAGGGAAGCCAGGCCCCTTATCAAGCTGCATGTTTCAGCCACTCCTTGCAGGAGATAAGATAGGTGCAAACATCTTTATTCACACCACATGCCAAGAGTCAGATCTGTTGGGCACAGCAAGCCAGAGGCCTCCCCTCGGAATATGCATTGAGCCCAAAGCATCTGACCATTCTGATCCAGCTTGGATCACTTTTCTCAGGTCTTTTCCAAGTCCCAGTGGGCAATGTGGGCACAGCTGCAGCTGACAGAAGTGGATCTTCAAGGATAGAGAAGGAGAAAGCAAGGAAAGCCTTGAAGAAGGTTTCATCACCTCTCCCCACTCCCATCACCTCCCTTGGCTCTGCCCTGGGGCTCCTCTCCCATCCCTTCGGGAAACTCCCTTCTCTTAGCCAATGGATTAACCCCCAGGGCAGCATTTTTGGAGGGGAATGTGGCAGATCTGCTTGGCTTTCAGCTACCCAAACAGGATGATTTGAGAGCCACAGCTCAGCACTCCCATCCACTTAAGCTCACTAACCAAAACCTTGTCTTCTTCTCCCCTTATTTCTAATGAAAAAAGGCTATTAAACCCAGCCTTTAACCTCTAATGAGTATTTTCAATTCCTCCTTCCAGGCCTTCCAGACCCCCTTCCCTTTTCAGCCCTTCCAGGAATTAGGCTCCTTTAGCCAGAGCATTACAACAGGTTTCCAAGAAACAAACCAAAAGTAAACCAAAAGTTTTTAAATGTACATTATTTGAAAGATGAAGTGAATTCCTAGTGGAAACACCACAATTTCCCAGCTAGCTCAATGTAGCTCCCACCAACACACCCAGAAAAGGGGCATATTTTTGGGACAGGGTAGAAGCAGTGCCCACTGACCAAGTGCCTCAAGCTGAGACGTGAGCCAGGTGCCACCAAGGAATCTGTTTAGATATGATGGGAACAGATGGAGACTGAGCTTGTGGCTGTAACCTAGACTCATCCCAAAGGTTCTTCCCTTCCTTTACATCCCCTGCCCTGCTCAGGGATGCACTTCAGCCCTGCTCAGCCCCCAGCTCTTACCTCAGCAGAGCACCAGGCACAGAGGGGACTGACAGCCAGGCACTGCTTGCAGGAGTTCACCCCACGGGTGGTGCAGATGTTGCCCCCTGAAACAGCAAAACAGAGCAATTACAGCCCACAGAACCCCAACTCGCATGTGTGCTCAGCCACCAGCTTCTGAGCAGCCAGAGCCCCACCAGGCCCCTTCTCTATCCCTTTTCCCACCCGTAAACCCTGGATGTTGCCTCCTTGCTCTCCCCAGCCTGGTAGGAGCTGGGCTTCATCTTGCCCAAGACTGGGCATCATTCCCTACCTGCCAGCTCCTCAAAGGGTCCTCTCACCCCTGCAGCATCACATGGGTGTTGGAATGAAGCCACCACTGCTGGCAGGGGGTTCATCTATCCTTGTGCCCCCCTGCAGACACTTTGGGGCAGCAGGAGTGGAAGGGGTGAATTCCCAGGGGTGCAGGGTGGTACCCACAGCCCTGCCAGGGATCGGCTGCCTCTTCCCACCACCTCGACCCAGGGTGGTCGGTGCCACCTTGTGCAGACACTAAACTCAGTGGCTGGTCGTGGCTCAGCTTCAAATCCCAGGGAATCACAGGGAAAGGAGGGGAGTGAAATGGCACCAGTCCAGGAATGTGCTGGTGGTGGTTGGCACCAATGTCCCAGGCAAAGGTTGGGCTCTGTCAGTGGCCATGGGGACTCTAGGAGACACATGCTGCCACCAGTCCTGAAGGTCAGAGGCTGGTGAGTCCGTGGGGGAAATTAAAGGCCACAAAATGCCTGTGGGGCCCAGGGGCAGGAGGAGCTCCTCTGACACAGACCAGACTGGGTGGCCCTGTGGTTCCTGCTGCCAACGGCTGATGTGACAAGTGGCTGGGACATTGCTGCTGCGGTGTCACCCTTGGCTCTTCCTCCCTCCTGGGCACAAGCATCTCAGCAGTTTTGGGATTCCCCAGGCAGAGCAAACTGCAGCCAAGTGCCCACTTGGCTGGGACACACTGCAGCCTGGGGAGTCTGGGGGATGCCAGCAGGGAGCAGTGGGCACTAGGGCCTCCCGTCTGCCCTGTGTGTACCCCCATCCGTGCCCAGGGCTGTCCCAGTAGTGTCCCACAACCACAGGAAATGCAACACAAAGCAGAAAGAGGAAATGGTGAAACAAGATCATCAGATCTTTGAGTAGAACCGCAACCACAGCACTGTGCACTCCTCCCTGCGGGCATGTAGCTAGGAAGTGTGAGTGTACACACGTGTTCACACCTGTGTGTGTTTGCATGTGTGTCTAGTCGAGGGTGGTGTCACATGCTGTGGCTGTCCCAAGGGCCAGCGGCTGCTTGGGGATGTGCCCCAGGGTGTCCCAATCACACCTCTGACACCTGCAATTCCCACTTGTCCCAGACTAAACTAAAGACTGAGCCCAAGTGCCTTAGCACCAGCTTTGGGAGCTCTTTTCATAGCCTGAAAAACCCGGCTCCATGTGAGGATGGGACAGATTTTAAATGTAATGTTGCCCCAAAGAGTGAGGGGTTGGTCTCCACTGCTTTCTGCACCTCAGCAATGTGCCAGCAGCAGTACTGATCCTGGAGTGGACAGGGCTGGGAAGAGGGAAGGCAAAGGGCTCTGTGAAAACAGCAGCAACAACACCACCTCCCATGTCTGACACTGGCTCCTGCTGCATCCATGTGAAATCCCTCGTGCCCTGCCAAGTGCCGGTGGCTGCAGTCGGGGCATGTGCCATGGATTTGTGCTGTGCCGTGCAGCTGGGAGCCAGCTTAGTCCTCTGGGAAGCAGGGAGGCATTGCCCAGACAGCCCTCAAGGATGGGGACAGCCCTGGCAGCTCCAGGTGCTCTGGATTAAATGCTCAGAGCTGCCAACCCCAGGCCCACTTGCCTGAACATGGAAACAGCTTCCAAATCTGCAGGTTCCTGGGGAGCCCTGGTGCTTTGATACCTGGACCAGGATGACAGCCCCTCGCTCAGGGATGGGGAGAGGTGCCAAGTACCCTCCTGACACATGCCAGGAGTTTCCCTGCCTTCCACTCTCACATCCCTCAGATAGCGGCCATGTCCAGGTGCTGGCTCTTGACTGTGGTTGCTCAGCTCTGCTTGGGCAGAGTTACAGCAGCGAGTGCCACCAGCAACACTCCTGGTCCAGGCTCCTGTTTAATGCCAGTATGGGGTTTGTCCCTTCACAGTGGGTTTTAGCTGGTTCAGTCTCCTGGCTCTGCCCCAGCACGCACCGTGCAGGGGAAGGGCAGAGCTGACAAGGGCTCCATGAGGGCTCTGGGACATTAGACTCACTAGTCCAAATTCCGCCTCAAACGAGTTTTCCCTGTGACTTGACCCAGTCCCTCAGTCACTCCCTGCCTCAGTTTCCCCTGTGCAGTGTTCCCCTGGTCTCAATGAGGTTCCATTGAAACTCCATGTGCAGGATTCCGGGGTCATGTCTGCTGGCAGAGACACAGGGTGCCTCGCCATGCCATGAAATCTGAGCTTGGGGCTAAGGAGCCCCAGGACTGCCCCTCTGAGCTCATCTGCTCCTCACTATTTGGTACAAATTACCTCCTGCCTGTGTGCAGCCCCTGGACCCTGGTGATTTCCTTTCCTTCTGCTACCACCCCAAAGCCCAGGGCCCTTTTATCTGGTGTCCTCCCTCTTTTCTGGGGTTGTAAATCCAGTTTCCTGGTGGATTTTGGAATGAAGGCCACAGAGCCAGGCAGAGCAGTGTCATGGCTGGGGAGCTGCACATGGGCTCAGGTGGGGCTATGGCTGGGAAGTCCTTGTGGGAGGGATACTGCCATTCCCAAGGCTGCCCTTGGGTCTGACATCACATCGTGGCACTGTGCCAGTGCTGGTGGCTCTGCCTGGGGGGTCCCTGCAGGTCTGTATCTGCCTGTGGTGTCCATCACTCCATGACCAAGACACTTTCCTGGGGATGGAGGATCCTTCCCTTTCCCGGAACCAATCTCCAGCACTGTAGAGGGCCATTCTTGGCTGCACTTACATGGGGCTGAATGGAGCAGGGCCTGGGCAGCTATGACCATCCAAATATGATGCTGGTCCTGCTGTGAGCAGGCAACTGCACACCCCCACCATGGGGAAATGTCCCTTTTTTGGCATTCCCAGCACTGGTTGCATGGCTGGATGCAGGGATGCAGTGTTGGGAGGGTTTTGTTGGAGCAGGGACCATGCGAGGATGTTGGAACAAAAGCACAGATGGGTGAAAGTGGAGGATGTGGAGGATGTGAAAGATGGGGAGGATGCTGCAGCTGGCGTCCCCTCAGGTTTTGGCCCTGTGAGTGCCTGGCAGTCCTTCCCAGACTCAGGCACTGCCTGGCTGTGAGCAGGTCAACA
The DNA here is from genome assembly GCA_013400955.1 of Drymodes brunneopygia. NCBI lineage: Eukaryota > Metazoa > Chordata > Aves > Passeriformes > Petroicidae > Drymodes > Drymodes brunneopygia. The sequence goes on from VZTZ01016275.1 coordinate 127,137, forward strand.
CCGACCCGGTACTGCCTATACTAACAAATTCTGTATTTTTTAGTGACTTTTTTTTTTCCATATTTGGAGCTTTTTTTCCCAGCCATAAAAAACTAATAAACCCAAGTACAAAACCTGCATTTTTAAACTATGATAGCAGCTGCTCTCACACAATGAGCTGATCCTAAAGACTCCAGCTTTTGAAAAAAAGTAATCCTGAAATACAGGGAAATGGGAGATAAACTGTGCAGAATGATGGGTACCATCAACCTGGGGCTGGGCAGAGCTGTGGCCCTGAGAGAGGTGAAAGCAGGGAAAACCAGAGTGGTTTGGGTTGGAAGCAACCTTAAAGTCCATCCGGTTCCACCCCTTGCCATGGGCAGAAACACCTTCCACTAGACCAGGTTGCTCCAAGCCCCATCCAATCTGGGATTGAATTTAGGGAAGTGATGCACTTGAAGCACCCCAGACATCTGTGGCCCAGCATCACCCTGTTCTGACTGGAGAAAATTACTCAGTCCCAGTCTGCACTGGTGTGGTGCAGGAGCAGCCACACACTTTGTTCTCCCCCTCTGCCAATTTGAGCAAGAATGAGCACAGAGAAAACGTGATAAAGACATTGGAGGAAACTTGATAAAGGTACAAACCACATCCTCTCCAGCCTTTCCGTTTGACAAAATGATAACGATCTGGACTTTCTTGGCTGATCCCCACCCTACCATTCTGGGGGTGTTTCTTCTCTCCAGCCTCTCCCTTCCTGCCAGCATCTTCCTGGGAATGGGATGCCCCAAACTGAGCACAGGCACCAAAGATATCATAGCCCCAAATGGCAGCTCCATGAACTCAAACTCTTGCGGGGATTATCCCATGTCCTCTACTGATGGCAGCTCCATCCAGCAGCAGATCAGAGCCTTAGGCTGTTCCTGGGAATTCACCAAAGTCTGGAATTCTTTAGACAGAACAATGTTGCCCCAAACCCCGTCTGGCCTTGAAAACAATGTGAACGATTTATAAACCACCATTTTGCAGTTTCAAGATTTCCTTTGAGCACTAGGAACACACCTGGGGAGGAGATAATGCTTTTCCAGGTTTTTCTGTACTTCTGACATTGGAAAACTTTTTAAAAATACAAACTACATTTGTCCTGAGATCATCTCATCCCAGAAATCAGATTTCTTAAAGAAAAGCATCAAAATAACATAAGAAAAATAACATAGGGCATAATCGCCCCCCCCCCGCTTTTAAGTGTACAGACACAGGGAGGGATTACCTGACGTGATTTCTCCCAGTGAATTTTCTGTTTGTTAGGGATGAAGCCCAAGTCACACCCCAGTCCTTCCATTACAAACCAGTAACCAGAGCCAAATACAGAGTAGGTAGAGGACATAAGCTCACCACACCCAGTAAGAATAATCCACCAAAGTATGTCTTGACCCTACAACATCCTTGCGAACTTCCTGGCCCCGACCCAGCCGAAGCCAAACTGGCTAGAGTGGCGCTTTGTATTTCGGAACGTGCTGCAGCTCAGGCTGCCAGCTCCCCCTCCGAGTGATTTTCCCATGAAATCACAGACACTGGGACTGCAGAAAGTCCTGGGATATGTAGAAATAACAGGCAACATCTTCACTAAATGGCTTTAAGCAGTGACAGAAGCGACAGAGTAAACCTACCCCAGCTGCCAGCAGCGCAGAGCAGGAGGATCCCGAATGTCAGGGAGAGTTGTCTCATCTTCTCTGAGCCCCGGGTTGGGGGGACTGCTTGGACCAGTCCCACCACGAGTGATGGGCAGCGGCTCTGGAGTAGCTGGAGGTTTTTAGCGGCCGAGGAGATGAATCATGGGGCTGAGTGAATGACACACATGGCGAGTGGGGCGGCCGGAGGAAGCTGCTCCCTCGTCACTCCGGAGTCCACGGTGTCCCCGCCCGCTCTGCCGCGAGCTCCTTATGAGGTTTTTACTCTCTCGGCTTAAACAGGGACCTAATAAACCCTGCAAGCGAGTCCTCCCTCGGCACTGGTGACCTGCAGCCTCGGGGCTCGTAACAGGCTCTTTCCGATAGGCTCTTCCGCCTGGCTTTAATTCCTTGCAAAATCTTTCTCACTCTTTCCTTTTATTAACTCTTGAAAGGCGGCTGTTTTTAAACCCTGTCTGAGCTGCTGGAGTTCAAGGATTTAAGGAGAAATAGAACAAATACACACAAATACGAAAGTGTGGGTTCTCAGCTCCCTCACCAGAGAGGGAATACCCCTGCTAAAGCAGAGCAGGGAGCTGAGGGACACCCAGCCAGGAACCGGACCTGGTGGAACCAGCAGTTTGGGTATAAACCTGGGCATCTCAAAGGGAGGGAAGCTCAGCTTGGGGATCACATAATTTAGACCTGATTTTCTTCTCGCTTGTATTGTTTTTCCCCTTCTGTGTCCTCAGGAATTTATCCTGTGCTGAGCAAATCCAGGGATTTGGATCTGCATAGGGATTGTGCCCTCTTAAACATTAGAACTGCTTATGTCTCTCGAAGAGGTTTTATAAACTTCGTGTTCCCCTGCAATACCAGGGTCCTAGTCAGAGCTGGGGAAACTGAGGCACTTGGAATACATATTAGGAGCAAAAGGGAGAGAAAGGCTGGAGCCATTTCCCTGGGATGCTCTCTCCCACCAGGTGACAGGGGTTGGGGACAGTAATGACACAACCCTGGGACAAGATAACCCAGCACTCAGAAATACCAAGCTGTGGAATACAAGTTTTTGAGGATGCCAAGAGCTGCAGCCACATCCTGGAGGTGCTGGAGGCTACGGACAATGTGTACAGAGCTGTACAAGAGCCACAGGCCCATGCTGGGAGATGGGGATAACAGCACTTGTTTCAGAGCTAGCAGCCGTCCATGAGTGGTGACGGTTTTTGTGAGGATGAGGTAGAGACTGTGCCTCAGGACCTGGGGACTTTCATTGGCTTTAAAAGAAGTTTTGGTGCCTCTTTGCTTCTCCACACAGCCCCACCAACTTTGAGGATGCTGCTGTCCTCCTAAGTGGGGATCACTGTCTGCCCGGGATCCAATTCCCTCCCCGGGGCTATTAATGAGGATTTGGCAAAGGGGACTAGGAGAAGCCCATCAACCCTCATGCAATATCAAAAGACTGTACCTTGGCTGAGACATCAATACAAACCCCAAACCTGTTTTTGGGCAGCTCCAGTCTTGCCCTGCTTCAGATTCTGGAGTCATGTCTCACTGCAGACCCCATTAGCCGGTTTTAGGGCATCCAGATTCCTTATTTTCCTGCCTGGACATGCTTCCTACATGGCCTTTCCCATCATGTGGGGCTTTCTTCTTACATGGTTGCCTGTTCCCATGTGCTGTGCTGTGTCATCCTGTGACTGTGTCTGAGTGTTTCATAGAAAGGAAGATGAGTCTTAACTGTCTACAGAGGACTATGAGATCCTGTTTGGCTCTGCACACCCCCAAAGTCAACTTGCCATCCATCTCCCAGGCCCTCTTCACCAGGGACTCATCCCACCCAGCTCCTGGCTGTCCAAACTGGCAAGTGCTGCTGCTCCCAAAGGACATGCATCTCTCTGTGTCCTGGAACAGCCTGCCCAGCATGGGCTGTGATACTCTCACATGGTGCAAAAACGCTAAAGAAAAAGGAAAAAGTCACAAAATTAAGTATTTGACCTGCTGTCACCTTGCTGGGCTGGTCTTGCCTGAGGATAAGGATGGCATGAACTCAATCCAACATGTCTGGGTGGAATTTCCCTGTAAACTGCAAGAAGGTGCTTCTTGTCCTGAAAACATTGCCAGGATGTGAATGTCCCATCCCTGGAAGTGTTCAAGGCCAGTTTGGACAGGTCTAGCAGAAGGTGTCCTTGCCTATGACAGGGAATTAGAATGACATGAGGTCCCTTCCATCTGAAAACATTCCAAGATTCCACAATGTCACCTCCAGGCGCTGTGTAATAGGCAGTGGGATGTTCCAGATTTTGGTGTCCCTGGTGAGATGAAGACAGGAGCCAGCAGGGGAGTGTTTGGGAGCCCTGGCTGACCCATCACCACAGGCTGTGACCCAGGAGCAATAGGTACTGCCCAATTCCATGCTGGGGTGTGCTGGGAGAGGAGATGCTGGAGCTGGAGCCACCAGAGGGAGCAGAAACTCCTTTGGTCTGGGAGCATGCAGGGAGAGGATCTCCTAGCCAAGCTGGAGCACTGGAGATGCTCTGATTTCCCGTGGGATTTTTCCTGGCCCTCAGGTTAAACACAAGCAGATGCTCATTGGATCAGGGTTTTCCCCTCCTTCCTATATAACTTCTGCAACTGCCCTAGCAGAGTGGGCAGCAACCCGGACAGAAATATCAAATGCAGAACAAGGAGGAAAATGCAACAAGTAAACCCTGAACTGACCAGTTCTGAGCCCCTAAAGTCACAGCAGCAGAGCAGCTGTGACTGCAGAGCACAGGTTCCAGGTGCCCAAAAGGAAGGTCACTTGACACTCTCCCTACCAAGCTGCCCTTCACCCTCAGTCAGCCACACGCTCCTGCCTTTGGCTGCAACTCATCAATCCTCATTTTTGTTTTATTAAAATCCCCTTGAGGGCTGGGCAAAGGAAAGAAGCTAATATGTACATGGATAAACCAGGGCAAGGTCCTCACACTCTGCTTTAAGGGTGATCTGCTGCGCTGGGCCATCCAGATACATTTCCAGGCAAATGCCAATGGGCAAAGCAAGGAAGTTGGGACATGGCAGTCCCATGTGCACAGCCCTGGGATGAGCAGGAGCAGGAGTAAGCCTGACAAGCTGTACACCCTGACTTGTGGTGATACTTTAGGAGCTTATGTAGACAGAGAGGGGAGTGATGGTGAAACTCCCCCTGGGATTGCCTTGGTGGGGCTGAAGGGCCTGTGATGCTTCAGCCCTGGGTGCTGTGGTGCTGCTGCTGTGAGACCCAGAGCTGGGGACAGGGCAGAGATCAGGGCGCAGTGCTGCAGAGCTCCCCTCTGGGGGAGCTAAGGAAGTGGGAAGGAGAGGTGAGGGAGACCATGTGCCCTGAGGAAGAAACCCCCAGGCAGAGGAACAGGATGCAGAGAGGGGCTGGATCCAGCTCTTCCCTGGAGGCACAGGACAGGCATCACCAAGGAGAGCTGGGGGTGGACAGGCTGGATTGGGCCACGCTGCTTAGAGAAGGAGTGGGTGGCACGGAGCAGCAAGTGGAGATCGGTGACAGCAGCGCTGACCTGAGGCTTATAGGAGCCTTTGGGGGACTGGGACCTGCCAGCAGTCCAGGATGAACACTGACAGTACAGGATGCTTTTGGGAGCAGGTGGGAGGGCTGAAGGGAGGTATGAGTTAGGTACCACTCTGCAGGGCCTTAGGGGTCAGCCCCCATCAGGGGGTGGCACAGGGGTGGGTGCCGGCACCCGTGGCAGGGCAGAGATGGGGTGTGCAGCATGGGGAAGGGGTGGGCAGCAGGGTGAATGTGGAGGGGGAGGAAGGCGGGCCTGGAGGGAGGCTGGAAGGGGGTGGAGTTGCTGTTTTTTCTTCGAACACGGTGAAGACTTTTAGCTTGTAACTTGCATTTGTGGAGCTCCCAGCCAGCAGCCAGCAGCTCTCCCTCCTGCACGATAAAGCCCAGGATCCGGCAGCACCACTCCGCTGTTTCAGGGGCAGGTTGGGAGGGCAGGGGCATGGGGTGATCCCCGGCTGCTGTCCTCTCCCCGAAGTCCCTTTCTCCTTTTCTCTCTTTCATCTTTTGCTTCTTTGGGGGATCGTGTTAACGCTCTGCCAGGAGGGATCTGGGATCCAGCCGTCTATCGGCTGCATGGACTGGCTTCCCACCTGCTCACAGCCTGGAGGAAGTTCCCTGTCCATCCCGGGCGCTGAGAGAGGAAAGACAGGAGGTGGCTTGGAGCTGCTGAGCCCTGGCCTGTGAAGGGCAGACAGGGGGACAACAAGCTTTCCTTTTACTTTTCCTGAAGATTTGGGGTCACACATAGACCATGAATGGATCCTTTTTCAACCAGACTCTCCTAGAGCAGGCAGCTGACCCCAACAGGACTCAGGGCTTGGGGATGCTCATGGCCTGCTGCAATGGGACCAGTGCAGTGCTGGCAACTGATGGCGGCTCCTTGGTCCTGGCACCTGATGAGAGGAGCCTTTTCATCACAAGGGTGGTGCAGATTGCTGTCCTCTGTGTCCTCTCCTTGACTGTGATGTTTGGCATCTTCTTTCTGGGCTGCAACTTGCTCATCAAGTCAGAGAGCATGATTAACTTTCTGGTGAAGGACCGAAGACCTTCCAAGGACGTGGGCGCTGCAATCATGGGACTTTACTAAAGCCACCGGGCCATTATAGGCAAGTGAACTGTCTGGACCTGGTGTTGAGATGCACATTCCCATGTGTTTGGGGCAACTGGGGGAGTGGGAAGGGGGAGAGGGGTCTTTTAGTGTGTCTATGTCCACGGGAAAGCAAACCTGCTCTTCCCAGTCAACAAACTGTGGTGGCGAATGAGGAAACCACCCCAGAGCTCTGTGAAGCACAATAAATGACCAGCATCATGTTGCATGCAGAAATGGCTTAAGTTTTGCATGAAACTTGCAGAAACAGTGATAATGTGGAGATCTAGACTCTTTACTACTGTTGCCTTGGATACCGTTACCTGGGATTTAGGGCTAAAAAAAAGGCAAATAAGTCATTGCAGAAGGAAAACAAAAGAACAAACTAAAGGGAGAGCAAAATACAGGGCACAGACCTCGTCTTTGAGAGGGGTAGGGGAAGGGAAGCACCATGTGGGTCATAAAACAAAGTCTGCATGCTAAAAAATGTCAATCTGTTGTGTTTTGGACCTCAATCATTCATCTTCTGGTAGTTTTGTAACAGGCAAAGCATGTTCTTCCTTATTTTCCTGAGCTATCCTGTTAAATAAACTGGCACATTTTTCTTTCACACTATGGTGGAGGAAGAAAAGGACCCAGATAAATATAAACCCCTCCCCACCCCTAAAGCAAAAGCATGCTTGTTTTTGTACACACCAGCCTCTTTTTCCAAGTGCTACATTGTTACAGTCCTCGAGGTTTTGTAATTTTTGAAAACTGGTGAACATTCAGGAAAAAAACCAATCTGTTTCAAGAGAATTTTGTGTTGTCTTTATTCTTTCTGTGTGTGTGTGTGTGTAGTTCAGGAATTTCAATCCTAGCTCCAGGTATAATCATCTCACCTTGAAGTGAAGTATAATTAGACCTATTTCTTTAAAGCAGAAACCACCACCATTTTCCACAGGCAAGTATGACTTTCCACTAGCAAATAAATTCATCAAGAACTGTGTATTCCAGGCTTGTGTTGAATACCTGCACAGTGCTGAAACAGAGACTCAAAGATGCTCTGAGTTCCTCCTGCAAAGCAAGATTTCAACCTCTGAGTTAAAACCTCCAGCTCCTCTGATCCTGATGAGCTGTCAAAGCTGAATTATGTGAGAGGAGGAAGACTCCTGACCTTTGTTCTGTGATGGGATTACAGCTCTGGCTGTGGGTGTGAGGTAGAAATAATTTGTGTTTTGTTGCATCAACAATATTCCTGCTGAGTTCACTTCTGTGGTGGGAAAGCAATCTGGGATACCGGAGGAGCTCATGAACTGAGCTACTTGGATGTAAATCTAGAGGAACAGATCACTGCCTTTCCTAGAGGGAAAAACATGATTAGAGAATGTTTTGTAATTAATCTCTATTTGCTGAGCACCTTCTCGAGGTTCCCACATGACACAGAGCAGGACCAGTGTAGTGCTGTCTCTGGTTGCTCCCACTGACCTGCTGCCTGTGTCAGCCTTAGGAGCACACTGACAACGTGGCAGCAGTGACAGAATTTGGGATTCATTTGGACTGAATTTGGACTGAAATGTCCTGTTGGTACCAGTGGAATGGCTGAACAGGCAGCTCTGGTTTTTATGAGCAGTTGCAGGTCTGCAGACCTGAGCCACCTTCCCAGTGCAGAGGGTTTGCTGCTCTGCTGCCACATATTAAGTGGCCTCACACAGTAGCCTGGAAGGGGATTTTGGTCCCTGCTGCTGCGAGGGTTGTTGATCTCCTGCAACAGACTGCTCAGAGAACTGGCACAGGGTGCCCAGAGCAGCTGTGGCTGCCCCATCTCTGGCAGTGCCCAAGGCCAGGCTGGGGCTGGGAGCAGCCTGGGACAGTGGGAGCTGTCCCTGCCCACGGCAGGGGCTGGCACTGGATGAGCTTTAAGGTCCCTCCCGACCCAAACCAGTCTGGGATTCCATGATGCTATGGTCTCTTTGCATATGAGCGCAAACCACCCCCATTGCAGGAGCACAGCCTGGTCAGACATGAGGGTAAGACATGAAAAATCCCAAAGCAGGCAATGACCCAGCTCTGCAAACACTTAGGCTGTACTTGTGTTTGTAACTTAAAGGTGTATCTGCATCTCCAGGCTGCAGTACTGTCACAGGATAACCCAGATGCACTTGCTGAACTCCCATCCCACCTTGCTTTCAGCTACCATTTGGTCCCTCTTGCCAGTCCATCCACCAGCTGTGGCCCCAATGTGAAAGACAACTCAGAGATGATGGAAGAAACCTTCCAATTTTATCAAGGAGAGCAAGGGGAAACAGCACAGGGAAAGCTGCCAATGCAATGAAAGGATCAAATTCAATTTTGCCCTGCAGCAATACCATGAGTGAAGCACCTGGTCACACATCTCAGCTGTCCCCACCTCTGCCAGGGCTGTGACAGCTGGTGTGTGTGGGGTGAGGGTCCTGCCACATCCAGGAATGGGGCATGAGGGTCTTCATCCGTTTTGTGCTGTGAAACATTCCAGAGGTAAGGAGAAACATCATCCACAGAAGGCTCATGTACAGATGAGCTAGAGGAGCAATGAAACACCCCAGGAAGCAGAGATGGGCACCTGCTGAGGCAGGTGGAGCTTACTCAGGACTCAGCCAGGAGAGGGAACATTTTCCACATGGGTCCTTGGGGCAAGAGCCCAACTTTACATTGGTTTGTCTTTCCTCTTGTCATGCTGTGGCTCTTTCCTGGCATCAGGGATGTGTCTGCATTACCAGATTGTGTGGACCAAGAGGAGGATCCTCAGAGGAAGCAGTTGGTGGCACCATCCACATTTGCCATATCACAGCACGTGTTCCCATATGTTTCTGCCTTTCTTGTGCTAGGGTTAAGACACTTAAAACACTTGCACACATCCTTATCCCATTAGATTCCCAATAAAAGGCTGATTACCCCACTGAGGAGGAATTATTTGTGGAAAAGAAGGCTGGCACCATGAAGGAACCCCTTGGATCAGAGATTGTGGGTCTAAAGACCATCTTGAGGTGAAGTCATGGTTGTTTGAGGGAAGGTACTGCGGGTACCACAACGCTCCCCAGATCTCAGGGGAACAGCTGTGATCTCAGATTCTGAAAACACAGCTGCCCTGCCCCAGAGACATGAGTTCTGCAGCTGGAGGATGAGGTTGTCACTGAAGGGCTTGTTGAGGAGAGCAGACTATAATGGCTCTTTCTGCTGCCTTTCCCCACAAGCTGTGGTGTTTCATCTCACACCTACTCATTTACAATAAGTTCGTAAGTGGGTGCCAGCTCCCAAGAAAATTCAGGATTTTTTTAAACTTTTATTTGTTATTATACTTTAATTTTTTTTAAAATTGTTGCTTGTAGCACAATAATTTCCAGAGTGCCCCTGGGGTGCCAGGAGTTGTTCAAGCATGACTGAGAGATGCTGCTGGAGGGACAGGGAGGGAAGGGATGTGCTTAGATGGATCATCACATCAGTGACAGACTAAGGACCAGCCATCGAGGCTCATCTAAAATCTCCTAGCAGTGGAACACAAGCCTTTGGGACTGGTTACACCGGTCTGAGTCACTGGTCCATCTAGTCTGCACCCCTTCTCTGAAAACAACCATGATTTTAGGCAGTGCATGGTCTTGGAGGTCCTTCCTAACCTTAATGATTCTTTGACTCTATGACTCTGTGGTCAGTCAAGTTGTTCTGTTCACCAAAAGCAACCTGCCCTGGACCTTCACCATCCTCCTCCAGGCACAGCTCCCTGTCTCTGGGCTGATCCCCACTTGCTGTTATTCTGCTCCAGCTGGAATTTCTTCTTTCTAGACAGGCAGCAGGGAAACAGCAGAGAAAGGCAAGTGAGAACAGCTCCTCCTGCTGAACAGCCTGCAAAGGGAAATCCTCTGCTTATGGAATCACTGGCTGTACAATTGAAGAAACAAAGAGGTGGCTTGACCCACCTGGAAAACGCTGGTCATACAGATGTCCTTGTGATGGGGAAAACATCAAAGTCCCAGATGATACCCACCTCCTTCCCCTGCCTTGGCAGTCTGGACTGAGGGAATGGAAGAGTTAAACATGAAGAGATAGATAGACAGATTGTGAGGGGAAGAAGGATCCCACCCTGAGCTTGGCATCAGATGTACCGGAGCACCTGCACCAAACATACACAGTATTTAATAATTCCTGAGAATCACCATGGTAATAAAGCATAGAGTCAGGTTGTTATGGTAACAGGGTTTCGGTTTTTTTTGGCAGGGAGGCATTACTTGGGTTGTAACCTCAATCCAGACTGAATACATTTCTGAGAGACCAGAAAATAAAAAAGAAGTAAAATGAAATCAAATTGGATAAGTAGCAGTTTCCTGTCTCTTTTCTGACAGTCCTGGGTTTGTTCTGTAGATAGGTGGAGGGAACCAGGTTGTGGCAGGCACATGTTGCCCTGGAAGGCCTGAAGAATAGCTGGAGTGGATCTCTGCAGGTTTAAACTGGGTGCTAGAGGGGGCGAGGGGCTAAACCCCTCTCTTGGGTGGGTCTGGGATGATGCTCTGCCACCACCTTGGTTTCTTGCCATGTCTCCAAGCTAGGTCCAGGTGTGTCCCCAGCTGGCTAAGGGAAGGACACTCTTGTCTCTGCAGGTGTGCACACACAAGGGAGCAGTGATGGACAATCCCTGATCCTAGCTGGGCCCACATCAGGGTGCTGTGGTCCCAGCTCACAGCCTGCCCATATCCCAAGTGATGGGTGTCCCAAATCTGGTATCCAAGACAAGACAGGCATTTGGGGGCTGGAAAGGGATAACAGACCACTTTTCTAAATCCCCATGACAGACCTAAGAAGAGAACACGCCTCCTGGGCTCAGGCAAGGTCTGCAGGCTGCTGTGCTCCTCAAAGGGGCATCCACCAAGCAAGATGGAAATTTCCTGTGTCTCCCTCCTGCCCTCCCAGCCGTGGGTAAAAAGGCACTTCCACTTCCCCTCCCAAGCCAACCCCTCCAGCAAGTGTATGAGGTCTGTCCAGCTGATGCTCATATGGAATTTTAATTCAGTGCTGGTTAAAGCAGCAGCTTTGTGACCCTGTTTTCTCTGGAGGAAGCTAAGGCAGCGCGTGATGGGTTCACTTAGCAGAGACATGGCTTGAAATCTGCAGTGCCATTACTCAGGAGCATCACTCTGTTAATCCACCACCCTCAGCGTGGGTCTCTTGTATCTCTTGTGCAAGAGCCATTAGCCTCCAGACAAAGCCTCTGTAGTCCATTAGCTCAGCCACAGAGGAACAAGTTGATGCCATCAGAGTCAGGGACTCAAGGGAGACTGAGGCCAAACAATGACAGAGTTCAGATCCAGCTTTGTCTTGTTGGAGACTTTGCCTGCCAGTTTCTCTGTTTGAAAGGGAAATGTTTCCCTGTTTCTGTGACTTCCAGCTGCTTTGCTCCTGAGGCTGCTGATGGCATTTTGGCAGGGAATTCCTCAGACTCCCTGCCTTGCTCTGGCCCCAGCCTTGAGCCTGACTGGAGCTGCCAGCCTGGCACTGGGCTTGCTCTCTACTCAGGTGTGCAGAGCACCTGGTACTCACCAAAAACCTGGGGCAAAGAAAGCTGCTCACTTCCAAATAAATGTGATTTTGCCAAACCAGAGCTGTTTTGGGATTGTGTGAGCATTTAAAACCGTCCTTGGAATAAAATGGATCTTCCAGCCCCATCTGTGCCAGGGAGATGGAGAACATTGGGAACATTTCTGGGCATGGGAACTTGACTGATGATACTGTTAATGTGTGTGAATGGTTCTGGTGTGGTTCAAACCTGTGCCAACAACCTGATCTGAACAGTCTCTGGGCAGTGGCAAAATGACAGAGGTAAAAGACCACAGAAGACTCAGGGACATTGAGCTTTGCTGTCTGTGCACAGGGAGTGTCTCATTAGATTTTGCAAGTGTAGGTGCCTTCAAAGCAGTTGTTTGGCTTCCCGAATCCAACTTAGTGTTCTTAAGTATGAATGAGGGATTGGAAACCTAATTTAGTTTTAGTCTGGAGAATATGTCTGTAAAACAGTGAACACAGGGAAGAACAAAACCTCAACAGCCTTGAAAACTGCCTGATGCAATTGCCTGTAGGATACACCTTTGGCTTCACACTAGTTCTCCCATTAAGATGACTTAGCCAAGCATTTCCCCATTAGTCTGGCCAAATTTGTGCTCCTCTGGTTTCAGAGACAGTTTCTTGGGCTTGTTTGTTCCATGAGCACGTGGTTATGGAAACTTGAGTTAAGAGAAAATCAGAACATTGCCAGCAATGAGTATGGTTTGGCACATCCCTGAAACTGTCACTCTCAACATGCTGGGAAGTGGTGGAGGCACTGGCAACACTCAGAGACATAAACATGTATCTAAAGTGACTGTCTCCGATCTGAAAGATGCTGCTCATCTGCATGTATTTCAGGTTGTAAGTGAAACACAAGTCTTGTTTCAGAGAGGCCTTTGCAGCTCTCTTCCTTGCCAGAAGCTCATTGGTGGGGATGACGTTTTCGTAGCAATAATTTAAGGGAGGTTAATCAACAACAAAGCAAAAATGTCTTTCTGTGAGATGAGTCTGCATGGCAATCTTGGCTGTAGGTCACAGATGCCTTCAAGGTGAAGGCAGCAGTTTTGTCACTCTTTGTTAGCCCATGGCATTCAGCTGGGAATGAGCACGGCAAAGCGCTCTCTCCTGGGGTGCAGTCAGGGACCAGATATTAAATCAAACTAATATTCTATTTTTGAATTAATAAGACCTGCCTGAATGTGTCTTCTCAGAGGAATGGGGCTCTTCTGCCCCAGTGACAGCCTTTGAAGACACCACCTCTGCAGCTGGATTTACTCTCCTAGCTGTGAGACCAGAGGACTCAGAACCAGAATCCCCAATTGGATCTGCCTTTTCCTTCCACGTGGGTTCACTGGCTGTTTATGAATTCCAGCAGTACCAGCTATGCCAGCTGACATGTGCTTTCAGTGAACACCACTACTTCTGTTTTTTGGCGTGACTCTGGAGGGAAAGGAGATGAGATCAGCCTTCCTGTGATGCTCCACTTATTCTGAAAAGATCCAATACTGCAAGGATATGAATTACAACCTCCATCTGATTGTGGATAGGACACTGGAAATGATGGCCAAGACAATAAGCAAGAAAAGGAGAAGAAAAACAAAAAAGGAGAAACATCTACCCCTATGGCATCAGGCAACTAGACTGGCCTTTCTGGAAAAGGGGCTGGAATTGCCGAGTCAAACAACTCTGGTTCTCCATGAAAGAGCCAGTTTTGTTGCCTTGGTGTGTATTGGTTTTGGAGGCTACTATACGTAGGTGTGAGGGTGGACACAGGTGCTTGTGCATCTTCCAGGAAAAGAAGGTGTGCATGAAGCAAGCCCAGGGCACTGTTCCTTTTCGATGGCAGCTGCCTGGCTGGTGTTGGATGCTGGCTCTCTGCCCTGGCATGGCTTGAGCTGTCACATATGCAGGGTTAAATCCAGAGTCATCCTTTTTTGCAAGCTCCACAAGTGTTCCCATCTTACAGGTTTCCAGGCAGCTGTGAATGCTCCCCTTCTGCTTGCATCCCCAAGTGCAGGTTTAATAGGACAAGACAGATGAAGAGGCAGTCAAAATGTAATTAGACTTTAATTAGCTAAGTTCTTTCTCTCAGATAATTGAAAATCGGACTAATTGGTTGCAATGAATTCCCAGAGCAGCAATTCATCCAGCTTGGTGTGTGCTCTGCCAGCTGCCACGAGGACCAACCTGGAAGTGGAGTGCTGCTCCCCACTGCTCTGCCATGCTCTGCAGGGCCCAGCTCCTCAGCTCCAGAGAGGTGTTAAAGCCCCCAAACCCCTTAGGCTGAAGCCAGGGAGATCACTGACGCATGGACACAGCAACACTCATCCTGCCTCATCCCACATTTCACAAACCAGGGAGCCAACGGGCCACTAAATCTCACATCCCCTGGCAGGACATGCCAACAGTCCTGTGTGACAGGATATACCCTGGGACATCTGCAGCAAGCCAGAGGGTCACAGCTGGAAAGGACAAGGGATTTAATCTCCACTTTCTCCCATCATGATCACAGTGTGCAGGCAGCTGATGGAGCTCCAAGTCTGGCTGTGCAGTCAATGCTGAGCCAGCTGCTCATCTCTTCTCCTCCCTATGCTGCTCACTCTGCTCAGCTGGGGGGTGTTCAAGAAGCTCTGGTTCAAAGTCAGAGCTGCCCCGGACTGATGGAAACTTCTAGGCTGCAAGTTGGAGGTGGCAGTGACATTTCCAGATCAGTCTTGCCAATGATTTCTGGGAGCAACCCACAGATTCAGTATAGAATCACAGAATTGTTCAGGCTGAATTGTTCAGGAAAGAGCTCCAAGATCACCAAGTCCAACCATCTACCAGCACCACCATCATGTTCACCATTAAACCATGTCCTCAAGTACCTCATGCACATGATTTTTGAACACTTCCAGACATAGTGGCTCCACCACTGCCTTGGGTATCCTGTTTCAATGCTTGGCAACCCTTTCCATGGAGAAATTTTCCCTAGTCTCCAATATTTTCCCTAATTTTCCCTGATCTCCCTGCCACAACTCAAGCCTTCTGGCTCTGCTGGAGCTCCCTTTTACATGAATGGAACTAAAGGTTTCCACTGTAAATGTTGATTAAACAAAGTGAAGCACTTTGTGGCTGAGGAGCTTTGGGAAGTAGTTTGCTTTGCCCAGGTGAATGCAATTTTTCTAGCAAGTCCCTTTGAGACTCCATATCACTGTTTTGTGGAGCAAAGACTTGGTCTCTCGTACAGATGGCAATTCCCAGTGGCCAGGAATGGTTCAGGGAGGCTGCACAGGTAGGAAAAACATCATTCTTTTCATTGCAGTACTTGCAAGATCATGCCTAGAAAAATGCTGGACTTGCTCTGCATCCTTGACTCAAGTTTCCCTTCTCCTTTCCCTCTCAGCTGCGTGCTGTGTGCCAGGTGGCTGCATTTCATTACTGAGTTTATAAAGTTCCTGGGGAAACAAGGCATGAAGAGATGAAAAAATTTGTACAGAAATGTGATGATCCCCGGGCTGGGCAAACGTGCAGAAGGGAGGCACTGATCACATTTGCATCCCTGTAGCTCATGGCTTTTTTTTCACACTTCCTTCTGCCTGGGCTGCATACTAGTGATATTTCTTTTGATTTGGGTTTAAAACAGTTTCTAGTTATATGTTCTTCCCACATGACTGGGAAGGAAAAAGAAAGAAGGCAGCTCTGCCATGGCAGGGAGCTCTGGATATTTTTATTTTCAAATCAAGACCTGACATCTGATTTTTTTTGGTTGCAAAGCAATTTCAAAGCACTCCCCTGCACTGACCACAATTCACAGAGGTAGAGGTGGCTCTGCCCACTCCATTCTTGTCACAGCTGTATGACCCACAACAAAAATTGTATCAAAAATAGTGTGGCAGCAGGACCAGGGCAGATTGTTCCCCTGTGCTGGCACTGCTGAGGTCACACCTCAAGTTCTGTGTCCAGTTCTGGGCCCCTCATGGCGAGAGAGACATTGAGGGGCTGGAGCATGTTCAGGGAAGGGAACAGAGCTGGGAAAGGTTCTGGAGCCCCAGGAGAGGCTGAGGGAGCTGGAAAGGGGCTCAGCCTGGAGCAAAGGGGGCTCAGGGGGGACCCTGTGGCTCTGCACAAGTCCCTGATAGGAGGGTACAGCCAGGTGGGGGTCAGGTAACAACAGAACAAGAGGAAATGGCCTCCAAGGTATGGTTTAGGTTGGACATTAGGAAGAATTTCTTCATGGAAAGGGCGGTCAGGCCTTGGAAGGAGCTGCCCAGGAAGGTGGTAGAGTTCCCATCCCTGGAGGTGTCTCAGGAAGGCCTGGACATGGCACTCAGGGCTCTGGTCCAGGTAACAAAGTGGGGATCAGTTACAGGTTGGACTCAATGACTTTGGAGTCTCTTCCAACTTGTATGATTCTGTGATTCTCCGTAACTCAGCTCCTTCTCCTTGGCTTAGCAAAGGCTGATGGGAGGGAGAATTTAGTAAGAATCTCATATGTGTCAGAATTTCCACAGGCACAGTTACTGTAAAAGGCTCAGGCTCTGCCTGCAGGTGCCTTATTTCAGGGCTTTGGGATGACTAATGACTCCAATTATTTTCTGCCAGGTATTTACTGGATTATCCTTTAAGAGACAGGAGGGGAAAAACACCTGGCACCAGGACACAAAGAAACCCAGCCGGCCAGTGGATGCAGTGGGCCAAAGGCCCTTTTTCTAGCTCCCTCCTCATGTGAGGAGGTTGTGAGATGAAGAAATAGGAGAGCAGTGATGCCAAAACTCAGCCTCAGCACTGCCCTCCATGTTGTGATGGGAATGCCTGGCTGAGCCCCACAGTTATGGACATTTCTGGAGGAGGAAATTCCTGGGCTTTCATGTGCTAAAGCTCGTGGCATGAGCAGCTTAGAGCATCCCTAGCTCCCTGCATCCTTGCTGCCATCCTGGCAATCCCACGCAAAGGGGAGCAATGCTGTGACCCAGGTTAGGGAACCTGACCCAGATTAGGGAACCTGAAAAAAACCCAACATAGTAAACTAATATTAAACACAATTTCCATGTTGGTCAGGTTATTCCCTGGTTCACCAAGCAGCCCCCAGGCATAACTACTGGCACAAGAAACAGGAACCTCTGGCTGCTAGGAATTTGCCATGTGCACAGTTAATTTAAATATCTCAGGCCTCCTGCCTGCTGTAGGGAAGAGGAGGGAAAAGCTACAACTTTGTGAAAGGTATTTCTCAAGCTCCCCAAGAAACAGCTTTAGAAGAGTTCTCCTTGAGGTTGGATCCACTAAAACCCCAGGACCATTCCTATGCCTAGCTTGCTGTTCCCCACCCACAATTCATGGAGCTGATGACCATGGCAGGTTTGCAGAACTCTGCCTTTGTTCCTAGAGAACCCAGTTCCAGGGCTAATTCAGGACTATTTCTGTGCTATTTCTCTGTTTCTCTGGGCTCCTTTCAAAGTCTCAATCCTGTCTCTCATCTTGTCTTGCATTTCTCACACCTCTCCTCCCAGTGTGGGGGGTGTGCAAACATATTACACATCCTGGAGCAGATGAACCCCCTGTGGTCCCTTCCAGCCTTACACAGTCTGTGATTTTGTGATTTTGTCACTCTGGTCTCCTTTGTCCAAACCATCAGACAGTCCTTGTGCAGAAGCCCCTTGAATTCTGGCAGCTTCTCCCTTACTTTCCTTTCTGGGTGTGATGAGGTACTTTTGGGAAGCACAGGCATCATGGCACAAATCTGCCACCTTCAAATCAAAAATGCCTTACCCAAAGCACCTTCTATGAGACCTGTTGCTCCCTTACTCAAAGTCAAGTAAGTCTTCAGTGTAGCTTAGCTCACTGCATTGGATCTGGGAAATCTCACTCCCACTTTGAATTTGGATGACAATGCAGAGATGGTGGGAGGATGTGTCATTGGTTTCCTGCTGATGGGTTATTTTGGAGCTTGGGAAATAAACAGAAAGAGACAAAACATTAAATTCTCGTGATAAAACTTGGCTTGCTTTGCCTTAGTCCAGCTGCCACACTGTGTTGCCGTTTCTCAGGCTTTTTCTCCCTTCTTTTAGTCCCCATTCATTGCACTGTGACAAGGAAATAACTTTCTATTACAGAATTGGGCCTTGTCACTTTGTTTATGTCAAACTGCTCTACTTCCCCCAATCTCATGTTTTTTCCCATTTTCCTTCAAATTTGCTCCCTTTGCCCTTGGGACAATCTTCCTGTGAATCCAGACAACTTCAAGGGAATGATTCCACTTAAAAATATCCCAGAGGAACTAATTCTAAGCCTTTTTTTGTCATAGATTGTTTTGTGTGGGTCTCCTGCAAGTTATTCCAAACTCAACAGAAAAGACTTGCCTGTCTCATTCCCTGAGGAATAATTTCAGCCAGGTAATGAATTGCCTGAGAAATGACTATGGAAGGTGCCGAAGGCCTCCAACAGAACAGCCTCCATTTCTGTACTATTAATGCTCCTCCTGAAATGAGTCAAAACCCTGCCAGCCCTTGCTGTGTCTGCTCCAGCAATGCTGCCTCATGACGGGGAAAATGTGAAGGCAGTGCAGAAGGAGTGCCCAGAGCAGGGCTGGAGGGAAACATCTCCCAAAGGCCAGAGAGCTCTGGCAGAGCTGCTGGGCTCACACTGGGAGCTCTTTGCACTGTGCTGGGGTGAAAGTGGCCCTCAGAAACTCAGGCTGTGTCTGCAGAACTTGCCAGGCTCTGAGACTGCCACAGTCCCTGGGGCAAAGACCCACTCAGCTGCATCAGCCCCTGCACTGACTATGGGCTCAGCCAGCTGGAATCACAGAGTCATCCCTCTGAGCTGGGCACTGCTGAGGCAACCTGAATCCTGCAGTCAGTTCTGGGAACCTTGTGACAATACAGACATTGAGGGGCTGCAGTATGTCTGGGGAAGGGAATGGAGCTGGGGAAGGGTCTGGAGCCCCAGGAGTGGCTGAGGGAGCTGGTGGGGGGGTGGGGGTCAGCCTGGAGAAAAGGAGGCTTAGGGGGGACCTTCTGGCTCTGCACAACTCCCTGACAGGAAGGTGCAGCCAGGTGGGGATCAGGCTCTGCTCCCAGGGAACAAAGGACAGGACAAATAGAAACAGCTTCAAATTACACCAGGGAGGTTTAGGTTGGATATTAGGGAAAATTTCTTCATCAAAAGGGTTGTCCAGCCCTGGCACAGGCTGCACAGCGCGGTGGTGGAATCACTGTTCCTGAAGTGTTCACAAAATATGTGGATGTGGCACTTGGGAATATGGTTTAGAGGTGGATCTGGCAGTGCTGGGTTAATAGTGGGACTCACTGGTCTTAGAGGGCCTTTCCAACCTCAACGATTGTTTGATTCATGATCCCACACTGGTGCAGGCAGTGGGTTTCATTCTCCCATCCCCTCTCCTGTGTCCATCAGTGAAGCAGGTCAGGGAGCTGATCTGGCTGAATACTGAGGGATCTCTAGATCTGAGCAGCTCTCTGGATCTGCTCCCTGCCCTGACTCATAGAGAGGATCCACTTGCTGCACAGTGGAGATAAGTGGGAACGTGGGATCCTCCTCTGGCAGTGCCCAGCATCTCTCTGCCCACAGCACCCGGATCATTGTCAAACCTTCAAACAAATCAACTTTCCACCATGAGGGTTGGTGAGGCAGAGGAGAAGCCCTGCAGCTGTAGGTGCTGCATATGGAATAGCAAGGATCTCAGAATCACAGAATTAGCTGAGTTGGAAGGGACTCACAAGGATCATGGAGTCCAACTCCTGCTAGTGGGTACTGCAGCAGTGACTGAACTCCAGGGTGGCTTGGGGTGCATGGGGCACCTGCATCCTGTGTCCTCTCCCATTGATGAAGACACTGGTCTCAGTGCACTCAGTGCTGTCCTCTGTGGGATCTGCTCCTGCTGGATACTGCTGAACTAAAATAACTCCCTGTTTTTCCCAGCCAGTGCTGAGCTGGGATACGTTTGGGAAGGCGGCTGTGACACTGTGACAGATGGCCAAGAAAGCAAATGCTGTTTTTTATGTCACCTCCATGTTTCCTCCTCTGCTGTCTCCTGCACTGGAGGTGGTGTTTGGAGATGGGATGAGCTGCCAGCACATGCCAGAGCTGAGGAGACAGCAGAAGGTGGAGCAAGATGCTGGCCATCTCACACACATTTCTCCCCCAGCTTTCTGATGCTTTGTGACCTTCATCAAAGCCTTCTCCTACAGAATTTCGTGCCAAAGGGGGCTTGGAAGTGGGCTGATGCTTGAGTGAAATGTTTGCTCTTGCAGAGCTCCCTGGTTGTGAGCCCTGTTCAAAACCTCCTGCAGTGGTGCTGGCCCAGGCTGGGTTTTTTTTTTTTGCCCCAAAGAGCCAGACAAGCCAGGAAAACTTGGCCTGGGGATCCTCCTGCCAGCTGGTGACCAGTCGTGGCTCTTCTCCTGTGGGCTCAATGCCAGCTGCATGTAGAGGACCCTGAGCAAGCCAGAGCTTTGATAAAAGTCTTTCTAAAACAAGGCTGGGCTGGACAGGGCCTTGAGCAACCTGGTCTAGAGGAAGGTGACCCATGGCAGGGGCTGGAACTGAATGGTCTTTTAGGTCCTTTCCTACCCAAACCATCCCATGATTCCATGAAACTCCTTGATGTGCTGCACCATCTCCTCCCCCTTTGCACATGTCACTCAGGATCTTTGGGCAAGTGATCTCTCTCCTTCCCTCCTGGGCCAGTGTTGTAGGGGGCTGGACTAGTGAAAGATGGAGCCCTGGATCCCTGACACGCAGTGAGAATTTAGCAGGAAGAGCACACTCAGCAAGAGAAGGGGAGCACAGGGAAGCTGCTGCTGTGAACTGTGGTCCCTTGGGTTGTGCCTTGGAGGAAGCAGGAATAGCCTGCACAGGGACACAGGCATGAACCCACCAGCCTCTGTGGGTGGCTACTGCCCCACCCTCGGGCTCTGATCCCTGGCAGGAGGAGACAGTTCTGCTGCCATCTCAGCTGCCAGGATCCAGCTCCTTTCTCAGCCTGCCTGGTGCAGAAGGAGTGACTGACATCGCTGTTGGCACGGCCTTTATCTGCCTCCTGTTCTGTCATGTTGTACTTGGCAATTCTCCCCTTTCTCCCCCTGTTTTTCCACTAGGAGAGCTTACAGTCCTCTGCTTTGGCAGTGGGTAGATAGACAAGAAGGGCTGGACTCATACATGGTCTCAGAGACTCTCCTGTCTCTCCCTGCCTGTGATGCATGGAGCCTCCCTGAGTTCAAGGATCCCTGAATTCAGACCCCTGAATTCAAGGACATGGCATTGAGCAGCAGGGATCACTGGTGTTTGAGGCACTTTTCCTAAGATAAGGGAAACTGAATTCTGAGAGGTTGGTGAAAAATCAGTGTCACACAAGGTGACAGAGTTATGAACCAGTCTCATTTCCATTGTGAGCTGGGAGCCCTCATGGGCTTAGGGAGCCTCAAAGGGCTCAGCACAGCAGCTTCCAGGTTCCCAGCCCTGAGGAGCAGGAGACCACAAGTGAAGGGTGAGCAGCTCTGCTTTGGACTGGTGTGCTGGGCTCTGCTCACTGCCTCCTTAAAGCCCTCCAGGAGTAACTCAAGCCCCATTTAGAGATAGTTCAGGAGAATAAATCAATAGAGGCAGTGGTGGGCAGATAGGGAGGTGACACAGGACAGATGTAATGACAGGAAAATTCTGTGGCGAAGCAGCACAAAATAGGGAGAGGCAGAGGAGCTGATCTGCACCCACACAGCCAGGCCCATCCTCAGCAGGAGCATTGAAATGGAAATTACTTTCTATTTACAGTTCCAACATCCTCCCTGCTCCCCCTAGGAGCCAGACTAGGGCCTTCCCTACCTGTCTTGGGTGACTCTGTGGAGGCAGCAGAAGGATGCTGGCACTCTGTGCCACAGACAGGTGTGTGGGGGGAACAGGGATGCTCTGAGGCTTTGGGGAGCAGGCTCAGCTCCCTCACCCTCTCTAGACAGCACAGACCTGTACCAGTGAGCAGCGTGCTCGTGGTTAAACACACACTCTGCCCTCACCACCTCCCTGGGCCACTCCACAGTCATGCAGGGGCTCAGGAACAAGGCGAGGTGGGACACACAGGGGCTGGGCACATCCGGTTTCCTCCAAGTGGCAGAAGAGGTCAGGAGTTATTTCAGACCACCCTAGAAGAGTCTGATCATTATTCTGCAGCATTATTCTGCTGTGCAGGGAGACATTTATGAAAGTGCATAAAATCAATGCCAGCCCACGTCCACACTTCTTTTACCCACAGAGGCAGCACTGGCAGCAGAAAAGAAACTTGTTCCTGTGCTGTACCCACCTGGCCCAGGGAAATGACTCAGTGCTGTAAGAGTCAGGCCCCAGCATCTGTAGCAGGTGCCAGGGAGCAGGAGCTGAGGCTGAGCTGTGCCTGGAGCCAAAACCCTCCCTTGAACTGCTCAGTGACCTGTGGAGGCCCTCCAGCCTTCCGTGGGCCCTGGAGCTCAGCCTCCTGGACACAGAGCATGAAGCAGGATCAGGGATCACTGGGATGTGCCCCCGGGTGATGGGTCCTTTGAGAGCAGGGGTGTGAGGACACAGAGCTTGGGAACAGCACCCAGATCTTCATCTTTCTCCACACTGCCACACACAAAGGACAACATCCCCAGGCCTGGAAGAGGGAAATACCACTTGTGCTTCACTCTTCAAGAGCTAGAAAGGTGGAACTGAAGAGATGATGAATCAGCAAGTGTGACAGGGATACATGTCAGTGTTTTTACACCCTTCAGTATCTGTGTTTGTTTGTGAACAAAAGCCATCAACAGACTCCATGTGGGGTGAGAGGCCCTCACTAAGATCTCCTCACCAGCACTTTTCATCTGTAAAACAATCCCTGATCTGCTTTTCTGCTGGAGGGAATTGCACAAGCAGAGCTGGGCCATCCATCTCTGCCCTGTTACTCATGTGCTTCAAGAAGCAGCAGTGCCACAGGCAGTGCTGAGCCCCAAACCCTTGAGTTGGACCCAGTCTGCCCATTCTCACCCCTATGTGCTGCTCAGCCCTGTGGTGAGGAAGAAGAGGCAAATTCCACACCTGTCTGCCCAGCTTGGTTGGCACAGGGTAGGCATTTCAGGACAAGATTTCCTTGAATAGCTCTCCTCATCTGCCAAACTCAAATTAAAATTTGCTGCCAACAGTCATGAGTCCTCTCCCCCTCCTTCCTCCCTCTCCTCTGTTTTTTTTTATAATTTTCTGTATTAAGATAAATGAGTGATAATATCATATTGTGCATTAAACACTGGTCCTTGCAGTCTGTGAAACAAAGAGCATGAGGGAACACTGAGATTCCAGCTGTTGCTGATTCATTCACATTTGGGCAGGTCAGCTTTTAAAGAATTTTCTCTGACAATTCTTTCAGATTTCCTAAGGAGGCTATGACATGAAATTTTGTGAGAAAGCACTATCATAGAATCACACTATCATACAATGGTTTGGGTTGGAAGAGCCCTTAAAGTCCATCCAGTGCCACACCTGCCATGGGCAGGGACACCTTCCACTGTCCCAAGTTGCTCCAAGGCCTGTCCAACCTGGCCTTGGGCACTGCCAGGGATCCAGGGGCAGCCACAGCTT
This sequence comes from Drymodes brunneopygia, assembly GCA_013400955.1. NCBI lineage: Eukaryota > Metazoa > Chordata > Aves > Passeriformes > Petroicidae > Drymodes > Drymodes brunneopygia. The sequence goes on from VZTZ01016275.1 coordinate 150,559, forward strand.
CTCTGGGCATCCTCTGCCACGGCCTCCCCACTCTTACAGTAAAGAATTTCTTCCAAATATCCAATCTAAGCCTACCCTCCTTCAGCTTAAGGCCATCTGCCCTTGTCCTGTGCCTCCAGACCCTTGTCCAAAGTCCCTCTCCAGCTCTCCTGGAGCACCTGTGGGTACTGGAAGGGGCTCTGAGGCCTCTCTAGAGCAGGCTTGCATGATGCTGTTAGGTTCCTGCAGTGGGATCACCAATTTTTGACCATCTTTAAGATGACGCTAGTCTGCTTTCCAGGGTAAAAGTTCCTACTTTTCTGTTCCCATACCTGTCACTTCCTTTAGTGTGCTGGGTTTCCCAGGCACAAAATTCCTGCAAAAAAAGGTCTGGTGTTTTATCTGACAGATTTTCCTGTTGCTTGGAAATCTGCAGGAGTTCTGAGTGCAGCGACACAAACCTATTTCTTCTGCAACAAAGGTGTTCTACAGTCTTGGAAAAGTGAAAGGAATGGCTCAATGGTTGGCTTCCACTGGGGAGTTGGTGTGGGCTTTCATCCAGCATATGCTCACAAAGCCAACAATTCCTTCTTTCCCTCGTGGAAGCAGCCACAGAGCAGATCAGCAGAGTGTGAAACTTCCCAGCAGCTGGGTTTGCTGAAGCTCAGATAACCCTTTAGCTCCCAGAGGCTCTGTGAGTAGCTGTGTGTGGATGAGTGTCTGCAGAGCACAGTAGTGATGGGAAGGGCTCCACTGAGGCACCAAGCGGGGGAAGAGATCCTGCTACATGGCCCAGCCCCACCACTTGTGTGCATCATGCACACCCAGCCCTGGCAGCCCCACTGGGAGCAACAGGCAGACCCATATCCATGGCTTTCATTTCCCATCACCTCCAACTGGTCTATTCTAAGAAAGTCTGCCTAGGATTCACCTACCCAAATCATCACACTTCACAGCTCCCTTCCATGCAGAGCTTGGTTCCTTGCTCTGAATAAACATCACTTCCCTGCCTGCCTCCCCATAGCAAGGCTGCTGCCTACCTCCCCCTGTGAGGCATGACATGTCTTATCCATACCTTGGGAGCTGTGTCATGCTTCCCACCAAGAGCAGGAAAAAGGGATAGGGATAAAAACTACACCAGTCTTCCCTCCTTGGTTTCCAATTCCAGCCAGGGCAGGCAGAGGCAGGTACTCCCATATGGCAACACCAAAAAGTTCAGTGCTCAGGGATCTAATCCCAGGCAAGTTCCAATCCAATTCCCAGTGAGCAAATGCCAGTTTTAAGGACAGCAGATGGTTTGTGGTTCCTGAAGAGTCCCCTCTCTTGACACAGAAAGGGCTGGTAGTGCTCAAAAGTTCCTGAGTGATATCCAGAGGATGGTGCCAGACTCCTTTTGGTGGTGCCCAGCCCTAGAAAAAGAAGCAATGGCCATAAACTAAAACAAGTTCCACTTCAACATGAGGAAGAACTTCTTTCCATGGGGGGTGGCAGGGCCCTGGAACAGCTGCCCAGGGAGGGCGTGGAGTCTCCCTCTCTGGAAACGTTCCAAACCCACCTGGACAAGTTCCCGTGTCGCCTGCTCCAGGTGACCCTGCCTGGGCAAGGGGTTGGACTAGGTGATCTTCAGAGGTGCCTTCCAGCCCTAATGATTCTGTGATTCTGTGGTGTGGGTTTTGTCCCAGTTGATGTGCATTTTGTCCCAGTCCTTTCTACAACAGAAACAACTAATTTGTGTGAAAGCTTCCTGTCAGCTCCATCATAGCACCAGTGTAAGAGACTCAGAGAACTTCCTGAGACATCTCAGAGGTTACCACAGCCAGAAGCTAAAGGCAGGTTCAGAATCCTGCGTTTAAGACTCAGAGTAATGCTCAGTAATGAAGAAACTGCACTGATCCCAAACATGGGACACCATCCAACTCTGGAAAGACACTTGAGTAAGCAAAGACTTTGTGACAGTGGTTCATCTGTGCATATGCAGAAAAAGTTTTTCAGGAAAAAGATCAAGAACAATTTCTGCGAGGACTGACAGGATGTGAAAATCCAGGGAAAAACAAAGAGAGATTTGGCCACCTGGGGAATGTGCTTGTGGAGAGCCCAGCAAGCCCAGATGCAGATGACAGACTGAGATGGATGACAGGACTTAGTCTTAAGCTACGCCAGGGAAGGTTTAGGTTGGACATCAGGAGGGATTTCTTCATGGAAAGGGTGGTCAGGTTTGGCAGGGGCTGCCCAGGGAGGTGGTGAAGTCTTCATCCCTGGAGGTGTCCAGGGAAGGACTAGATATGGCACTCAGTGCTCTGGTCTGGGTGACAAGGTGGGGGTTGGGCACAGTTTAGCCTCAATGGTCTTGGACGTCTTTTCCAACCTGGATGATTCTGTGATATCACCACAGCCAGAACCATTAAATAGTGAGACTGAATATTTCTATCCTATTCCAATCTCTCACAGGGATAGTTGGAAATACATGAAAGCTCTAACAAGCCCCATGTTGCAGCCTCACAAAAGTAATCATCCAACACACTGTGTTCTCCCAGGGCTTCAGTTACAAAAAAATCAGAGAACTAAATTCACCATTTTACCACTTGCAGTGATCAGCTAAATGTCAGGCCAACACAGGGCAGGCAGTGCCTCATAGCTCTATAAATCTGCTATTTTTATGTCATTTAAGCCCTGAAATTTTAACCTGCTTTGGCCTGAGCAGACTTCAGTGTCCCCAGGCTGATATCAGAATAATCAAGGGCAACTCTTGTCTCCTCTTGCCCCTCAGCTTGGGCCCTAAAGGACACTATTGCACTAAAAAACCTCCAAAAACCGAAAAACAACCACCATAGATGGTAGATGGTCTGGCCCAGAGCTTTTGGCAGGTGCTCCTTGAGGCGGCTCTAATCACTCATTTAAATCTCAGTTATTTTTATTTTAGAAGGCTTCCTAACAGCACAAAAGATTTCTTTCCTGCATCTCATCGGAATTGTGTGCACATTGCCATGGCAACCATACCAGAGATTTTTGTGGTCCAGGACCCATTTTATTGGTTATTAAATATCTTTGCAATAAAAAAAAAATAAAATATATATATAGCTTTGTTCTCCCATCTGTCTGTTCCATCTGTTGATTTCCCAGTGAAATACAAGCATTTGGCTCAGCCACAGCTTTCTCCCTTTCCTCATGGGACTGGCTGAAGGAAACAGAGATGCATCTACTGGTGGTCATGGGAGTGCTGGAGGGGAGGAAGAGGAATGGAAAACATTGATGTGGACACCAACCTGACCATCACACACATAGAAAAGCCTTTAACTGATGACAACACCTTGCAGTCTGAATTGCTGCCCGTTCCCAGTAACCTCCCAGGTGGGAAGGGGTAGAGAAGCTCAAGAGGACTGGCCAACATATTCCCCATCTGCTGCTGGTGGAGCAGCAGTGTCCTGGCTGCAGCTCAAACACAGCAGGTTTGTTTCCTGCCACAGGGTCACTGGGGAAGTGGAGTCAAACGTGTCAGTGGTCAGCAACAGGAAACTCATTACAACTCAGCTTCTTCCACTGAGAGTCCTTCTTACCTTCCCAAAAGATAAGGACAAAAGTATCACTCCATCCCAGTACATACTGTTCTGTGGAATGGAAAAACACCAGTAACTGAACACAGTGCTGAACTGATTGTGTTCCTCCTGACAGTCAGTGCTGAACTGATTGTGTTCCTCTGTGCTGAAGTGACCCTGTTACTCCAACAGCCCTGTGTGCCAAAGTGACTGTGTTGCTCCCGACAGTTTCCTGCCTGGATCAGAACCTGCGCCGACTGCTGTTTGACAGCCCCCCTCCCAGGCACTAATTCTGCCTGGCAGTGTTTGCCTTGCCTGCCCACCCCCACAACTCTGCTGGGAGAGAGGATGTGTTCCCAGTCTCCCAGCTCCCTCTCATTATTTGAGCTGTCAGTTGTTAATTATAGTGCTGCATTTCAACTTGATGCTTCCCAGGGGGCCAAACCATGCTATCAGACCAAAATTGGTTCCCAGTGGAATATTTTTGGAGACTCTGCTAGGAGTAAGCCTGTACCTCTATCAGCCAGGGTGAGACCTTCCTGACTGTTCTCAGACTGGAACTGCACTTGCTGCTGTAAGACCCACACCTGCACTTGTTACCCTTCAGAGCCAAGATTCCCACTCTCTAGATGGGAGTCATGGCTTTCTTAAGGATATGAATATAAGGATATAAATCTATTAGAAAGTGCCCAAAGGAGGACTAAGAAGATGAGGAAAGGTCTGGAGGGGCCACAGAAGGAGCAGCTGAGGTCATTTGACCTATTCAGCTGGAGAAGAGGAGACTAAGGGGAGACTCACTGGGGTCTGCAGCTCCTTCTCAAGGGCATCTCTGATCTCTGCTCTCTGTGACAGGGACAGGACCCAGGGAATGGCTGGAGCTGTGCCAGGGAGGGTTACGTTGGATCTCAGGGAAAAGTTCTTCCTCAGAGGGTGCTGGGCACTGCCCAGGCTCCCCAGGGAATGGTCCCAGCCCCGAGGCTGCCAGAGCTCCAGGAGTGTTTGGACAGCGCTGCCAGGGATGCCCAGGCTGGGATTGTTGGGGTGTCTGTGCAGGGCCAGGAGCTGGACTGGATGATACTGTGGGTCCCTTCCAACTCAGGATATTCTAGGATTCTCTGAATCACACAACCATGACCACCAAGCCTGGGGACCCACACATTCCTCTTGGTGAAGAGGGTGTCCCCATGAAGCTGCCAAGCAAGTGGTCAGGTCAAGTGAGAGCAAACACCTAAGAAATAGATATGCTGATATTCTCTATCTTATAGCAACATTACCCAGCCAAGTTGTCCTTTTGCCATGTGTGACCACAGAAACATCTGCTTCAAATGCAGAAACAAGTGAACAAGTACAGTGATCAAACCATCAACCTGCCCAGGGCAAGAGCATGGGGGGAAAAAAGGAGTAGACTGTATTATGGGGAAAGACTTGAGGATCTTGACAGAAGAGCACCCATCTCCCTTGACTGTGTTAAGTGAGACATTGATTTGTGGGAATTTTTTTCCAGGAGAATCTGATGTGATGTGCCAGAGGAAACTTAAGGGCTGGATGAAGAGCGCTGCAGAAAGCACCTGCTGCTGGCACCACCTACCCATTGTGGTCACTCAAGGCCAGCTGAGCACCACAAAACACAGCCCAGCCCAGGGACAACAGCCAGGAGAGTCCAGCTGCCTCTCTGCCTCTCTCAGCCAACTGGAAGCATTTTAACTCAACATCTACAGAGAAATCACTGTAAGAAAGTTCACAGCATGCTTAGCAGGATGTAACTCATCCTAAAAACAACAAAAAGCAGAAAAGAGGCAATAAATGAAAAAGAACTAAAATAGAAATGTGAAAATTTTATTGCATCGAGCCATAACTACAGTTGAGAATAGTCTTTGCTCCAGGAGATTCAGGGTGTCTGTTCAGCTCCTCAGAGCTTTGCCAAATTTGCATAGAAACACCTCAGTAATTATAATTTCCTCTTGACTAGGTATTGTTTTAATTGTGGCTGCTTTGTCTGCTCTGCACTAACTGCAGGAATCACAAAATTGTAGCAGAAGGGCTGTGAATGCTTTCTCCAACCACCTCAGTGACCCTTCAGATCCTTGCTCTGACCCCCCCAAAACCTGTGCAATGCAAAACAAACCCTGCAGTGCTGAAATAATCACAGCCCCTAATTACAGCTCCAGAGGAAAGGTACAAAGAAACGCAGAACCTTCCTGCCCAGGACAATAAAGCTCCAGCAAAGCTGCCTCACAACATGTGCCAAGCACAGAACCACTGTAGCACTTGGTGGTGAGGTCAGCAACTTGAGCTTCAGGTGGTTTCACTTAAAATCAACTCCTCTGACAAATCACTGGTTCTCAGAGAGCTTAAGACCTCAGCAAACCCTCAGTAAAACCCCTTTCAGATAGCACCCACTGTCATCTGAGTTCAATAATTTAATTCTCACTGTATGATAGTCTAATAACCAGCCAAAACCCTTGGAACAGCCTGGTCTAATGGAAGGTGTCCTTGCCCATGCAGGGGCTTGGAACTAGATGGTTTTTAAGTCTCAACCCATTAGTCTATGATTCTATAAATTATGCTGATGTGCTCACTTGTCTTTCAGCGTTATGTGAATAGTCATTTATCAAACACCATCTCTGGGACTGGTAACCCCTGCCCCCTTAACCTTTTCTGACCTGACCTGAACACACTTGACCCCATAGTTCTGTGGAGGGAGTGGTTCAGGCAGGGACCTCTCTAATTTGTCATCTTTTAAGGCATGATACTCAAAAAAAGACAGTGTCCAGCTGAGAACTCCTCAGCAGTGAGCAAAGTGCATTAATTAATCTCCTTCATCTTGCATATGACAGTAAGTGCTGTATCCTTGGAGGAAGAAGAGCAGACCAAGTGGTTCATGTTCCTTCTGAACTTGAAAGAAAAGATACGCAAAATTACCCAGGAACACTTTTAATTAATTGCTGCCTACTGACAGCAGCTGGCAAAACAGCCCTTTGCCCATCAGCGTTCTGACAATTAGGTCTGTCCTCCACTCGAGATGGTGGAGCAGCTCTGTGTTTATTCATATTTTGGGAGAGTTCAAAGTGAATAGCTTCTGTGATTTATTGTCTGCACAGAAAAATCTCTACATCTCATTTCTTCAAAGAGTGCTGTCTCCAGCTCAGGGATCAAAGCACAGCCAAGGAGACATTCTCCTCTGCGGAGGGTCAGGACTGAGTTTTCCACTTTGTTGGCACCTTTTGGCTGGTGCTGTCTGTGACAGAGAACCTGTCCTTCGAATCATAAAATGGTTTGGGTTGGAAAGGACCTTGAAGATCATCTCATTTCACCCCCTGCCACCCTTCACTAGAATTGCTTCAGTGCCTCAACCTCTGGAATGTCTATCCATCACCACTGCTGCCAGAGTGCTGAAAGCGCTATGCAGATTTTCCTCTGGAGCATCCCACCTGTATGCCACCCCCAGCGCATCCCATGTGTCTTCAGGACACACACTACAGCCCTTGGGCTCCCCCAGACGCCCAGCAAGGGGTCCTCTGGTGCAGGAGGATAGTTTGAGCAATTCCTGAGAGCACAGAAAGGAGTGGTTGTCATGGACACCAACATGCGACGGAGGGTCCAATTCAGCTCTGATCTGCCTGTCCTCCCTTGGCCTGTCATGTGGATCTGTGGAGTACCCATTCCACAGCACAGAGGTAAAGAAAATTGAAAATTAAAATCTGCCTGGGAACAAAACTGCAATATTTAAGGGTGGCCTTTCCAATCAGGACAGCTATTCCCAAATACACAAAGCCAGGACATCCTTTGGGGTATGCAGTTGCTGATGGTGGAAAGGAAGATAAGGGAAGAGGTACGTACAAGGAGAGGTGTTTGGCAGCTTGGGGAGAAGATCTCAAGCCTGAACTTACTGAGGAGATAAACCTTTTCTGGGCTGGATTCAGGCCCCTGCAGAGCGCTGGGCATGAGCTGTACTTGGCACTTTCCCCCTGTCTGTGTAAGACTGACTCTGTGACTTCCAGAAGTTTGAGAAATTTTACCACATTTTCATTTTCAAAGGAAAACCTCTCCTCAGCTATAAAGCTGAAAGGTCTGATTATTTTGTGCTGAAATGTTTTGTGTTTTCCATTTGAAAATAGTATTTCTATTTATCCTGTACATTTTTGTTTGGTTTTCATTCTGGCCACTCAAATTTTCCCATTGCCTTTTCCCCACAGAGTTCATCACAGCGTTCTGGTTAGATTTTAGGCATAAAAAAAATTCTGGACCAAACTACCATTTTTTTTTAATGGCATTTATTGTGGGTCCTAGGAAATAGGAAACTTTGGTTCCTGAATTACTTCTGAAAAGGTTCTGTTATATGCACACACATACACAGAATTGTTCTAACAGAAGACCTTTTGGGATCCAGCAGGACTGAAATCTAACATAAATTAGAATATTTTCAAGATTATTGCTTGCAAACATAAGTATCAATTAGTTATCTCAGTCTGGTTAAGCAGCAGTGTGGGCAGATGATTACAAATAGTTGTGTTGCTGCCACTTACTGCCTTATTACCCCACAGCAAAAATCCCTTTGGTTTTCCTAATGATCTTGCTCTTTTTCTTACATCCCAGTCCAGGGAAGCATCTAAACCTACACTCACACAAACAACCCCAGATGCTGAAAGTAACGTGGGTGCTTAACAAGCTTTTGAATTAAACCCAAACAGGAGCAGCCTTTGTTTATCACATTCATTAGGAACAGCAGCCCCAGGAAGGCAGGGGAGTTTAAACTATCACATGGTGTAGGGAAGCACCAGGAACTCACAAAACAAGATGACTCGAAAGAGGTTTTTAATGGATCTTGGGACAGATCATTCACTGACCTGTGTGCCAGACCTGGGCTTGTTTCAGCCTTGCTGGACATCTGCCCATGTCCAGGCCACCAGTCCTGCTCTGCTCAAACCTCTTCCATGGTTCAGTTCTTTGAACCCTCCAGGAGGAGACTGACTTGGGTATTGGTAATTTCACTGCCAGGCTTTTTGCTCAGCCCTGGGTTGCAGGGGTGAACCAGCTTGTATTGAGAGCCACCCACTCATTCCCCATCAACTTGGACTCAATGATCCTCGTGGGTCCCTTCCAATTCAGAATATTATGTGATCTGTGAACTCCCCGTCCAGCCCATCCAGCCAGGGACAGGCAAGAGCCACAGCCCCCAGCCCCCAGGCCCCGCCACAGACCTGCTAATTACACTTGCCTCAAGATTAGTCAGAAGGAATCTGTTCCCTGCAAGCTGAGCTGAGTTTGGCAGCAGCTGCCACTACCTCCTCATGCCAGGCTGTGCCAAGCTGGCCTCGTCACACTCTGCTGGGTCCCTGGCCCCAGCTCAGCCTCCTCAAGGCAGCAGAGGGGCATCAGCTGTGTCTCATTAGCGTGGTGGTGGTTTGGGCTGCAGCCCTGCAGGGTCATTCCAAAGGGGGTTTCATAGAATCCCAGAATACCTTGAGTATGAAGGGACCTACAGGATTATCAAGTCCAACTCCTGGCCCTGCACAGGCACACCAACAATCCCACCCTGGGCATCCCTGGGAGCCGTGTCCAAGCTCTGGTAGTCTTGGGGCCAGGACCATTCCCTGGGAAGCCTGTTCAGTGCCCTACCACCCTCTGTATTTGCAGCCCTCTTCAGGATTTTGGAGAGGGGAGAAGCTGAGAGTGAGTGAAGAGGTTGTGCACATCCAGACTCCACAGCAGAGAGGGAGCCCCAGTGCTTCTCTGTCTCTGTGTCTCAGGAAATGCACAGATTTCCTCTAGGGTCTTCACCTCCAGGCCAGCAGAGAAACTTTAAGAAACAGACCCAGAACTGACTCACGTCTTCCCCATCTCCTTTCTTCAAGATGTCCACTCTCCCTGATTTGGAGATCCTGGAAGCTGGCACTCCCTTTTTCTACACCTTCAGTCTATTGATGTCAAAGTTGTGTTTAGTCACCTGCTGCAGCCCCACAGACTGAACAGCTGTGAGGAGCAGCAGAACTGGGGAGCTTTATAGGGAACCACAGGCCCTCCTGCAACCTCCTTCCTGGAGCTCCTGCCTGAAGGTTCACAGTCCCTGCCCTCACACACCACACACTCATCCCCTACTCCACCTCCACTCCACAGAATTGTTCAGATTGCAAAAGCCCTCCAAGATCATCAAATCCAACCATTCTCCTAGCACTGCTAAGACCACCAAAACCCATGTCAACAAGTGCCACATGTTTTCTGAACAGTTCCAGGGATGTTGGTTCCATCACTTCCCTGGGCAGCCTGTGACAGTGCCTGACCATCCTCTCAGTGAAGGAAGGCTGGTCAAGCCTTGAAACACTTTGCTCCTCTCCCTCCTTGCAGCTCCGGGCATTCCTGCCCAGGATGCTGTGGATGAAATTTCATGGGAAGGCTTCGTGCCCTGAAACTACTGAGCACAAGCCTGGAAGCTCCGAGCCAATGCCCCTGCTCTGAGTTTCTTTCTATGCTAAAAAGCAGAACAAGCCCCTCCTCCTTCTGCATTTTAGATCCAGAACTTCTTTCCTCTAAAAAGACCCAACTTCTGTTAAAAGTGCCAGCTTTCTGCACAGTATTGCTGCCCTCTTCTGGGCTCTCTGGCAGCCACTGGGCTCAGCAAAATTCCAGCTTCATATGCCAGTCCTTGAGGTCAAGAAGGTGGAAATCCTTCCCAAAGCCCTGTGTCCCCACATGGCAAGGCCTGGCTCTGAAAATGAAGATATTTGAGGCTGTGCTTTCTTTTGCCCTGTCCTATGAACCTTGACCCTAGTAAATGCTCTGGCTTTAGCTCTTCTCTGGGGCTGCTTTTTCAGTGGTGTGTAAAAAGTGGTACGGGAAGGAAACTGAGTGCAACACTGACTGGGAACGTTGCTTTCTCTCATGTGATTTAACCCATATGATGGGACTCCCAAATCCCACTGTGTCTGAAGCAGCCAGTGTTGCAGAGATCCACTAGAAGTCAATCTTTATTAGCAAAAAAAGTGGTTGTAGTCTGAGCTATTTGGGAGAAACAATTTAGAGAGAAGGGTGTCCTTCTTCTCTCTTGCTGAATATTTCAGCCAGTGTGAAGTGGTTGGGGGACAAACAAAATGGACAGTGGTGGCTGGAGAAATGCCAGGTCTCATGAGATCTGAGTGTTTATGTGCCCCTCATCTCCTCCAGAGACCTGCTCCTTCCTTGGGGGCTGTTTCCCCTCCTGCCCCTCTCTTTCCTCATGGGAGCAGAGCTCATCACAACTCAGAGGAGCCAGGACCCCCCTGTCTTGCCTTGCCCTGCCCAGCAGGAGGTGGGATCAGCCACCTCCATCCCGACAGGGTTTTTGGCAGTGAGTTCAGGCTGCTCTCCCTGTGGTTGAAAACATGACCCAGGACAGAGAGAGAGACAACTGCTGGGGACACATTTGAGGAATTTCAAGGCATTGCAGAGAGAAGGCCTGGAGCTGAGGGGTGAGGAGGGTTGGGAATTCACTGGGGCAAGCTGGGAACCTGTGTGGCATGTGGATGGATGCAGCCCCACCTGGGACCATCCTACAGGGAGACTTGAGGTTGTTTGTTTGTGCAGAGGAGAGAAAATGCCAGGAGCTGTTGAAATAAGTGGCAGGAAGTGAGACTGTGGTAAGCAGAGCTGTGGAGACCAGAGTCAGACTGGGACACCTCTGCTCATGTTGGCTGTGACTGGGAAGCCCCATCCTCTGCCCAGGCCATTGGTAGAGTGGGCAGAGAGGGGAGGGTCCTGTCACCAGCACCTGGATACAGGCTGGATGTGGAAAGCTCCAGGAGAGAGGAGTTGTGCGTAAGGGAGGTTTGGCAGGAGAGCTCTGCAGGCCTCACATCTTGGTGTTCCCAGCTGGAGATGGGGAAGTGCTGACAGGCGGACACAGTGGCTGAGAGGTCCCAAGGCAAGGACAGTGGATTTCCAATGGAGAAAGCAGAGGGCCAGTGCTCAGGCCCAGCCTGGGGGATGCTCTCCTCACTTCAGTTCCTCTCCAAGGCTCCAGTCAGTCTTCCAAGGAGTCATATATCCACCTCCACACTGATCTTTTACCTGAGCAACTCTGAAGCACCAGAGTTGGCATCCCCAGGGTCCCCTTGGGTCTCCTGGGGGCTGGGTAGACACATGGAGCACAGGGCATGCTCCCTGCTGGGCAGTGTGGAGCATCCTGTTACCATGGCAACAAGGAATCTACTGCTTCTCTCTGTCATCTTAGCGATGCCTCACAGGCTGGGCAGCCTCATCTTCCTGCCCACCTTGCTGACTCTCACCAGGTCTGGCCTTTGTGGGAAATATGACCCTGGGAGGAGTCTGGGAAGAGGAAATACAGCTGGGACATCCTAGAAGAAGAGGATGTTAGGAGAGATGATCAGAGGGATGGAAGAGTACGAGAATTTGTTGCCAGTTGAGGTTTAAAATCAGGCAGAATTCAAGGGTTTTTTGGTGGCAATCATAGCAGAACAAGAGGCAGGGAAAACCCAGAAACCCAGACTGAAGGGGAATTTGCCTTGCACTTCAAGAGGGAAACTCCAGAATCTCCATCTGTAGAGGGCTCTGGAGGGGGAAGGGGGGGGGGGGCTGAAAAAATATGACTATATTGAAGAAAATAATGAACTGTGGCTTTGAGGGGGAATTATATTTAGAAAAGTCTTAGGGGAAGAAAAGACAGAAGTTGCTGAGCAAAGATCAAGGTGTGGCCACACACTAGAGAGGACTTCTGCCAGCTTGGGTCATCCTAGAAAACACATCACCAGCTTCCAACAGGAAGTTTGGATTCAAGCCTGGGATACTTTAGGCAATTCCTTGGTTTGGATTGGAATCTCTTTTAAGAAGGGTGTGTTTTCTTAATGTTGCAGTTTGTTGTGGAAATGAAGTTTAGATTCCTACAATTGTCTATTGAGATCTACAAGTGAGCAGGTTAAATATGTGGGCAGCCAGAAACCTGGGAAGAGTAAAGCTAAAAACTCCTTCTCACTTGTACCAGGATTTCTGGAGGTGAGATGTAGGGGGAGGGAGAAGTGCTTTTGGGGTAAATATGTTCAGATCATCCTGCTGGCTTGTGAAAAAAATGTGTCTATGAGAAAACAGCACAAGATAAAGAAAAAAAGAAGAGAAATATGAAAACACCCACCACTTCATTTAAGATCCAACAGAAATAAAGTGCACACAAGAGCTCAGAGATAGCAGAAGGCACCAGCAATTATTCTTGGGGAAAATCTTGCCAGGCTAAGGTGTCCTTCCCTCCCTCCCTCCCTCCCACCCTCTCTCTCCCTGTCCTCCTAGAATGATGAAATAAGGAGAAAATCCATGAAAAACTTACACTTCCCAGCCCCATGGCTGGGAGGGGTGGGGAGCAGACACAGCAAGGACAGCCTCACCCCTCATCCTGGTTGGAGCCAAAGGAAAGGGCAGGGCTGGAGAAGCGTGTTTGTTTCCAGGCCGTGCCTATGTAGACAACTTCACCCTGGTGAACAATGGGATGAGCAAATCCTTAATGTTTCTTTAAAAACAAGAAATAAATCACACTGCACCCTAGATCTAAGGGGTTTTTTCTGACAGTTTTAGCATAAATAAACCAAGTCTGGTTTGAAATCAAAAGGGATAAAACCAAGCAGCAGAAGGAATGAAGATTTCCTTGTGGTTTGTGGTGTGGGGCTGTGCATCTCTCCTGCCTGGTGTGGGCTGAACCATGGGGATCTCTCTGATCACCTCTTTTACTGAACATGCTGGAACTTGATAGTTAGTACCTTTGAGATCTCCACTTCATCAAATCAGAGTGAAACTCATGTTCAGAAGTTATTACAAAGAAGGCAGGCAGCCAGGCCAGACTTTGAATGACTCCATGGATCTCATTTCCTGAGGGAACCAGGCTAAAAATATAAATTATCAGAGGCAGGTGCAAAATTTCTGAAATTCCCTGGTTTTGCATTCATTTTAACTCATCAGCTCATTAAGGGATTTGTTTGTGAGTTCTCAGATGAGTTTAGCAGACACTGAACATGTGCTGTGGTGGCAGGAGGAGGGATACCCTCCCCACATAGCAAAGAGATTCCTGCTTGAAATACAGAATTCAGGCTCACATGTGAAGCTGAACTTGGCTCATCCATAGGAAAATGCCAAGAATACATTCACTTTCTTACCACCTCATAGTGTTTCTTATTCCTGTGCTCGTCTTGCAAAGAGCACAACCAGTGCCTCAGTAAGTGCATGGAAAAACCATTCCGTGTGGTCCTGAGTAGGAATTAACCTCCCTCCCTCCAAAGGAGCAAAGTGAGTTAGCCCCACATGCTAACTTCATTTATAAATATGAATTGATAGAGGAGTGGTTTCTGCATCCCTCCATGGTTGGAAATGAGGAATCTGGGATTGGTGGGCATTTTGCATCATTCCTTGGCTAATTTTACCCTGTGAAGGGCTAAGGGTTGTTAAAAAAGGCAGGAGCTGCCCTGATACCACTCAGGATTAAGAACCCTGGTGGTGCCAGGCCATTCTCTGAGACCTGAGAAGGGTTTTCATTGCTCAGCAGAGTCCAGCTCTCCCGTGGGCTGTTCTATATTTTTGAGCAATGCAGAGGGAGAAGCAGCATAAAAGTAGGGGCAGGAACAGGGGAACCAGCTGAGAAGCAGAAAGAACAGTGTGAAAGAGCAGGCTGGAGGTAAAAGGAAGCACAGCTACTCTCTATTTTGGATATTAAAATATCTAGGAGCGGGGTCGGGGTGCTCTGGGGGAGCAGAGGGTTGAGGGGGCAGCAGGCTCAGCCTGAAGGCACGTGGAGAGGCTCAGGACAGGATTTGCAGGATGATAATGCCCGTGTAGCAGGTGACACAGCGACATAAAGGTGGGAGGAAAATAGCGGTGGCCTCTGCCAGAGGGAGGTGAGATAGCGGGAAAAGGACAGCAGAGGGTAGCAAATGCCTGGGTTCCTCTCCTGGGCTCTTGTGAGCCACAGGTTCGGTGGCGTGTGCAGCCTGGTGTAGATGCATAGCGCACATCTGGGCAGGTTTTGTTTAAAGATAAAAGGGGGAACAAGGCGTTTTGATGAGATAGGTATGTTCTCACCACAAAGGCTTGTTCAGAAAGATATTTCCTTTAGAAATTTCCTGCCAAGATATCCCCATTGACCCCACTACCACCAGGGAGAAGGTGAGGCAGAATGTGAGGCTTTGATTAGAATCAGAGGAGAAGGTTTTGACGAAATGAAAATAAACTTCTCTCTGTGGGCATTTCATTTCCCAGGAACAGCAGCAACATTGGTTGCTATTTGGGCAGCTTCTTCCTAACTTCTAAGGTCTGAGCTTTGCCCAGCTCTGCTGGGGTGTTGTGCCTGTGGAGTGCAAAGATGGAGATTCTCACCCTTGGGTATCCTCCACATGCCACACTGCTTTCACTCATTCAGAGGGGAAGCAGATCTCCTAACAAACATATCCAGGTACAAACCAAAAGCCTAGCAGGGCTCTGAGCTCCTGTTTTAGGACCTGAAGCCATCCCTGGGCCTAAATCCCTCTCACAGCCCTGCTCCTGCACTCCAGCCCAACTGGTCCTGCTGAGGTTTCACCCCTGGCATGTCCAAGTTTCCTACTGCTCTTTGCATGCTGCATGTTCCCTGTTTAATGCAGGGGATGGGAGCATGGGGATGATTATAAATGCTCTAAGCAGCCCAGGGTTGATCATTAGGCAGCCTCCTCTCTCGCCCTGCAGATGTAGATTATCCATGTCAGGCTCAGTGCTTGCCTTTGCCCCTAAAGCATCTGGGAGATGGCCTCAGCTGCTGGCTTATGTCATCACATCAAATACGATCACTCATCTTCATAAGGGAGCTGGCTGAGCAGGGCTGTGTGTGCCAGACCGTTCCCTGCCTCTGGCTGGGGGGGATTAGGATTTTTAGGTGGTGGAGAAGGGCACAGAGCCCTGGCTGTAGTCAGTGGTCAGTCCTGGGCTGGTGACACCTAGGGTATCCCAGGTCAGGGTTAAGGCTGGTCCCTGCTCTTCACTGAAAATCTTTTCAATCCTCACTGAGTTATTTTTATGACTGTAGGTGCCTCTGCCAAGCATGAAGGAATGGAGCTTTCTCATTGAGGCATATTAAGTTTGATAAAATCAGTTCTCAGGATCATGTAATCTATCAAAGAGGCTCTTGCAGAGACACAAGAGCAGCATCTTCTGTGTTCATCAGTGGCACTTCAAGTAATCCCCACTGCTCATTTCTGTGATGACTCTTGAGTACAGTAAGTGGGTTACACATGGGATAGGAGCATTTTGGAGGAAGCGTCTTACATGTATACAAGATTCTACTTAAATTCACAGGGCCTGGCATGTCAGGCACATAGAGCAGGAGAGAAATCACAAACCAGAGAGCAAATGGGAGATGCATTTTTGGGCTTGTAGGGTCAATATTCCCCATTTAGGCTTGAGTCTTACCATCCTGTCCTCCTGTCATGGAAATCCACAGCCAAACACTGGCCAATCCCCTGGCCATGGGATATTGGAAAAGTGGCAGCTTGAAACATCAGCCTGAATCCCTGACATGGCTGAGAGCACCTCTTCCTTTCCAGCTCGTTTCCCCTGTGCTAATGGCTGAAGAAGCCATGGTTCCTCTAATTTCAGCTGTAATTATGGGTAATTTAGCCTCTCTCTGAAAGTGAGAGCAAACAAAAATGCAGTGCTTGGCAAACAGGGTGGGATGTTGGGTCTGTGGGATGGGTTATTTGCTCAGGGCTGGAAAATGGGATTTTCTGTGTCCTCTGTGCTTGAGATGATCTGGATGAATACATCCAAGTCACTGCATCTCAGTGCCTCCTTCTATGGGAGAAAAAGATTCTGTCTTCTGCCAAAGTGTCATGGTTTGACACTGGCCAAATACCAGGCATCCACAAAAAACTATTCATTCATTTTCCTCTGCTATAGCTGAGCAGAGAAGGGGGAAAAAATCGAATGGCTCATGAATTGAGATAACGATTAGGAGAAAACACTCTAAGGACAAAATAGGCTTAAACTTAAAGGTATAAAGTAAATTTATTATTAACAGAGTTAGAGTAGGTTAATTAGGAATAAAATAAGCCTTTAAAATACCTTTTTCCCCCCAGCCCCTCTCTCCTTCCCACCCACAGCACAGGGAGACAGGGCGTGGGAATTTTGGTCAGTTCTGTACTCGAAATCTTTTTTCAGTTTGCTTAGGGAGAGGAGTCTCTTCTGCTATGCCATGGGGTCCTTCTCATGGGAGACAGTTCTCTGTGAACTTCTCCAACGTGGCTCTAATTTTCACGAGGAGCAGTCCTGCCCAACCAGCTTGCAACGTGAGTCCCTCCCACGGGCAAAAGAGTCTTTCCAAAACTGCATGACGTGGGTCATTTTAGTCCATGGGGTGTAGTCTTTTAAGGATAAGCTGCTCTAGTTTGGAAGCAAGGGCCCTCTTCCTTTATCTCTGGAAGTAAAAGCACTGTCTCTCTATCTCTGGAAGCTAAGGCCCTCTTTCTTCGCTTGAGTCTCCCACTAAATCACAGCTTTTTAGTATCCACTAGCTCTGGTATGAGCACCTTTTCTCATGGGCTGCGGGTGGATATCTGCATCCACCCATGGACCTTCATGAATTACAGGGTGACACTTTGTTGTATTATAGTCCTCACCATGGCTTGCAGAGAGATCTTGACTTCAACGCTTGGAGCACCTTCTCCCCCTCTTCCTTTCACTGACTGTGGTGTCGCTATTGTTGTCTTCCGCTGCATGTCCTCACTTCCCCCTCTTTCTCTAAGAAGGAAAAAAAACCCCTGTTGCTTGTAAGCACCATTGCCAACAAACTCCACCAGTTCAAAGATTTGTGAAGGATTTTGCAGTGCTGAGAAGCTGATCTCTAGGTTCCATGTCAGGGAATTGCTCGCCATGCTTTCGCTGCCAGTCATGTGGCTGCGGCCACACAGGCGATGCTGGCTGCCATGGCGCTGATGCCACTCAGTGCCTCTTTTCATGTGGGGCGCTGAAAAGAAGGAGCTGCTGCCACTGCCCCTGCCTTTTGGCTCGTAACACAGCTGGCTAAAAGTGGCCAAGCAGGCAAAGTTGGCTGCAAGCCGTGCTGAGATGGCTGCAGTCGCAGTGGCTGCATGGCCACACGGTGGTGCTGGGAAGGAGAAACCATCGCTGCCGCCCCTGCCTTTCTGCCTGCAATGTGGCTGGCTAAAGGCAGCCAGACAGGCAAAGCTCGCTACTGGCCGTGTCGAGATGGTGGCAGTCGCATGGCCATGATGGCTGCATGGCCACCTGCACGGTGGGATGACCCTGACTGCGATGACTCGCCACTTCTCGGAAGAACTGTGTACAGTTTTGATTTCCTTCTTGAACATGTCATCACAGAAGCGTTACCAGCTTCTCAATTGGGCCAGCAGCATGTCCATCTTCAGAGCCATTGGAGATTGGCTCTATCAGACACAATGGAAATTTCTAGCAGCTTTTCACAGAAGCCACCTTTGTGGCTTCCCCCCGCCCAAAAACCAGGCTGTGTTAAACCAACACACAAAGCCAGGTACAAAATCCTAGCCTTGGTGCCGGTACTCCATGCAGTAGTCCCTAGGGAGTGTGGAGGGAGGAAGACTTTGGCACCAGCAGACCAGAGAGGTGCAAATGTCTGTGGCACCGATGCCATTGGTTCTTAGATCTTCCTCCATCCAAAAGAAGGACATGAAGATGTGGAACAGTTTGGAGAGGCCATACAAGGAGCAGTTGAGGGCACTCAGCCTGTTCAGCTGGAGCAGAGGAGGCTGAGGGCAGGGCTCTCTGGGGTCTGCAACTCCTCCCCAGGGGCAACTCTGATCTCTGCTCCCTGTGACCAGGGACGGGATTCAGGAGTTGGCTGGAGCCGGGCCAGGGAAATTTGGGATGGAGATCAGGAAAAGATTCTTTCCCCAGAGGGTGCTGGGCACTGCCCAGACTCCCCAGGGAATGGTCCTGGCCCTGAGGCTGCCAGAGCTCCAGGAGTGTTTGGACAGCGCTGCCAGGGATGCCCAGGCTGGGATTGTTGGGGGGTCTGTGCAGGGACAGGGGTTTGACTGAGTCCTTCCAACTCAGGATATTCTATGATCCCATGGTCTTCCCTCCCACACTACACCCACAAAGCAGCACCCAAAATCCTGTCTCCAGCCACAGCAGTGAGATGACACAGCTGTCCCAGATACAAAAGAATAGCTGGAATGTGCAGAGAACATGGTGCAGCCCAGGGCCATCAAGTTAGAGGTTGGTGGAAGTCACACCAAAGATGCAGCAGGATGACACAGCACAGAAAGGGCCAACAGCCTCTACCTTTCACAGGAGAGTGGATCTGGGAGTAGTCTGACCTCTGCCTATCTCAGCAGTGGCAGTGAAGTTTTCTTCTTTCTGTTGCTTTTTCAGGAAAGAATCTGGCAGCCCAGCAAAGGACACCTTCTCCTCTGCTTCTCACTGCAGACCCATCAGTCAAGAGCTAAGGCTCTGCTTTCCCTCCCTTTGGAGGCATTTCCTCTACAAAGATTTTTCACATCTGGCAATGTCCAACCTTTTCCAGCCTCCCTGCTGCCTACCCTAGAACATGTTTCAGTCCTTGAGCTGCTCAGGGCAAACCTTTGGGATTATTTTCTGGCTCCTGACAGCTCCTCTTGGGAACCTCTGGCTCTCCCTTTCCTGCTCTTTTTTATCCATTCCTCAATAACACAGAGGTGCCAGGGCAAGGGTGGTGGCAAAAAGTTTCCCTTGTCCTCAGGCAGTCAGTGTTGAAGCTGGCTGTGGCAGTGGCAGTGCTGTGAGGGCGGTGCCCCAGGCACACGAGATGAGAGATCAGAGGCTGTGCATCCAATTTCTCTCTGTACAGAAGTCATACATCCCCTGGGAAACAGCTCCCACCTGCCCAGCAGGGCCTCTTGGCTGTAGAACTTACAGTTCTGATTAAGGGGAGATATTGTGGGACTGCTGGGGACAGGGATCTAATAATTTCCTTACTCACACCTGCATTTATATGAGAAAATGTCATGAAAAGCAGAGTGGGGGAGGCTGGAGAGCTCTGGATCAGCTGCTGCATGATTGCTTCCTGAGGGGAACTCACTCAGATGTTGTCTGGTGTAATTCTGAGCATCCCAAATAATGGAGTTTCTGACTCTTCCATTTTTACAGCCTGACACTTTTTCTGACTGCTCAGCCTGGATCATCCTACCTCTGCTTTCACACAGTCAGCTCAGCCATGCTCCCTTTGAACTCTCTTCCACCATAAAATATTTCCTTTCCTTCCTTGGTAGCAACATCCCTTGATACTTGGAGATTGCAATTATCTCCCTGAAGCTGAGTCATCACAACTCCAGCTGGATCTGCCTCCCTGGAGCCTCGATGTGGCTCCAGCACAGGATTTTTCCTCCTCTCATTTTTAAGCTCTGTCCATTGTGTCAGTAACTGACACTTAAACTCTCGCAGTCCTGCAGCAGCTCTGCTGGTTGTCCATCGATTGCCCCTAGGATGAAGGAGTTACATCACCTACAGTCATTCCTCCTACACGTAACAATGGAGTAAGACACTGTAGGTGTAGTGGAAACCATTGTGCCATACAGTAGTGGGACTATTCCAAGGCTGGATGAAAAATAGTCAGCCAGTTTGGACATTTAATGTGTTTTAGTGCTTCAAATGGGAAGGGAACAATTTCTTAAATGGGGGAAAACCCATCAGGCCAAATTTCAGTGATTCATGATATTGTATTTGCCTTGGACCATCTGCATATAAATATTTATTTTGTTTTATCAACATTAGTAATTAGAGCCAAAATATGTTTTGAACCAGAAAACTAGCTCTTCACCTTAAAGCAGCCAAAATAAAAATCTAGGATGATTTTAAAGTTTTGCCAAATCTTTCCTTGAGGTGAGGAATACATGGAGGAGCCATCAACTGCTGAGGAAAGCTTCAGTTTATAGGGAGAATTCTGTTCATTTCTTGGGATGAACAGAAAAGGACAGACACCGGAGCCAGTGGTCTGACATGGTTCACATCCATCCTGGCAAGAAGGGCTCTGGCCACAAACCGCTGCTCTGGGCCACTTGGGGAAGATTTTGCTGCAGGTCTGAGATTACACCAGAGACATCCTTCAGCATCACGGGAAGAAGAATGCTCCAGATAAAAAGACAGAGAAGGGAGACGTGGGGATCCATCCCAGCAGGTTCTGAACCCTATGTGTGTGCAATGGCATTTCTCTGGGATTTACTGGCTCTGAGCTCCTGGCAGAAGTGCTGCTAATTTTCTTTGCTCTTTCATTATTGACCAAAGGAATGCTTATTATGGATCTCCAGAAAGGCATGGTGAGCAAAGTTGCTGTTTGGAAAAGTCAGATGGTATTGTTCAGTGAGTCAAAGCAGAAAAGAGAGGAAAAACAAACCCAGGTACACCTTCCCAGACAATGCAAGTGTCTCTGCTCATGACAAAGGATTGGAACTAGATGAGCTTACCAGATGTCCATGCACACATCCAGGATTGCCCCATCTCAGGTACAGAATCCAGCACTTTCTCTTGTTGAACTTCACATGGTTGGTGATTGCTCATTTCTCTGATTTGTTGAGGTCTCTCTGCAGGCTTCTCTGCCCTCAGTGGAGTCAACAGCTTCTTCCAATGTAGTTCCACCTGTGATCTTGTTTAGTATCCCTTCCAGTCCTGCATTCCAGTCATTTATGAAGATATTGAAGACCACAGGACTGAAGATGGAGCCTTGCTGGACCCCACTAGTGACTGGTGCCAGTCTGATGTGACCCCAGCCACTGTCACCCTTTGGGCCTGACCTGTGAGCCCATTGCTCACCCACCACAAGATGTGCTTAAGAGTCCAGCACCCCACTCTGGGTGACAATTTTTCACTTGGCATCACCTTCACAGGTGCTTTAAGCACTTTCCTGCCATCGGGCAGCCGTTCCACAGCGCAGCGCAGTGAGATACCAGAAATCTCCCTCAGTTTCTTTTTGAGGAGCTTTTATTTCAACCAGTGCAGCTTGTGACCACCTGTCAGCCTCATTGCCAGGGGTGACAGGGAGCAGGTTAATTGTACACAGGGTATTTTTAACTTGTACACACCCAAAGAATGGCAAAACCGGCAGCTGAGATGCTTCCAGTGGGAAGGAGAGGCAAACTCCCTCAGGGAGTTCTCTCCCTGGAGAACAGTGGCAGAAAAAAAATTCCCTCCTTGGAGGATTTGTTTGCCAAAAAAAAGTTTAAATAACATTCAGCTCAGAGTTTGCACTGAAAATCATATCCACAAGCTGCGGTTGCTGGTGGTGGAGCAGCAGAACACCTGAGTTCTCTGCTGGGCTCCAATAACCAGCTGGTCTCCAATGTCAGGTGTCAGTGAAGAAAAAAACACCTGTAATATCCTGGTTCTCATGTCTGTTGTTGGTGGGAGCAACTCCACCCCCTTCATAAGGGCTGGTCTGAGTCACTGTCATGGTTTAGCCCAGCAGAGCAGCTGTTGCTTGCCAAGAATCCTCAGTGTAACATTCCTGCATCCCTGGCTGTGGCTGAGAAGCTGGAAGGATGAAGAGGTGCTATGTGTCTCAGCTTTGCCAGCCCCACACTCACACCCATCAGCCCCCTTTGCTTCTCAAACTGTGGCTCACATCCAACCAGGAGCTGAAGTTTTTAGAAGCGTTTGGAAACGTTTGTGGGGAAAAGCAGCCAAAACCTTTCAGTGAAGTCTATGCTTAATTTTTTTCCTGCAGAACCAATAAAGTCAGAAAATTAGAGGTCTGTTATTGAAGAAAGCCTCACCTAATCTCAGGTCATTTTCAGTACATTTTTGTAACTTTCTCCAGTAAAGAATTGAATCCTCTTCAGTTTGGGAGGTAGGGAAAGGTTATCCTCAGGCAACCTGCTTGTGCTGCTGAACATCTGGACACATCCAAGTGATACCAGCAGTGGTGGGGAGAGGAGAGGTGCATTCACACCATCCTGTTGCAAAAAGCCCTGGATTCAGAACACAAATTTTGTAACACCACAACAGGAGCAGAGTCTGCCTTAAAATCCCTTTTGGGGGTGGGTGAAAGACAAGGACACGGGCAATGACAAAGGATGGATGGCTGGAATTAGCACCAGCTCATTTGCAGCTTCTGAGCCATCTCCAATAGGGACATGTGGTCTTTGACTGCCTTACTTGGGGCAATTTCTTTCTTTAAGTCCAAGCTGAGCCATGAAGAACAGGGCATGAGTCCAGATTCAGCCCCATCTAGGCCAACAGCGACAGGAAGTTATTGCCACCTGCCAATACCTTCTAACCTGCACAAAATGGGTTTGTTGGAGCTCAGTGCCCTTTTCAATGAGTTCCTGGCCAGAGCACAAAGAGCCATTGTAGCATCTGGCCTTGGACAGCATGGGGTGACAACTAGTGGGGGTGATCTGGAGGTACCAGGGTGTGCCTCATGTGTTGGGTGCTCTGTGCTCTGACTTGGTCCACAACAGCTGGAAGTCCATAGGCAATATCCCAGTCCAAGTCCTGGCTCCAGAGCTGAGCAGGGACCAGGTCTCAGGCTGCTGCTCTCAGCCTCCCAGCTAACTGCCCCCTCTCCCATTTGGTGTGTGATTCATGAACCCCTCCTGCTCTCCTCCTCCCTGCTGCTTTGTCACCATCACCAAACTATTTCCATGCATATTTGATTGATGTCAAAGGCAGACTCAGGATCTTTCTGTTCCTGGTTTTCACCATTTCCAGCAAGAGAAGAAAGATTAATCCTGTCTGTCTGAGTTATTACCCTGATGCCTGAAGGCCTGTTTACACCGGGAGAAGGATGCTGCCCTCATCCCTGAGTGCCTACATTGCTGTCAGAGATGCTCCTGCATCACCTCCCTCCAGCAAACACAGGCTGTGGACTCTTGCAGCAACACAGCTCCAGCTGGCTCTGGGATGGAGCTGAGCCACAAGCTCAGGTCCCCACATTGCAGTCGTAGTCCTGCCTAGCATAGGAGCATCCTCATGGGTTACAGTGGAGCTTCTTCTCACACTGCACATCATCAGTGGCCAAAACCAAGTGCTGGGGTAAGAGCAGAAGCACCCTGAGATGTGTTCCTTGCCTCCAGCTATTTGTGACTTTGGGAATTAGTGAGGCTGAGGTGGTTTCTCTGTGCCCTGACTCTCTGAATTTCCCTCCCATGTTGTTATCTGGTCTCCCTCAAACACCCACAGATGCAGCTGGATCTCCTTGAACAACCTCCTGGGGACACCAAGCACCTTCCTGACCTCCCCCACACCAACAGACTGCATGACACAGATTATATTAGATAAGGCTGAGCTCAACCTCTGTGTGAGCCTTGGCTTTGGCTCCAGGGGCACCAGTTTCCTATTTGGGAATACTTGGATTTTCCCATCAGAATCAACGAGCAAAACCGTGGTCCCTCCTGGCTTCTGTGCTCCAACCCCTTGGCAGCAGCCAAGCCGCATCCCTTTGATGAACAGACAGCACCAGGCTCGGGTCAATTAGCCTGTAGGGAAATAACAGCAAGCAGGATCTAGGTAAGGCAAGGATTTAGCCAAGATTAGCTGTTTTAACAAAATCTTAAATTCAGCCCTGCAGCAGATTCACTCTGGCTGTGATGGCCAAAGGCGACCAGCCCAGCATGGAGTAGGAGAGTGGCTGGCTGAGCCCCACGCTGTTTTATGGGCCTGCCTGACACTTTTGAGCAAAGGCACCTCTCCCTTCAGTGCTGCTTCCTGCTGCTAATGTTGTTTTGGGAAGAGGAGAGCCAAACCACGGATTAAGCCTTAAGCAGGGTGGACTAAGTGTTCCCATGCAGGGGAACAGGGGACTGGAAAGCCCCAGGGGCGCAGATAAGAGGGTGACTGCCAGGGCTGGGAGGTGATCCCACCTCCAAACAGCACGTTCTTAATGCAGAGGGAAAGGCAGGTTTTCGGAAGCATTTGGTTGATTTTGGAGCTGAGCTCTGGGAACTGGAGCCCTTCTCAGAGGCAAGTCCCATGGCTCTGAAATCAATTCCCACTGAAATTCACAGGATATTGGGAAATGAGCCAAGGCAGCTGTTTGGAGTCAAACACTTGCACATGTGACTCTTGTCTGTAGTAAGATATTTAGGTACTATTATTTAAAAACAGCCCCTTCAAGCTCAACCCTCTATCTGCGCGTTGGGGGCTGATGCCTCATCCCACTGACCAGGGGAAGGCCCTAGATACAACATGCCAAACACTGCCCTGTGGCAAAGGCATCCCTGTGTCTTTCCCACCACAGCTTCTGTATAGATTTTAAATTAATTTTTTCTGAAGTTATGCTGGTCCCACTTAAGGGCACAGGTAGCATGACTGGAGCTCTATCTCCAAGCAGCAGCTTCCTCTGGCAAATCACCATGGAAAAATGGTGATTAAAGTGGGACAGTCCTGAACAACTTCATCTTGGAAGCATCACTGCCTCTTACAGAGCATCAGCATGGATGTGTACCCATGTGCTATGAACTACTGGGCATTTACTGCTGCAGGATTGTGTGATAGAGAAATTCCTCGAGGAAAAGGGAAAAGGGGAGTAAAAAAGGAACAGGAAGAAAAGAGGCGGAAGACAGGGAGAAAATGTTGGATTTGATGATCTTACGGTTCTTTCCCAACCTAAATAATTCTATGATTCTGTGATTACACTTGTGGAATCAATTCCAGTTTAATCCAATTTGTGAGCAACTGCTAGACTCTTAGTGAAAAATAGGTACTAGGACAAAAATTAGATAGGAGAAGTTATTGTAATTAAACACATATAGTATAGTCAGGGAAGCACTCTCCTGATAGAGAACAAGATAAAGGTAAATGAAATCTCTGCAACCTGCTGCTACTGCTGACCTGTTGAAAAAGACGCTGCATTAAACACCTGTGGTGTTATTAGCAGATCAAGATTTTTTTTCTGGGTTTATAACCATGAACAAAGAATCAAAGGATAAAAAAATTCTCATGGGAGCATGTCAATCAAAAAATGTTCATGCTTGGGTCTAAATTCCATCCCTGGAAGTATCCAAGGCCAGGTTGGATGGGGCTTGGAGCAACCTGGGATAGTGAAAGGTGGCCCTGCCCATGGCAGGGGTGGGACTGGATGGGCTTTAAGGTCCCTTCTAACCTTAAGTATTCTGTGAATTGATAATTCTAAATAATTTTCATCCCAGGCAGGACAGGGGTATCAGCCTTGTGAAGAGAATTCCTCTGGTCATGCTGGGATGGCTCAGTATTCCTGCTTCTTCTCCTTCTTGCATTAATGTCTGCCTTAACAAGTTGTTTCAGCATGTTTTAGAGATAAACTTCATCTGTAAGGAATGAAGAATGGGGAGTTGGAAGTGAACAGGGGTAGCAAGTTAATAAATTCAGTAATTACTAGAGGAAGCTAAAGGTAGCAGTAAAATGTCCTTAGGATCATGCTATGCATGCTGAGTCTGGCTTTCTGCTCCAGCTCCTATTTATCACCCAGCTAAGAGGTGTTTAAATGCTCTGTTATACTCACCCGTATCTCTCTGCAGGCCAAGAAATCATCCACTCATAAAACATAAATTCTCAAATGCCTTTAACAGATTCTACTTTTGAACAATGGCATGGTTTGATGCGCAGATTCCTGCAATTTGTTGTATTTAACCAGCTGTTAAAGACCCTGCAATGCAGCAGCAATTTCTCTCAGCTGTCAACCAAATTGTCTCACTTGAGAGAGGGGACTGTCCTGCTCTGCCCTGGGCTGGGGCAGCCTCACCTCAAGTCTAGATGCAGATTTGGGCACCACAGTATAAAAAAGATAAAATGTTATTAGGGAGTATCCAAAAGAGGGACATGAAGATGGTGAAGGGTCTGGAGGGGCCACACCAGGAGCAGCCAAGGTTACTGGGTCTGTTCAGCTGGAGCAGAGGAGGCTGAGGGCAGAGCTCACCAGAGGCTGTAACTCCTTCCCAGGGGCAGCTCCGATCTCTGCTCTCTGTGATAGGGACAGGACCCAGGGAATGGCTGGAGCTGGGCCAGGGCAGGGTCAAGTTGGAGATCAGTTCTTCCTCAGAGGGTGCTGGGCACTGCCCAGGCTCCCCAGGGAATGGTCCTGGCCCCAAGGCTGCCAGAGCTCCAGGAGTGTTTGGACAGCGCTGCCAGGGATGCCCAGGCTGGGATTGTTGGGGTGTCTGTGCAGGGCCAGGAGTGGGACTGGGTGATTCTTGAGGGACCCTTCCAGCTCAGGATATTCTGTGATTCTATTCTGTGGTTGCCTTGTTGAAGCTCTTACTGGCAGAGCAACAAGGTAATGTCTCTCTCCCTCTCCATGCTCACAGCCTGCATCCCAAGGCATACCCAGCATTCTGGGTATGCAGGCAGATAAGGAAGGCTCGGTGTTTGGCACAGCCGTGTTCACCAGCTGCCTGCTTTGAACAGAGGGTTGAACACAGCACCTGTGGCTGTTCTGAGATGGGGGCATCACAGGCTCTTCCCACAGCTTGCAGGGTTGTTGAGGCAGCTTCAGCCTGGAAGTACCAAACCTGTAAGTAGCAAACCACCTGTACAAGCTCTGCTATTTTTGCCGGTGGAGATGCTCTCAAATAACCTTGACTTTTCCAGGTGACACCACGCCATGTGGCTGGAGTGGTAATGCTCCAGATGCACTGCCCAGCCCAACTCAAGGGACCAGGCTGGGCTTCCATGGAGGCACCATCCTCAGGGAGCCACCAGTCAGAGCAAACCAAACGACCTGAAGTGATGCTGCTGATGTGATATATTGCACAGGGCTGGATGTGGGTGTGAGCATCCGATGCCCTCCCCCAGCAGTCAGGATGCTGAATTTATGTGATGCCTTTAATTTTACAGTTGTGCAGGCAGGGTTCTCCCAGGAGCTTCCTGCCAAGCAGGAGTGACTTCATGGAGATCGTCTTTGCATCTTAATGAAGATAGAAAACCTGATTATTCCACACAGAATTAATGGGTTACCTGGGATGCAGCAGAAGCTGCATGAAACTGCAGCTGGTGGCAATCCTAGAGGGAAATCCAATCTGATCCCACTCGAGCTCTCCACAAGTCTCCTTTCTGACTCCTTTTCAGCCCCTCTGAAATTTCTGCCATCTCTAAGTTCCCCCTGGCTTTGGTGCTGCCCCTCCTAAGTTTCCGTCCCATAAAGTTTCCGTCCCATCCCAGTCTCTCCTTTGTTCCATGAATCACCCAGGCATTCCCGAACATAGCATTGTGAGGAAGGATGCTTCACACAGAGCACAGCTGGCTCAGACATTCACTTCCATCAATGAGTACTCATCCTGCCTGTGTGGTGGAATTACAGTGCAGTGAAAGCCTCCAGGACTAGGATTCTCCTTTATCTGTGCCATTCTCTCCCCAAAACACTGAGAGCAGCTGTCTGAGCTGCCTAAACTCACGGAGAGGTGTCAATGTATCCGGTGCTTTGAAAAACGAGTGGGTGCCTGGCTCCTCTGGCAGGAGCCCAGCTGCTGATGTTTGGCTGCTGCAAGTCAGTAGCCAGCCTGGCCTCTTGTTTCTTATTTTGAGCCAGACACCAGTTTTGAGTCTCTCAGAGGCAGTCCTGGGGATAAAAGTGTCACAGTGCTGTGGTTTTGCTGTGTATCCATCTCCCTGGAGCTGTCACAGCCAGGAGCACCTGGCAGCACAGGCACTTCCACACAGGATGAGCAGCTTTGCACTGGGAAGGTGTTTCCCCCTATTTATTCTTCTATCCTCAAGCAGTTGCCTGTATTGGTGCACATCATCCCTGTGTTATCCTGGCTGCTGCTCTTTCAGTGGGAGCTTTGTCCTGGAGCTGTCAGGAGAAGTTTAGGCTGGAGATCAAGGAAAGGCTCTTCCCCAGAGGGTGCTGGGCACTGCCCAGGCTCCCCAGGGAATGGTCCCGGCCCCGAGGCTGCCAGAGCTCCAGGAGTGTTTGGACAGCACTGCCAGGGATGGCCAGGCTGGGATTGTTGGGGTGTCTGTGCAGGGACAGGAGTGGGACTGGGTGATCCTTGTGGGCTCCTTCCAACTCAGGATATTTCATGATTCTTTGACTTCTAGTGATGCTTCAGGATCATTCAGAAGCTGCAGGTTCCCCCTAACATTGCAGCAGGAGCTGCTGCAGACTGACACAGGACACAGTAGAGCTGCTGCTCTCTTGGGAAACCATCTTTTCAACAAGAGGTGCATTGGTGTGGCATGAAAATGCCTCAGAGAAGAGCATGGCATGCCTTGGTTCTCCCTCTAGCTTTTCCTCCAATGAATAAGAGGTTTCACCAGCAATGTTCCTTCAAATAAAAGGAGCAGAAGGGAGTTTTCCAGATGAATGAAACCCCCTATTTTTGTAAGAGTTTTAGTCGGAGGTGAAAGCAATTTACTAGAGAAAAAGGAAATGGGGTCACACCTCCATGACTTTCCCAGCATTCAACATTTCCTGAGAAATTCCTTTCATGGAAAGCAACACAGTGAGAAGCCCCTTGCACATCAATTTCCTCAAGTATCCAAGTGAGCAAAGCTCACCTTGCCTCTCCTTTTAATCTTGAGTAAATGAGGAGAAAATCTCTCCAGCTCCAAGATACTGAGGTTCAGTCATTAATTTTCTGCTGGAAGGCAATCAAGGTTCCCAGAGCTGCCGTGGCCCATTTATCCATACCATGCTGTCTGTGCTATGCATGCCAAGCTTGGTGCCAACAGTGGCGTTTCCATCCTTTGCTTTCTTTTTGCAGGGGAAGGATTGGAGGGATGGAGAGGATCAGGGGATGAGGTTGCTTAAATCAAGTAATTCCTCACAGGGAAATTAGCAACTCCACAGGTTAAGTTAACTCTTGGGCAGTGAATGAGTGAAGAAAGAAAGCAAGAAAGCAAGAAAGCAAGAAAGCAAGAAAGCAAGAAAGCAAGCAAGAAAGCAAGCAAGAAAGCAAGAAAGCAAGAAAGCAAGAAAGCAAGAAAGAAAGAAAGAAAGGAAGAAAGAAAGGAAGAAAGAAAGGGGATCCAGATGTGGCCAGGAGCATCCAGGACCGGGGGAAAGGCAGGTCCAGCTCAGCTGCAGGCAGAAGACATTCCAGTCTCTGGATTTCTCTCTTTCCATTAAATTTTAGTTTTTGTTTTGTTTTGTTTTGTTTTGTTTTGTTTTTCACTGACGTGACTGCCAGGTCAGGAAGCTGCCTCCACTTGTGCATTGCTGCTACCCAAAACGGATGCTTTGCCAATATGTCCCATCTTGGGATCTCTGCTTGGACTTAGGGAAGGTGAAACCAGCTCAGAGCTTCAAATCAACCCATAAGTCACTGTGCAGGAGGAACTGGGGTGTGGAGGAACATGCCGGGGATCCTCAGCTCTCACCTGCCACAGCCATGAGAGCACATAACCTGTAGACAGAGGTGATGAATGCATAGCCCCCTCCCAGACTACATCTGCTCTAGGATTTTTTAAAAATAAATCTTAACTGAAAACATAAAATACCAAGAAGAGTTTTGAGGTTTTGAAGTCCTCCTTGGAAATACTTTCATGATTTTGGTTCCAGGCCAAAACATCTCAGGTTTTCAACAACTGAAAGCTGAACACTTTGCCAATAAAATATTGCTTGGGCTTTTGATCTTCCAGGGGGAAAGAAAAACAAGAAAGAAATACTTTATTAAGGAAGAAAACAGTAATCAATCCCAAAATGCAAAAAAATATATATTTGATTGAGAGTTATTGATGAGCCCTGACTAATTTTTTCGTTTTATTGTAGGAAAAAGATGATGGAGAAAAGAGAAACACCATCAAGCTGGCCATGGCATCGAAGGATATGACTGTATAATGTTATATTGTACATGAATATTATTGAACTGCTGAAAAAGCCCGACTCCCTTGGGTAAAGGAAGTGGTGCAGATTGGTGCAGTGGTGCTTTAAAAAGTGCATCTCTTTGGAAACAGGACTGGCTATTGAGTGGAGCAGGGAGAGCCCCCTGGAGGGGGTATTAGGGACAGACACAGAGAACATCAGTTCAGCTCCAAAGTCCACATTAATAAAAGCTCATGCATAAATACAGGTGACAGGTATTGATTTTCCTTTGCAAGCTGAGTGCTTTCCCCTGGCTAATGTAATGCAGGCCCTTCCTTAGAGAGAGGTCACAGCGTGGTGTAGCCACGAAGGTTTAACGCGGTGGGAAAATAAATAATGCTCCTCTGAGGGAAATTGCAGCTGATCTGCTCAGGTTGTACCCACTGGAAAATGTCTGTCTCAGCCTGGAAATAAGAATTCAGACAAAAGCATTTTGTGTTATGAGCAGTGCTGGCACACACTGAAGCGTGTAGGGCTTCTTGTGGAATTTGTCAGTCTTTCCTAAAATCCAGAATGACTTTTTTTTATCCTTCAAGCTTGAAATATTTTGCTGTGATATTTCAAAATTGCATGATGTGGATCCCTTCCAGAAGACTGATTTTGGTGGAAATTAACATTTGGAAGGAATGAGACAGAGGTGTCTTCACAAACAAAATGTGAGCCTGCTGGTAGATAAACCCAGATACTGATAGGTGAAAGAAGCAATGGGTGGAACCATAAATTCCACAGGAATTCCACTAATTGACACAGACTGTTGCTAACCCAAGGCTGTGCCAAATTCCTGGACTTAGAGAAAAAGAACAGAGATACAAAGAAAAAGAAGGGAGTGGGGGGGAACACATTAGAAGATGGTCTGTATCGGGTGATTCAGCAAGTCGGTACCTCTCAAGCACCTCAGATAATGGGGCAAGAGAGAGGGAAATGTGGCCAGGAAGTTAGGATATAAAGGAGGCTGTTTCCTTTAGCAATTTGAGAGACCCCATGGGAAATGCCCATGCCTTTATTTGAATAAAGTTACAGAACTCCTCTGTCTCCTTTTTGAACATAAACTTCTGGTGTTTATGGGTTAATTTTCTTGACACTTTCAAAGCCTTTTTTTTGGTTGTGTTTGTTTTGCATTTTCTTGGACCCTCATGTGCTCTCATCCACTGAGGAATTCCTAATCCAAGAATAGAGTCAGTGGTGGGGAAGGGGGTAAAGAAACACTTTTACTTGACTGAGAAATTTAGTCTAATGCAAGGTGTCTTGGTTTGAAAAACAGGTGTCTGTCAAGGAAGGCAGGAACCTACCTTGGAATGGAGAATATGATCCCCTTCTCTCTGAATTATTATAACTTTGAAATTAAGAGCCTTTCAGGCAAAGATATGGGAAAAAGAATAACAGTTCTTTAGTAGTATGTATGTGTATAACAAGCCGAGAAAACAACAAAAATGGCAGCAACAACAAGCGAAAGAAAACAAATACTCAGAAAACCCAATGAAGTCTCTTCCCTCGTCTTTAAGCACTTTCCCCTTTGGTGCAGTTCCGGTCACAGCCGGCAGGGGCGCTCCGGTGCGAGCTCGGGAATGGTGGCTTGGCCGAGACGGGAAGGGATGGAAAAGGGGCTTGCTTTACAAATATCTTGTTTAGAGACAACTTTAGGAGGAGAATGCTCTGGAATGAACATCTCCTCTAAAGAAGGCAGGTTTCGGCACTCCCTCCCCCACCAACATGAAAGAATTTATTGGAGGAAAGTGAAAAAACCTGTTTATTTAACAGAGTGCCTGCAGGGCACGGGGAAAGAAATGAATAGTGTTAAACCTCCTTGATGCGGAGAAAGCTGGTAGACTCAGAGTTCTTTCTTTAGCTGGCTTCCCCCAAGGTCTGGAGCCAGGATGTAGTGTCTCGCAGTGCCCTGCCGGTCTGCGGAATCAGGCTCCCACCCATGGTCTGGTTTTTAGACCAGAGCTAAGCCAAACAGTTCCAGAAGAAGCCACAGAAGTCACTGGAGGATTGCAGTATTGTTATAAATACAGTTAATAAAGTTGGCTTTTGTAGATGATTAAGAGGTTAAGTTGATTGTTATGATGGTTGTAATGTTTATATCATGGTTAGTCATTGTAACTGCAATACTTGTTTAATGTTAATTCTTACGTACCCTGTTAATTGTTGGTGATGCTCTCGAAGGTTCTTGTTAGGAGAGGGGGGAGAGTGGGTGTCAATATTTGAAGCCTTATCAACATAAGGGGATAACCAGACCACGACCATTGGAAGGCAATAGACCAGAAAGGGGAGCCGAGGTGACAACGAGCCAACCAACACTAACACAGAGGCGGGGCCAAGATGGGGTTAAAAACTGTACCCCGCAGCCCAGAGGTGCTCTTAGCTGTAGCCTTTGTTGGTCGTTGGGGAGTGAGCGCTGCACCCCTCTGCTTTGTCGGATAATTTATTTGTCCCCTATTGTCCTTTTTAATAAATCTTCAAAACTTTAAGAACTGAGCTTCGTTTCTCACAAGCATGCAATCCCGGCAAAATGTCTTGCCTCAGCTAACAAAAAGAAGCTAGCTGAAAGCAAAGAATGTAACTCCCTCTCCGCTGCGAGGCTGAGCACAGAAGAGTATGAGAGCTTGAACACAAACTGCGCCAAAAAATTCCCCCAGCTCCCCACCTCTCCCGGAGCTAGCTTACAGCTACAGGACCCGTTTCTGGGCATACAGCAGATGCTAGGGAAATACAGTATTACCATAAAATCACTCCAAGACAACAAACCTCCCAGGGGCAGCCAATCCCGGTGCCACAACAGAACTGTCGGGAGCAGCAAGTTGGAACAGCAGGAACGAGCGAAATCCCGGGGTGGTGGACGAGATGTATCAGGAGCTCCGCAGCTGTAGCCGGAACGGCGGGACGTCTCGGCAGGCAGGGGGTGCGGAGCCACAGTGCAGCAAAAGTCCTGGAACAGTGGCAAAGACATGGAGGGGCTGAGCAGTGGCAGCCCGGCTCCCGAACACGGCAGAGAGGCTCCCTTGGAAGAGGAAGGGGCTCGGGGATCCCAGGGTTTCCCCTGAGGCTCCTGAGCAGATGGCGACGGGTCCCCTGTTTGGTGAGGTGCAACGGCCGCTCTTACGAGCTCCACTCACGGTAGAAGAAAGGCAGCAGGAGACGGAACCCCGCAGGTGTGACGAATTCTCCCCACAGCGACCGCAGCCTCTGTCCCATCTGAATGCCGAGAGCACAGGATGCCCAGGAGCTATGCCTAGTCCCTTTTTCCCCAGCCAATACTCGAGGTGTCTTTGCCCCTCCGAGAGAAACCCCTCAGCCCCACAGTAAAGCCAGCTTCACTCCTTCCCCTTCTCCGTACTTTTTTTGTCTCTCTTAAGTACCGATCGTTATTGCTTCTTAGCAACAAAAATGGGAGAACATTTCCTATGAGAAAGAAAACAAAAGGAAGAAATCCTAAACCCCAACACAAGGTGTCCCGTCCCATGGCAGGGGTATGGAACTCGGTGGTCCCTTCCAACCCGTTATCATTTTGGTACTCTAGGATTCTGCGATTTCCTCCTCCACCATTTGAATCCCAGGTATATTTTTGCCTTGTGCAGCTGGGCAATTCTAGAGTGTGGCTTCTGTGGCCAAATTTGACTGATCAATGTGACACTGCACCATCTTCTTGCAGGAAAAACTGGGAAAATGGTGTCGTCTCTGTCGTTTTCAGGAGCCCCTGACTCTGTTCATGCCGTGAGCATTGCAATGAGGATAGCCGCTGACACTGCACCTCTCCGTGCCCTGAGAACGCTGCCTGTGCCCGTTCCTGTCGTGCCAACCCTGTGCTGCCTGTGAGGGATTGCTGAGGTGACAAACGCTGGCGCAGCTGCCTCCTGTGCCATTAAGGTCCCTCTCACGCCGAGCAAATCGCCCTCTCCGAACGCGGAGAGAGCCCAGCCGGGCTTTTCTCCGCAGTGGTGCAGAGCTGCTGGCTCAGGCTCTGCCGGGGAAGGTTGCAAAGAAAAATGTGTGTTTCATTTCCAATGGCACGGATGATTATCCACCTCTTGCTCATGGTTTGTTATGATACATCCCAACCTTCATTGTACCACATGCCCTGGGAAGAGTTTTGTCCAGCCCCTCCCTCAATACACCTTTGCCTCCGGAAGATTTTATCCTACCTGCTAAACAGGCTCTCCAATTATCTGAAAAATGTTACCTCTAAATCCAGTTTTTCCCTCTTTTGCAGACACATTTTAACTTTCTCAAATACTTGGGTCCTGAACAGTGTCAGGGTCAGAGTTAAGGGTATTTTGAGGACTGCTCTACTTTAATGGGCTGTAACAAGAGAAAAACAGCCCCCGAGTGACCTCCCCTTGTTAGTGCAGTGTCATGGTTAGGGAAACGGGTTAAAACTCTTCCCAAACCCTGCGAGGGTGTCTCAGCTGCTTGAGGCTGGATTTTGAAGCCAGGACACACAGCTGCATCCTGCTCCTGCTCTGCTGCTTTCACTGTGCCACTGCCGCTGTAGTTTTGTCACGCGAGCAAGCCAAGAGGCATTAATTACCCTCCAGCAAGGGGCAGGAGGCCACAGAGCCTGCGGGGAAGGCGCCTGCATGTCCTTCCTGCTTAGCACCGGGCTGTGATACCCCTTGGGAAGAGGAGCTGTGGTTGAGGGCGTGTGAAATTCCCGCTCAGTTTCCATGTGTCAGAGGCAGGGAGCTGGGAGAGCCTGAGGGATGTGTGTTAGCAAGTGGCTGTGAAGCGCAGGGAGCGTGGGGCCGGACATGAGAAATAGGAACACGGTGCAGAAACAGTCCTTGCAGCTCCTGAGCAGCCCCTGAGCAGGGTCAGTGTCTTCCGCAGCTCCTGTTCGCTCCTTCTGGGCAGCAATAACCCATTTCCTACCCTCTTGCCAGGCATACTGGGTGTCCCTAGGGTGAACTCACAGCCTCTGGTCATACCCAGGGTGGCCTAGGAGGAGGGCAAGACCCCCCTCATGGATACTGGCAGACCCCTTCACCATGGGTGATCTGGATATACAGTCAGATGCCTCTGTCGCCTGAACACACTTCCCCGCCATACAAGAAGCTTAATTTGCCTTGGAAAGAATCATATGAATCTTGAAGGGCTATTCCTGCCGAGGGTTAGATGCAGACATGGCCGTGTGCCACTCTGTGTCCACCACCACTCACCCGGGGCTGCGGCTCAGGCACCCGGAGAGCACCGGGGCTGCCCACAGGATGCTCCTGGGAGCAGCAGGATGCTCACAGCAGCAGCTGCTCTTCGCAGGGATGGACAGCTCTGCATGGAGCATGGTGACAATGCAGAACAATTAGCTCCCGTTTGTATCTGTTAGGTGTGTGTTTAGCGTCCAATTAATGCAATTAGCACTGTGACATTAGCGAAAGTATGTAGTTGGCACCGAGGCAGCTGCAGCTCAGCTGATGGGCACCACACGGCTCATATTTTGGGGTTTATCTGAGCTCGGGGAAAGGGGACAGCTGGTAGTCCCCTCCCCAAGCACTGGACAGGCTGGTTTCTGTGTGCAGTCCTGGCTATGCACCCCCACCTGCTCCTTGCTTACTTCAGCTGCAATAGAAAGCAATTTCCCACCCTCTGTTCTTGCTTCAAACTCCTAGAGCTGTTTCAGGGAGCTGATGAGGGGTGTCCCAGCTGCTTCCCAGGGATGGGGAGCTGGGGTTTATCGTTTTAGGAGGTCAAAGGACCAAATCTGACCTTGGCTGGACACAGGTCCTTTTCTAAGCCTTTTATTCTCCTTGTGACTGTCCATGGGGTCACTGCCAGGGGAATGAGGGAGGACAAGGGAAGGAATTACACGTCTGCCCACCCCCAGCCGTACCTTGGCCCCATCCCACCTTGCCAAGATAATCAGCCCATGTCACAGCTTGGCTTTCAGAGTCTGACAAACTCCTCCCCAAGGCACCAACACTGTTGGCCTTCCAGGATGTCAGAGAAGGAGAAGGGCTATGTGGGATGGGGACAGGCTGTGGAGGGTCCATTTCCATCCAGCTCCACCAGAGATGTCACCTTCCCAGCCACCAGTGTGAAATCCCTAATCCTTTACTGGAAAGCTGCTGGTCTCTGACCAGGGCATTTGTGGGTGAGGGCTGAGCAGAGGAAGCTGTGGAACAGCAAAGTTCCCTGCCAGCCCTCACTCCAGTGAGGATATTTGGCTTTGGGAGAACTGACAATCCTGATTAACACTCTCTTCATCTATTCACACTGGTGATAAACCATGGGAGCTCTGGGCTGTTGCAGCCCTGTAATCAAGATGGTTTGAAAGAAGCAATTTTTCCTCCTGCAACCCAGTTAATTCTCTTTTAATTGCTTCCCATTTTGCATAGATTTCCCTTGTTTGCCATGGCACTGGCTCCACACTTCCTCCTCTCCAGTAGTGCTTGACTTGTGCTTTGTTTTGCCAGGTTGGGATTTGTGATGGTTTGGGCTATGCCAGAGCCTTCAAAGCTCCCCACACAATTTAGGTGTACCATGTGTGAGTTGCAACTTCTATAGGAGAAAATCTCCAGGGACTGGGTAGGCTTCGTTCCTTGCTATCACATTATGTGTGGGGGCACTGCTTTTGGGAAAACAAACAGAAAAGCATGGGAATTACACACAGGTGGGAAATTTAGTGGTCGGAAATGTATGTTCTTTGAAAAAAAAAATAAACCAAACCAAGCAGACTTAATTGTTTAAGACTAAACCTTTACCCTGGGGGTCAAAAGAGATGAATGAAGCCTTTGTAAGCTGATCTGATTTACAATATGTGGGCTTTATCCATTTTAAGATTGGGTTTGTGTGCAAGGGCTAACCACAAGAAGAAAAGGAGTTAAAACCCTCCTGACCAAAGAAACAGGGAAGCTGATGAAAGTTCTGATAAGGAGCTGGGGACCAGCATCCAGGTAGACTCAGTTGTGTTTGGAGCACCTGATCCTGGGTGGAAGCAGTTGGGCTGCTCCAGAAGCGGGTGAGATGCACTTAGATCCAGTTTGTGATTTATGTGTCAAACCTCAGTTCTGGCAGTGGGAAGCCATTCTCCTTTTTCCTGGTACTCCAAGCCCTTGTCCAAAGTCCTTCTCCAGCTCTTTTGGAGCCCCTTTGGGCACCTGAAGGAGCTCTAAGGTCTTTCTGGAGCCTTCTGCAGCTGAACAGCCCCAGGTCTCCTTGCATGTCTCCACAGCAGAGGAGCATCTCTGTGGCCTCCTCTGGAATCACTGTAGAAGGTCCATGTCCTTTCTTTTTTGGGGTCTCCACAGCTGGACACAGCACTCCATGCATAGAAAGCACTTCCTGCATGCAAATGGGACAGGACAGTCCCCAGAGAACAAAGTCTACTTTATGGGATTATTCAATGTGCAGCCTCTAAACACACCTTAACCACATTAATGCATTAAAATATAACTCCCTTTAGCCACCCAAATAATTTTCATCAGAAACATGAGCATTTCTATTACTCTTGGCTTGGGTTAGTGATGAAGTGTCAGTCAAACTCCAATCAGGATGCAATCATTCTTGCCTGTAATCCAAGGCTTTTCCTGAATATCTCATCCTATTTTCCTTTTGAACTAGCTGGCACAGTCACACTGCTTTTTCCTGACTTGTGCTAAGATCCTGCTGCTGTGCTTGCGTGTTTCATTCTCAGGCTGCAGTTTCCCCTCTTTGTGTTTCTCCAGGTCTCTGGCTCCTGCCAATTGTTTTTCTGCTATTGGGATTGCTGAAAGTGCTTAACCCAGGGTTTCCCTTTTTGCCCCATATTTCACATCCCCACAGGATTCTTCAGAGCCACCAGCTCCTTGGGACTATCCAGTCATCCCACTGCAGGAAGAGCCTCATCCATCCTCCAAGACCTCACCTGGCACTTCCAGAGCTGCAAGCACAGGTCAGGAGACCCTACTGGTGCAACATCACTGGATCATTGTCGCCCTGCTTTTTGCAGTGTTCCATGTTTGTAATTTTGTGGTGGAAGTTCCCATGCATTTTCTATAAACATAGTCCTTGTTTTCCTAACTGGCCGGGATTGTTTTGAACTTTTAGATTGTTTTTCATTCCTTTCCCCTGGGGTGGAGAAAGATGATTGACCATGTCTTTATCCTGTGAACTTATAGAGGTGTTAACCTCTTTGACCAATTCATGATTGTATTACGAAAGATATATAAATGAGAGAATAAAGAAGGGCAGGTCCTTTTGGGTGGTCCTGCCTGGTGGTTCAAACTGCTGCTCTGAAGCCTGCATGTTTTTGTCGTAACCAGCTGTGCAACAGATCATCTGCCCTTCCAAAGGCTGGTTTCATCCCAAACAAAGCTGACATCCTTCTGGAAGTGATGCCAAGATGATTTTTGTTTTTTTCTTTTATATACCATTTACACAGTTCTATGTATCTACAGCTATTAGCATGCGTACTTGTAATTCTTTTAGTCTGATAACTTAGCATAATTCCAATGTCCTGCAGGGCCAGAAGACTAAACACCCCAAAAACTGCATAGCCAGGAGACCAAACATTTTACTATCTTGAGAAGCCAAGGTTCCCTAGCAGGACAGATTCTGTGAACTAGAGGTTAGCCCACCCCAGCCCCCTTATTGGGTCCCCTTGTTAGATATGCTAGTATGGAAGGTCTATAACTAATCGTGTGTGTGTACACGATTGATGGGGCATTGCCACGCGTTCCACCTGGGCCAAGCGATACATTGAATGGGATCCTATTGAAGTACTGTGGTAAAGGACCCCCAACCCTCTAACTCTATCTGGCTTTCATTTCCTAAGACCAGAAAAAGGCATCAGAGGCAGAGATGTTAATAGTCCCTGGCAATCAGAGAAGATCCTTTGGGACTGAGTCAGGGGCTCTGACACCTCGAATTTGGAGGTCAGCCACACTCAGCACACAAACCCTGAAGACTTTGTGCTGTCTGGGCTTTGACAGCTGTGTCACCAACACCATGTGTTGGGAAGAACAGGCGGGGACAGGTCCTTGGTGATTTGCCTCTTTGAAAAATGGGGAGGCAGAAAATGAAGCAGCCAAGAACTAGGAAAGGACATGGACATCTGCATCTCTAGCATCTGCATTGGGTCCACTGGGTACTGGCCCCGTGGGCACAGTGCTGGGTGAGGGAAGTTGTGACTCTTCTCCTGCTGCACCCAAAAGTAGGGTCTGGCGGGGCAGCTGGATACATCAGACAGCTGGCTGGAAGTGGAAGCTTTTCGGAAAAGACAGCAATCGTGTTTGGTGGGGTTGGCTGGGTCAGGGTAGGGTGCTGGGGACATTTCCTTGGGGCAGAAGGAGGCTCTGGGCTGCAGAGTCCCAAGCCCCCTTCACACTGATGTCTCCTGAAACAGGTCTCAAACCTGGATGGAGGATGCTCTGGGGATGGAGGATGCTCTACAGCAGAGGTATCTGTCAGGATAGTACTCAGCCAGCAGAGCCAAATATTTCCCAAAATCCATAGCAAATCTGTGCCGCAGTTTCCACACTAGCAAGAGGCTCAGCAACAGATTTCAGCAGCCTAAAGGCAACTTTCCCATGGAAAATTTTGCCTGAAAGAGATGAGAGCCATGGTGCTTCCAGGGGCTGTCCTAGGAGCAGGTGGTTGGGCACTGCAGCTATTTCCAAACAAACCTGGAAAACCTGGATAGTCCTTGGTGCACATCTCCATGGATGAGGGCACCAGTTGGGAGGATGGACTCAGTTGTGGGTGAGCACGCGAATTCCTGGTTGTGAGGTTAACCCATCACTGCTCTGTGCAGGTGTCAAATCCAGCAGGCTGTGTGATCACACACTGGTGCTGCCTTCAGCAGACGAGCTCTTCCATGTAATCACTTGTGTCTCTGATCTTTAGTTATTCTCCAAATTGGAAAAATATGTCCCTTTGAAATTCTCATGAGGGTGGCAGAGCTGCCTGTCTCCCACCCGGACGTGTGTCTGAGAGCCATTTAACTGTGACTGTGGTGACAAATGTCAGCACAAGGCTCGCGCTGGAGAGCATAGTGAAGGAGGGGGCATTGGAATTAAAGGATGAAATATTTATTTGGGAGTTTGGCAGTGCTGGAAGGACAACACATCACAGATGAGAGGCATCTTGGGGTGGACAGTGCTGAAAGCCACAACTGAACCCACTGGGCTGTAAAACTGCCATGAGATTTCCTCTCCCTCCCGACCTCCCACCCTTTCCAGAGTCTTTACCTGCCTGGGAAGGTACAGCAGGGTTCAACATCCAGGAATGGCCCAAAGCTGTGGACCACCAGACAGGTATGTGTTGTCTGAGGAAGGCGAATGATAGCCCCGCTTTGCTTTAAATACCAGCCATACCCCCTCTGATTGACATGCCATGCAACTGGGAGGTCCTGGCTCTGGCAGTGGGGATATTTGCACAGGGCAGCCTGGTTGGAAGATGGAATGAAGGCACAGATCCTCCACAGGGAATCAGGATGATGAACTTCCCTCTGCCTCCATTCAGGCTCTGGTGGGCAGGTTTTCTTCATTGCTGGCCCTTGGTTTTCTGGGGATGTATCCTGGGGCACCCAAACTTTGATCCCAGGTGGTGGGACTGAGGATGGGGAGTGACTCCAGGTCTGGCAACAACCTCCATGGTGGGTTTAATGTGTCTACCAAATAAACAAGCTAAATAAAAATCTATCTTGGTGTGCTGGAGAACCTCCTGTGCCTCATCCCACTGGGATAACCCATAGCCCCACGAGATCCCATTCTTGGGGTCCTGTTTTGCTTTTCCCAGCCGCAAGAGGTACCAGGATTACAGAAAGGGTTAACACAGGATGATCTCAAGAGGCTCCAGCTTTGTCCAGAGCACTGGATTGGCAGGTCGTTAATCTCAGAGTTACCTGATAACTTTAAATATAATCATGTAATCAGCAGGAATCTGTAATTGTTATTTATGTGCATGGTGCTTACTAAATTACAGTGCTCTCCAAGGCTCTATGTGATGAACAAATTAATTCTGCATCGGAAGAGCTTGACCAGAAATCTGTGTCTGAATTTCACTTGTAAACATTGATGCATGAAATGAAAATCAAGTTTAATTGGCCCTCCCTCCCTCCTGCTGTGAAACACATTACATTTTTATTCTGTATTAGCTCACCTGGCAAGCGGGAAAACTTGGAGGACTTTCTCCAGCCCTGATGGTACTCGTCTGGAAAACCCATGTGGGATTTTCTTGGATGAGATAGTGTGGATACCTTTGTGGAGAGCCACCTCCATGCTCTGGGCTTGTGGATTTGGGGTAGAAAGGAGACAAAAAAGCCTCTGGACCAGTGGGATGCTGAGCCCACTGCAGTGTGAGGATGCTTCCATGGAAACTGGGGAGGGGCCATGCCAGCATTGTCTTTTCCAAAAGATAAACATGCCCCAAAAGTCCTTGTGAGAGGAGTTGAAGTATTTTTAATCAAACAAGACTGAGAATACACACACTTCTCCAGCTACAGAAAGCAGTCACATCAGTTGGAGCAGATCACCAAGAGGAGAAGGGAAAAACAGTGATGTGAACACAGATGCTTCTGTTTGGGTTTCTTTCTTTGGTTTTTCAATTTCCAGCTTCTTTTCACCAAAAGACTCTGCTTTGGAAAAATCCAAATTGAACATGTAGCACATCATTTTTTGGCAACATCACTTGCAGGGTTGATGAAAAAAGCTCCCTGGTGCATTTCCCCTTCTCCATTGCCAGCAGATCTTTATTAGCTTCTGCCAAAGTACCCAACAGAGAAACCAAGACTCAGAAGACATGAGTTGACTCCTTGTAGGGCACCAGCAGAAAGTGTCCATAGAGCTGGGAGCTGCCACTTTTCCCACTGCATAGCTCTGGGAGTCTTTTTCACACTCGTATTTTGGAGAAGTGACAGTTTTTGGGACTGTTGGCAGTGGCTGAACTTGAACAAAGACTGAAACGTGCCCCATGTGAAGGGTATGGTCCTTGTCGTGGTCACTGTGTCGTACTGGGAGCTGTTGCTGTTCCCAGCAGGTTATTGAAGTCAATGGGATATTTCCAGTTTGACTGCACTGTAGACATGCAGGTAGAAAATCAAAATGGGAGGAATTTGCTCCAAACTATTGAATTTCACAAATGTTTGAAGAAAGAACCCAGAGGTTTTTCCCTATGCTTCCCTTTAAATAAAAAAATGCAAGATTTCTTTCCTTTCTGATGATATATCCTGAGGAAATCACAGAATCCTGCAATTTCGAAGATGTTTAAATCTCCCCAGGGCAGGAAACATTTTATGCCTGCTCTTTATAGTGGGGAAACTGAGGCACAGAAGTGTGAAGGGACTCACATCAGATCCTGTACAGCCTCAGTAGCAAAATCCCTGCAATGCAGAGGGTAGACAGCCCATAAATCTGCTGTGATCTGCCCCCTGCCTGGGCATTCCCATACCTTGTATGGGGCAAGGAAAAGGTGGCTCCAAAGAGGTCAAGGCAAAACCTCCACTTGCATGGATCTCTCTGCTCAGCTGCTTTTGGTGACCACATGGAAGAGGGCAATGGGAGAGTGGGAACTGGGGACAATCTGGAGTCCTCAGAATGGGAAGGGAGACAGGAAGGGAGGGAAGGGAGGAAAGGAGGCTGCTGCTCCTCCAAGGCACTTAATCCCAACATGGGGATGGTTTGGTCCCATCCCCTGCACAAGAATAAGGAGCAGCTTTGGCACTGGGCCCATCTGCCCAGGTAAAAGCAGGGCAGAGAGGAGGGGGCAGAGCCAGGGCCTGTCCCTGCAGTAGCTGCCTTTGGGGACCTCAGCCACCACTCCACTGCAGGGCTCCCTCACCTTTCCTTTCACCTTCTCTGAGAAGGGACATGGAGTCAGCTTGCGGGCCAGGACTTTGCAGAGACCTGTGGATCCATCTGGGCTGGACCAGAGGATTTAACTAATTCCTGTGCTTCCCTCCAGATCAAACCCACTCTATGTGGCTGTTCAGAGCCCCTAGGACCCATCCCCATGGGAGGGGAGTTCCCTCCCTCTCCCACCCCATTGCTCTACCCCAGCCTTGGTGTCAAGATGAGAAATGACCTGGCAGACGAAGCAGTAGTTACTGGACATTTGGAGACCCAGCAAGAGACAGGGGAAGGACTCAACCCCAGTGGTACAAAAACACGGCCACGTGAAGCAATGTCTACAATCACACCAGGGCTCTCCATCCACCCCCTTCCAACTCAGAGGACTTTGGCTCCTCTAGAGGGTTCCCCCCCACCAGCAGCATTCCAGCATGTGCTCACAGCAAGGCTGACCCAGCTTCCCAGGGAATTAGCCCCATAAGCTGTCCCAGCAATGTCTTGGTGTCCTGTCACCTCAAAGCAGACAAAGGTGGTAAAGGCAGTGACATGAGACATCATGCCCAGGATGGAGCCGGCAGAAAGCTGCTGCAACCTGTCTAGGCTCTTCTGGCTCTTTCTGCCACACCAGCAGTCACACAGCTGCCAGGGAGATGACAAAGCAGCATCTCAGCTGCCCTGTCCTCAAGGCTTGTCCAGCACACGGGGCAGGAGCTGTGCAGGTGTCCCATGACCGAGTGAGCTCATGCTCTCCTTGCAGGGCTCAGGCAGGACCTGGTCCTGGGCCATGCCCCCCTCTCAGGGGTTCCCCACAGTGGGGATTGTCGGCTCCCGCTGTGGCCGCTCGCTCCTGGCTCAGACGGCTGTGGATTGCTTGATGCTGTGGAAGCTGACACGGGTCGGGGAGGTGGGGATGGACATGGCCCTCGCCACGTGG
Organism: Drymodes brunneopygia; assembly: GCA_013400955.1. Taxonomy (NCBI): domain Eukaryota; kingdom Metazoa; phylum Chordata; class Aves; order Passeriformes; family Petroicidae; genus Drymodes; species Drymodes brunneopygia. The sequence continues at coordinate 194,506 of VZTZ01016275.1, forward strand.
GCACGGATGGAATGCTTGTCCTGCCACCGGTGCCACCGCTTCCGTACAGCCGACCGCACCTGGGCGGGATGAGTGAGGGACATTCAGTCATCACACAGAGGCTGTTCAGAGGCACCAGCCATCCTTCCCCTCAGTCCTCCAGCCAAAAATGGATTAATGATATGCGATTTGGTAACAAAACAGGTTCATGCAGGGTAAACTTTCCTGAGCCAGCAAAGGTGTGGGAGCATTTGGAGGAGACAGAGGAAAGAGCTGTCCAAATATTCGGCACCAGGATTCACTTCTACTCTCAGCTCCTTTGTTTTCTGCTGTTTGTGTTTGGGTCAGAGCCTGGGAGATGTCCTCATCCATGTGCAATCCACATGTGTATGGGGCTCACCCTGAGGAAGGAATTCCCCAGGATGGGGAGGACCCTTGGCTCTGCTGCACCAAATCACACAGGTGCACCCTCAGAGCATCTGTTCTTCAGGGTGGATTTTCCTCCTCTAGAGGAGGAGACAGACAGCAGCCATTCCCATCTGGGCAAAATCTGAGGCTGCAGATGTACCTGGGGCTGGAGGTCACCAAAGACCTTCAGATGGGGAATTAGGGACCAGCACGCTCTAAGGCCTATGCAGCAGTAGAGCCTCGTAGTGAACTTGTCTGCTTGCAAGGAAGAATCTAGACCCCCACAAAAAATGCCAGTCCCTAGTGCTCACCTCGCTGTTCAGGAAGCAGTAGAAGACAGAGACGAAGAAGCCCTGGGAGGAGACAAGAAGCAGAGTCACAGCCAACAGGTACCCCCAGGCCAGGAACTTTAGAACAGCTCTGGGGTTTGGGGATGTCTGGTTTTGGGAGGGGGAAAAGCAGGATGAGGCATCAGCTCCTCCACATCCCTTGGTGAGAGGACTGGGATAGAAGCCAGTGTGCAGGACCATTACCTGGAAGGACTCCAGAAAGGAGTTGAAGTAGATGAAGACTATCCTGGAGATCTCATCCTCGCCTGGGTTGACAAAGAACAGCATGTAGGTGATCCCCAGCAAGGGCAGCAGCACCAGTGTGGCCTTGACTGCTTTCCTAGGGAGAAAACAGGGACCTGAGTTGCTGCAGTGCAGCCCTGGACACAAGGACTCTGCCTTTTCTACTCCCACCACCAGCATGGCTTCATGGCTTGGACTGATCTGCTGGGACTTGAAACCCAGTGACTGGGGGAAGATAGAGCCAAGTTGGGCTGTTTTCCAATGCAATTTCCAAGGGACTTGGCTGGTTTGAGCACTGGGCCGCTGCTCTGCTTCTCCACCTGGAAAAGGGCAGTGGAGAGCAGAGGCCTGACCTTGAGCTGGCATGGAATGATTGCTTGCCTGATCTACAGCTCAATTAAAAAGGAATTAAGGAGGGTACAATAATTCACACCCTTCAACATGGATTTATAAAAACCTTATCTCAGGTAATTAATTTCATATCTTGATGAGATTACAAGTGCAGTTTACAAAAAGTCATAGTGCTGATACAGAGAATGTGGGAAGGATTGGGGCTTGGCACCTCACGCCTTTGGATCAAGGGACAAGAACAATGCGAAGTCATCACTTCTTGCTTAAAGATCCTGTTAATGGACAGATTCCAACAGTAGATGGTCATCCCTGGAGGGTCTGAGCTGGGCAGGGAGGGGGTCTGGGACCTGTTTTGCATCTCTGACCTGGAGGACAGAACAGTCCCTGACACAAATGGGCTGATAACACGGAGGAGCTGGAGGGAACCAAGGAAAGGAGCTGGAAAAGTGCAGTACAGCACATTTACTGGTGTAGCTTCTTCAGGGGAGCAGCCATGGCAGCAGGGCTTACCATCTAAGGTGAGCAAGAGCCCTCCAGGGCTGTCCCTTGCCTGGTTTAAGCACAAGTGTGCAGTTTATAACCTACCAAGTTCTCCAAGTTTTCCTGTCTCACAGAATATTTCTGGGAAACAAAAATGTTCTCCTGCCCAAAGGTGATAAACCAAAGCCAAAAGGAGGCAAATACTGGAAAACCAAAACTCTCTCAAAATTGCTGACTGGGGCCAAGCAGCCTTTTCCCAGAACCTTTATCTTTGTTTCCCCAAGCTGAACCCCTCATTCTAGTTCAATATTCTGTGATGAGGAAAGCTGGCATTTCCCAATAATAAAACCAGAATTTTTCCATTCTCAGCTGAAAAAGCCACCCTCCACCTCAAAACAGCTTCTCTTGACCCAGCACACAGTGAGATTCCCCAGTTCCTGCCCACAAAATGATCCAGGCAGAGACAATGATGAAGCCCAAAGTGTCTACTATTCCAGGTACTTTGGGGAGCTGCTCTGACTGTGCACCTCTGATATTGTCTGCAAAATATTCCCCAATAAGCAAGGAAGGGTTGAATCCTCCTGCCTTGTGCTGTGGGAGTACTGTCTTCTTCTTTACAAGGAGGTGTTGGGGTGGCATCGATTCAATCACTCCTTCCTCAGCTTTTGTTTTTCTGTCAAGCAGTGATTTAATTCTCACCTCCATGCCAGGATTTGCAGCTCCCAGCCAGGAGAGTTCATCAGGTCCCACCAAAACAGGCTTTTGCAAAGACACGCAAATCCCAAGGGTTCATTTCAATGGCAGAAACAGCCATCCACACTCTACATCACAAGGCTCTCCCTGACCAGATTGACCATGTGCCTCCAAAGAGCATTTGAGATTCTCTTAGGTGTCTCTCCATGCTCCCATGCCCTTGCTACCTGGCTAATGGGGCTGTTCCCATCCCCACTAACCATGGAGGAACCCAGTTCCTACACTGGCTTTCTGCAGGGTTGCTTGTGCTCTTACCTGTACTGGATTGTCTCTGACGTGGTTGAAGCTCGGAGCTTCGTCATGAGGATTCGGACAATGTTGAATAGAAAGATGAAGTTGATCTGGGAGGAACAGGGTCACTGGTTAGTGTCTGCTCCCTCAGCATTTCCTCCCATTTCTTCAGCAATGTGGGGTGGGGGGGGGAGGGAAATGGGGGAGCCAGGGGAAATGAAAATGTTTCCTCTTGAGCCTCATCTACTGCCTTCCATACACCATGAGAGTCTGCCTTTTTTATAACACTTGAACAACAGGATTTAGGAGTTTGGTCAAGGGATCAGAACAGCAGGGCATGCCAGGAGATTGCCAAGGAAGGACAAGCGTTAGAGAAAGGGCTGAAAGTGGAAAAAGTAGAGGGAGAGGAAACATCTAAGGTGGAGAGTGGCTGCTGTCACAGCCAGGATCTGCCTGGCTGCTCTCCCAGCTGCCAAATCACTAATGAGGGAATGGGAAGGCATCTCTGGAGCTGAGCACAACCGATAGGAATTAGTAGTGGTCTGGCTGCCTGATGAGCCGGGAAATCAGAAGCAGGACCAATTATTCAGTCATGCTGGTGATTTTTACTCCCTTGAGTTTTCTCAGTGTTGGGCAAGGAGGAAGGAACAGTTTTGGGACTTCGTGTATGGCTTTCCCCCTGCAAACATAGGTTGGACCCTCAGCTGCCACATCTGCTCTTCTTCATCCCTTCCCAAAGGGGAAAGCCCCATCAAACTGTGCTCCATGTGACCCTTGGATCAAGCATTGCTACTCAGCTGGGAGCCAGGAACAGAGGTGGAATCAGGATCCAGGAATGGAGTCAAGGATCCCAGGCTTCTGCAAATGCTTGGCAAAGCATCCACCCACACCCAAACGGTGCCAGGGCAGGGATGGAGGGACCTACTGATGCATGTTGGAGTCTGCTGATGGGACATTCCTGTCAGAGTGAGGTTTCCAGGCTCCTTCTGCAGCCCATCCCAAGCCCAAAATTCCTCAAGGGGCAGTTTGGGTGAGGGGCAGTGCTGCTGTGGGGCAGCAGAACCAGCCCCAGCAGAGTGAAGCTAAAGGAGGGGGCAATACCCTATACAGGAGTAGCTGTGTCCCACCTACACACAGAAGGTCTCTGTATTTAGCATACAAGGTCACTTTGCTCTTACCAGAAGCACCAGGATCATGGGGCCTTGGTAAATGTAGTCAGTATAAACTCCCGCTCGCTTCCCAAACCAGCACCTGCAAGGCAAGGACAAGTGGTGTCGTGGACAAGAGGTGTCAGGGACAAGCCTGACATGGGAGTGACCTGGATAGACTCCTGTCCTCGCACAGTCTCTGTAAGTCACTGTCTGTGAGGTGAAAGCACTAAAATTCAAACTGCTGCAGCCATTGTGGAATAGCTTCCCTAGGAACTCATTAAAAGGAGGTGCTTGTGGGATTGTTTATGGGCCCCATATACATGTGGGAGCTGGTTATTGCAGGAGAAGCAGGGACATCCTCCTCACTAAGGAGGTCACTGTCCCGCTCTGCTCTGCATGGAGGCAGCCTCACCTCACGTCCTGAGGGCAGTTTCGGGCACAACAATGTAAGAAAGATATCAAGTCATTAGAGAGCATTCAAAGGAGGGACATGAAGAACAGTCTGAAGGGGCCACATGAGAAGCAGCTGAGGGCACGTGGAATGTTCAGCTGGAGCAGAGGAGACTGAGGTCAGACTTCACCAAGGGCTGCAGCTCCTCCTCAGGGGCAACTCTCGTCTCTGCTCCCTGTGACAGGGACAGGACCCAAGGAAATGGCCTGAAGTTGTGCTAAGGAGGTTTAGATTGGATATCAGGGAAAGGCTCTTCCCCCAGAGGGTGCTGGGCATTGCCCAGGCTCCCCAGGGAATGGGCACAGCCCCGAGGCTGCCAGAGCTCCAGGAGCTTCTGGACAATACTCGCAAGGGTGCACAGGGTGGGATTGTTGGGGTGTCTGTGCAGGGACAAGAGTCAAGACACAATGATCCTTGTGGGTTCTTTCCAGCTCAGGATATTCCATGATTCTCCATAATCTCACACGCACAGGTCTGGGTCAACTCTGTCCTCAGCAAACCTGGTGGGAGCTCACTCAGGTGTATCCCTGTCCTGGGAGCACCTTGTCAGGGTTGTTCAATCAGTGCCTGTGTGAGTGGCACGGGGCTTCTGAAGTCAGCAGGGAAAACCACCTCTGGAAAACAGAACAAGCTGCCATTCATCTCAACGGGCTCCTTTCAACTTCCCACTCTGGGATGAACTCTCAGGTACCTGTTAAGACCTTCATTAGCAGGTGTCTGTGAAAATGGCTCAGGTGGGGGTAATTTAGATCTCTGCTGGTTAAATTTCCAGCTCCCGTTAGCAAACCTATTGCAGATCTGGTTTAACCTCTTTTTCTACTTAAAAATTGCATTTGCCTTTTGAGGAGAAACAAGCAGGGGTAGGGCTGTAGGCAGGGCTCATGCTGCAGAGAGCTGAAAGGTGGGATAAATGAAGGAATATTATCCTTTTTTTCCTCCCTGACAGAATTCCTGACAAACTGGCCCCTGAGGATTTGGGATAGAAAGAAGAATGGAGGATAAGAGCAATCAGGCTCACTTCTCATTGTCGTAGTAGAGCTTCCCAATGGCCCAGGCAACGATGATGGGAAAGGGGATACCTGCAGGAGAACATACAGGTGAGTTTCAGAGGTGCAAGGTCGCCACAAAACCGCACTGTAACAGGGGTTTTCTCACACATAAACCACCTAGTGAAACGATGTGTCCATGTAAATCTCATCCTCCTGCTCCTGGCACCCTTTCTACAACTCTTTGTGTGCATGAAGAACTGGAGCAGGGGATGGGGGACATCACCCATCACTAAACCCTGGGTACTGCTGGGTGAGGGGAAGCCTGGCACTCACACCAGCCGATGCAGATGAACATCCACTTGCGGAGCCTGTCCGTGGAGTAGGTGAGCACGATGGCCGTGTGCAGGTAGCAGCCCTCACCGAACATCCAGAAAAAGTTGGTGACATGGAAGTAATTGTAGGCAGCAGTGACCAAGCGGCACCAAACCTGTCAGGAGATGTGGAGCCTGTCGAGCTTTGTGTCACAGTGGTGCAAACAATGCATGGAATAGCACAGACCCCAGCAGAGCAATCAAGCCCGTGTTTCTCATACACCTGGGCTGCCCACCAGCCAGCCCTGTTTGCCCCCTGAAGTCGCTTTTGTAGCTACATCTTAGTAACTTCAAACTGAAAGGGACTAGATTTAGGGAAGAAATTCTTCCCTGTGAAGGTGGTGAGGCCCTGGCACAGGTTGCCCAGGGAAGCTGTGGCTGCTCCAGCCCTGGAGGTGTCCAAGGCCAGCTTGGATGGGGCTTGGAGCAACCTGGGATAGTGAAGGTGTCCCTGTCCATGGCAGGGGGGTTCGAACTAAATGATCCTTAAGGTGCCTTCAGACCCAAAACACTTTGTGGTTCTGTGATCTCCAGGGTCCTCACACCCCCAGCTGCTCAGGACTAGGCTCAGCCTGGCAGAACTGCACCTACCACGTTGCTCTCGTGCACCTCTGGGTTCATGGTGAGCTGCACCACAAACCACGTGGCATTACGTAGGATGAAGGCTGTGATCAGGTTCCAGTGGATGATGTTTCTCAGGCACCGGATGCTCCTGGAGAGGGGTGGAAAAAGGCACCATCAGAGCAGGGGGACTGGGGACAGTACTGTTTGTGGAGCTGAGTGTCTCTGTTGGGACCCCAAGAGTGACCTCCTGGGACCATGCCCTGGCTGAGGTGGGCAGGAAGAAGGCCAGGAGGTGGAAAGCACCAAGGAGGACCCTCTGCCTCCATAATCAGGTGCTTTAAAAAAGCAGCAGAAGAGGAACAACCCTGAGATAGGCAGGATCCCTCCAGCCTGGAGAGCAGTGGCTGTGGGGGAGGAGATGGCAAAGCACAGGGGCTGGGTCCATCCCTGCCTGACATGACCGCGCAAGAACACGGCAGCAGATTTGTCACTCACCGCAGGCGCATGAAGAGGACAAAGGCCACGAGGAGGGCCCCCAGTGAAACACAGTGGCCCAGGTAGTTGATGATGACAGCGATATGGTAATGCAGCTTGCTCTTCTTCTGGTGGGGGGGAGATGGGCAGACCGTCAGCAGCAGCTCCGGTACCAGCACAAACCCATCTCCTCCACCACATCACTTTTGGCAGCTGCACCTCAGATTTTGGGCCCTTTTTCAGGAAGCAATTGGAGCTCGCCCTGGGACAGGACAGTGAGAATGGAAGGAGATGGGGCTAACGTGGGAAGGACAGGCATCAGCCTGGTTTCACATCCCACTTGTGCCAGGGCAGCTCATGGGACAGCTCAGTGCTGGGACATCCCAACTCATCCTCTGGGGAATCGCTACTGGAATTCAGCTGAGCTCACTGGAATCTTATGTCTCAGTTCATCCCCCATTGCCCTGGGGGCAGCTGAGAGGCTGGGATGAATTTGGGCAGAGGGAAGGTGTGAGTGATAATTGAATTAATTGATCACTCCTGCTGTTAGGCACTCATCCAATCGGTGAATTAGCAATTAAGTGAGTGAGAAAACCATTCCTGGCAAGAGATATCAGCATCTTAAATACCAGAGTTGATATTAACTGCAAATGAAAAACTTGTATCTCTTCTTCTCTGCTTCAAGGGATGGCTTGACTTACTCAGGGGCTTGTAATTCTTGATCCCCATTTTTTTATCTCTTTCAGCTTCCTAAACATCTCCTTTATTTAATTGCCAAAAGGGAAAGACAGGGTTTTCACTCAGTACTGTGTCAGGAGGGAGCTGCAGGAAAGTGACAGGGCTGATCTGTACCCAGAGGCCCTGGGGACCTCACACTGCCAATCCTCTTGGATTTTTAATGGGGATGGAAACAGGCGTGGCTTTATTCTGATGGGGAATAAAAGTGCAAATCAAGAAGGGGTCATAATTGCCACATGCAGTTTTATCACTGGGATGCTGCTGCATGCTCAGCCCTCAGCTCCCGTGGGCCATTCCTAGCCTGGATGCTGTTGCCTTTCAAAACTCCATCATCTCCCTCTTGCCCTCCTACCAAGAGTGCAGGGACTCCCAAGCTCCTACCTCTTCACTGAGGATCTCCTGGCACTGGGAGTAGTTGACACGTGCTGCCCAGCTCCCGTTAGCGAGGCATTCCCTGTACCCATTATCTGAAAGAGAGGATGCCCATCAAAGGGTTAACAGAGCATGGGGGATGGGCACAGGCATGTGACCTGACTGTCACTAATGCAGGGCACTGGCATTAGGCCAGTGGTATCTTCTGCTTTGAAGGCAGCTCAGCCACTGCCTTGGTCACAACTGCAGAACCAAAATCCTTGGAATATTTCAGATCCACTCAAGCACTTTGGGTCTGCACCAGCTCTGCCCTTGGCACTGGGGGACCCCAAGATCTCCTCACCGTACACAAGGGTGCAGCAGAAGCAGCACCAGTTAGACTCTTCTTCCCTTTCACTCTGCTGTTTGCTCAGGTGATCATGTGCCAGCCCAGGATCTCTGCTGAGATGGCAGCACAAAGTTTCATTTCTCTCCCTGATTTAGGAACTTTTTTGCCTCCCGGTGAGGACAGTAGGTGGCAAGGCTAATTGGGAAGGAATGGCTCAGGTGCCCCAGAGAGTCTGTGTTTGGTGTCAGCTATGGGGTAATGCCAGCACTGCGGTGAGACTGGGCTTCCATTAACAGGAGACCATGAGCCTCGTCAGGCTGATGGAGTGATGGCTGTGAGACAGGCTCGAGTCATGATTAATGCAGAGAGGTTCCTTCAGTGGCACAGGAGGCACAACAAAGCAGGAGCTGTGTGTCCGTGCCATCCTCCATGGCTGCAAGAATGTGCAGGATGGAAAAATTAATGTTTTTTGTGGGAAGCAAGGTGTTCCTTTCATCAGAAACAGCACTTGGGTGGTTAGAAACTCAGCCTTATGCTAGGATTGGCTTTGGGCACTTTTCAAATGCTATCACTTCATCTTCTGCTCCCAGCATGTCACTGGCAGTGACAGTGCAGCCACCTGTGCCAGGAGGGGACAAGGTTCAAAGTCCCCCAGTCCTTACTCAGCTGGGGGCTTCAGACCCCTGTACCACCTTCAAGGGCAGGGCAGGATCACTCCTCTGCCTTTGTCCCCAAGATGGGGACATCAGCCCCAGGAGGACCTGCATATAAAACTGTTTCTCTGAAATGACCCTCCCTGAAATCTGGGGTCTGAGGCGCTGTTTTCTTTTTGGTTGATGAGCTTTGTTCCCAGAGCTGTATTGTCACTTGTGTCCCAGAACCTTGCCCACCATGTCCCCAGCAGTGCTGTCCCTCTTACTGGTGGTGTTGTAGCGCACGCCATAGAAGTACTCGGGGCAGGGCCGGGCCACCAGCTGTCCCACTGCGCTCCGGGGCCAGCAGGTGCCGATCAGGTCCACCGAGGCGTTGCACTGGGGACCTGCAGGGATGAAGTGCACAGGGTTGGCAGAAGTCTGCGGGCCACCAGGGGCTACTTCCAGGCTGTTGAAAGGTCAGGCTTTGCCTGGAGAGCTGGGGCTGCTTGGACTAGCTGATGGGTCACCACAAGATCAGCCCCTTGAAAGCCTCATGGCAGACACCAAATAGGGGCTGTGCAAGACTTGCAAGGGCTGGTTGAGTAATCCTGGCTATGACTGTTACTCTAGTCCTGTCTAAACTACTGGGCTAAGCCCAGTTCTGGCACAAACCTGGTTTTGCTTGGGGTTCCCTGGCTCTGGTCTCCCAGCCCTGCTCCTTCCTTCAGCCATGACTTTGGCATCCAGCCCCACAACAGGCAATAAGCCAGACTTGCTCTTCCTCAGTGGTATGTCCAGTCTGGTTCTAAGCCTCTCCCAATATCTCACACTTCCTGGCTGCAAAATCTCCTTCCCAGCCATTGCTGTTGGTCTCTTCCAGTCTTTCCCGGGTAGAAAACTCCAAAGCTGCTGCTGCTATTTCTGATTTCAAGGATTTGTGTGCTTTTTCCAGCTACACAAGTGTGCTAACGTAGGCATTAGGTAAGCCAGATTGCAGGCTTTTTTATGTATAATTTGTGTATATTTAGAACAACATGTACTGTAGCTAAATATGTCCCTGCTCCATCTCACAGTGAGGTCGGAAGCACAATGGCTGCAATATCCATATACTACAATGCAAGACAAGCAGCAGATGGGTGAGCAGGAGATGCTGGAAGGGGCAGAGTTCAGTCCAAACCACTCCTGGGTACCAGAAATGTTTGTGCTGCTGGCACAGAGACAGAAATTGCCATTTCCTAAGACAAAACACCCCAATTCACAGCTCCTTGGGTGTGAGAACTCAGTTTTTCCTCTCTCCCTGGATTTGTGGTTGTTATTTGAATGTTTCCCAAAAATTCCTATGGATGGAGCTGGCTAAAGAGTAATCAAAGAAAAAAAAGCAAAATACTGTCGATGATGATGATGATGATGAAGGTTTTTATGAAGGAATATTTGTTTTCATTGATTATCTGAAAAATTGGCTCCTTGTTATTTTGTGGTGTTCTCAGAGAAAATTCTCAGGGCTTTCAGTGTCTTCAAATATCTTAGCAAGGGAAAACATCTTCCAAGCATGTGAGCTGGGGAAGCATCAGAACATGGTGAATGTTACTTTCTGCCTCTCATAGCTTGTAGGGAGAAATTAATTTTAACAATGACCTTTGCTTTTAGCTTAGCTAATGTGTAGGGTTGCTGTAGCAACCTTCCCTTTAAGTTAACTGTTTTAAGCCTCTGTTTTGTAGGAAACAAGGTGATTTTTATCACATGTGTGTCTCTGCCTTTCTGCATCCATTTGAATTTACTGAGCTCCTTCGTTGTTTTGACCCAAATTTGACAAAGAAATAGAGGGTCACAGTTAAAAATTTTATGATAACATTCATCTCTGTAAAGAAAAAACAACAAGTAATTACTTGAACTAAGGACAAAGTTAAATTGCAAGTGCTGTCCCTATTAGTCACCCAGGTGAGAAGCTGCGTGACTATCTGGAACAGGAAAAGCTTCACTGGGAACAATGCAGCACAGCAAAATAGGGCTTGCTCAGTACTAATGGCCATGGCAGCTCATGCAGCTATCACAACCCTTCCCAGGGACCAGCAGGGCGGAGCACAAGCTCCATTTTCTCTGCATCCTCTTTTGCCTCAGTTTCCCTCCTGCATTCCAGGGTCTGTTCTGAGGGACAGACAGAGATTGCTCAGGGAGGACAAACAGGAAGACTAATTAAAAGTCAGCAGGGCCAGAGAGCAATAATGATGATACTCTCCACCAGTAAAACAAACCCACAGCAATGCATTAACAACCAAACCCAAGAGACTCGTGGAAATGATGTGGCCAGACAGAGGTGCATCATTCTGTGATATGTCTGCTCAAGGCTAGATTTAGTATCTCACCTTTCTCCAAGGTACCTGGTGGGATGCTGCTTGGTACTCCACATCATGCTCCACATGAGAGCATGACAGGATCCCACCAGGCACCAAACCCAGTGTGTCCCACCAGTCCCACCACAGGAAAGGTGCAGCAGCATCACCAGGAGCTCAGCCCGCCTCGTCCTATGGGTTGGGGTGGTGCTGTGGGGTGACATTTGGGTCTGGGGCTGCAGTCAGATGAGGAGATGTTCAGCCAGGCTGTCAGATGCTCCTGGACCTCTCCCTGTGCTTCACCTTCATGCTGCCACTGGCAGCATTTGGAGCTCTGTCCCACCAGGTTTTAATCTAGTGGGTGGCAGTAATATTTTTCCCAGGTTCACACTGAGAAAGGCTTGATGAAGAAAAGCTGCAGAAAGCAGATGCTGCTCTTTCTGCTCTCTCCAGCATACAGAAGAGAGAAAAAACCCCTCCTGATGGGGAAGCGATAAGTAAAATAGTGAAGACAAAGAGTGCCATGAGGGCTGCAACCTCCCCTTTGCCCAGCACAACTCTCTGCTCCAGCTCCCCTGAGTGGCACCTGGCTCCCAGCATTTAGAGCACTGCTTAGCATGGAAATGATGTGTAACAGTGCTAATGCTTCCCTGCCTGCTCGGCAGCCCATTCATGTTTGCAAGGGGACTATTCCCAGGTTCTGCACATGTGTGCTCTGGCTTCTCAGCTCCATTGGCTGCACAGGCTTGGTCTTCACAGATTTACAGCAAGAAGGGTCAGTGAATTTCCTATCTGCACTCAATCCCCCTAATTTGGCTTCTTCCCACACAGAAACACGGTGTTTGGAGGAGGAAGGAGTGGGCCCTACTTTGAGACAGGGAATGTGGCACAGGGGAAGTTGCTCCAATCCCTCCTCACCCTATTGCCTTTGGGTTGTGCTGCTCTGAAGCAATATAAAGCATTTACTTTCTTCTGAGGAAAAAAGTTTCTGTCCAGGGACGTACACTGAGACAACTATATCACAGTAACTGTCTCAGGATAACTGTAGCAAAATCCCATCTGTTTCTAGAAAACATTCTTCTCCAGCCTGCGCCCACCAGTCGCAGAGGCCTCTGAGATGGCTTTGAGCTAAAGCCACGGAACCATGTGACACCTGGCAGGGTAAAGCTCTCCACTCCCAGCTAATCTGCCAAAAGATTTTGAGCAAATTTAAAGAGGATGGAGCATGTTTATCCTGGTCCAGCAGCACCAGACATGTGGCCACAGTGCTCTTGAGTTTGTGCCAGGAGGTCTGAAGTATTATCATACGATCATCAAGCCATTGCTGGCATGCTCTGAAGAGGAGTAAAGCAAAGGTTGTGCTGATATAACTGTGCTGGTAAACACATCCTGCTTTACACTGGGCAGAACTGTGCACCAGCACAACGTCCCAGTTTGTTGGTGTGCACAGATATAATTCTGAGGGGTGGAAGGGTGAAGCCTCTCTCCCCTTCTGCAGTGTAAAGGGGCTAGGAGAGATGATGGAAATATGAATTACAGGCTCATTCCTGTGGCTGGGAGTGATGGGGTTATTTATCTAAGGAGTCTCAAGAGGCTAATAGCTGAAAGTTGTTAACTTATATCACCTGTCCTGAGCTCTTATACAACCTCGGTTATCTCTGTCCAGCCCTGATGTCCTCTGTGAATGCATTGCTGCTGCTGCTGCCTCAAGCCTCTGGCTCCCTGAGAGTGTCCCCTGTGTCTCTGCTGCAACGTTTGCATTTGGCAATCAGGGCTTCAACTCCACATCTAATCCAAATACAACTCACTGTGATGTCTGATGCATCAACTGCAAAATTGCACAAAAATCTCTTTGTCCCTCCCAGGCAGCTCCACCACAGTGGTGAAGAAGAAAGACCCATCTCACACCTTATTGACCCAAAACAAGGGCCTGTGGGGGATGCTTTTACTTCCAGGTACTGTGGTGCCAGGGAGGGGTGGCTGGGTCGAGCTGCAGAGTCACTCAGATGTTAAATGCTTGAGTAGCACCTTGAAGCATTGAGGGAAGTGGCATTGGGAGACAATTTATATTAACATGGGGTAGAAATTGGGGTGATAAAGATGTTTGCCTTTCCTCTGAGCAGGGGTTGGTGCTCAGGATGGCTAGGAGCAGCTGTGGCTGCCTCAAAGTAGGCCCTTGCTCACACCCTACCTCCAGCACTGCTTTTGGTGGCATTGGGGGCTTCTATTTAGCTTTGTAAGACTCCAGTCCTTAAAAATTCCCCAGCAATCCTCCCAAGCATTCAAGTTCCATGATCCTTGATGTAAAATAATTACCCAGGCTAATTAAGCATTATGATAGCTATGGGTCTTTGTAATGAATTTTTGGCTTGTTGCTATTCACCATCACTGACTATCCCCTCAGGTCTTTGCTGCTGCTCTGGAGAAGAATAAACAAAGTGTACCAAACCTGGCTTGTGCTGTTGGTATCTGATGCATCTGCTCAATGTTGTTACTTAAGATGATCCATGTACAGCTTTACAGCACATATATATATATGCATATATATATATATATATATATATATATATATTTGTATATATATTTATATATATATTTAAGCCACTAGGATTTTCCTTATAGATGAGAGTTTTGTTTCCCAAAACTGCTCAGTACCATGTTTCTCCCTCAAGTCCCTGCCAAGACTCATTGCTGAATTTTTAACCCCTGCTCAGCTCCTCTATTAATATTTCTGCCTCAGTGGGAAAGATGGCAACGAGGCTGAAAAGAGTTGTTTATGTTAATTCGACCTTTATGAATTTAAATTCCAGATGCACCCCGGGGGAGTCAGTGAGTGAATGAAAGAGCAGTGGCACGAGGGCTGCTGGAGCAGCATCAGCACTTTTGGAGCTGAGATGGAGTGGGTGGAAAGGCTCTTGGGCAAATCGTCACCCACTGTGAAAGGTGTTACCAAACTTGTCTGATAGTGCCTGTGAAGGATATGTTCTCATCACTCACTGCTTCTCAGCCACAGGATTTTGCCGTATCTGGAACAATCAGATTTGCCTTTTTTATGTAAAGCTACACTCCCTTTTGCCCTTGAAGAAACCTTCAGTTAAAAACCCCCAGACATTTCTTTTTTTCTGCTTGGCTTTGGTGTCATTTTTCTTTGCTTTAGGTGAACTGGCACTGGCATGAAACATTTCTTTCCTGACATGGAATTTTCTGTGCTCGTCTCTCTCTCCTGAGCACGTACATGGGATTCAGGATAAGAATCCATCATGATAACAAGCTTAAAAGAGTGGATCATGCAGCCAGGATCAGAGAGGGATGTGAGGAGATGGGTGGCAACTCCTTGGGCTGATCCAGGCTTGAGAGCTACGAATGGCAAAACAACCCCTTGAGAGTGCTCCAAGCTCGCTCTGCTCAAGTGCTTTCTGCTGAGCTGCTTTGGAAAAGCTTCATTATTAATTAGGAAGAGGCTTTCCCATCTGCTCAGATTCCCCCTTCTCAGGGAAGCAGTCCTGCAGCTGCAGGGAATGCTTTGCCCTGGTGGATGAAATGACCTTGTCCCTTCCTGATGGACTTTGTGACAGGGCGAGAAGCAGCTGCACACAGGCTCGGGGGAGTTGAAATCATCAGCCAGAGAAATCCATGGTCTGAGTCAGTCCATGGGCTGGGAGCCCTTGGGACAGCACCTATCTACCCCAGACAAGGGATGCTGATCTTCGTTGTGTTCCTTTTCAAGCCTAAGCTGAGACTTTCTTGGTTTGCCAATGTTTGAGGGTGCAGCTGATCTGACTTCCTGAATGCACCACGTTGACCTCAAGTCCAGTCTCATATTTTTTCTTCACTGCTACTGATGTAGCATCCAGCTGTGCCCATGTCCCAGTCAAAATCAGGGGCTCACCAACAGGAATTTTTAATGGATACCTAAACTATCAAGTTGGAACATCACACTTGTGCAAAGAACCTGAATTCCAGGGATATCACCCTGCTTTGGGTGCTTGAAGGTAGATGGGTAAATCCTGGGTGATAAGAGGGCAGGAGAGCTCTGTGAGGCTCAGCTGCTCTGTCCTGGGGTGAGAGTTTGCACTTCCTGCACCCCCTGAGCCTGCACAGCATCAGCCCAGTGTGCCTCCACCCTCCACCCCACTGCTGTGGCAGAGACGTTTCCAGCTCAGTGCACATGCCTAGAGAGTGCGGGCACCCTGGTGACATCACTGTCCAGCCACACATCCTCCTTAAAACTGAGGGATTAAGGGACTGGTGATCCAGGAGAGGAGGAGAGCCCATGCTGAACTGTGTTTCAGAGGAGGGATGCTGCACACAGGCACGAGGCAGTGCCTGTCCATGCATCCAGCAGAACCCCTGCCCAGCCATGCGCTGGGGAACTGCTGGGCTCGTGTTATCAGCATGTGTCATTTCCCAGGTGTTGTAAAGATACTAACAAATTAGGTCTCAGGGCTCTGCTGCAATTCTCATTAGCATCATCCTAACAACTGTTCATGTTAAATAGCCTCAAATCAAAGTTTCCAGTTTAGTAAATATCCCTCTGTAGGAATCGCTGCCTCCATCAGGCAGGGCCTAAATGGACCCCAAGGACCAGCGCTGGTGCTGAACTCTGCTTCCCAAGCAGACGTAAGACAATTAGTTTCACCTCCACCTCTTGTTCTAAGTCCCTTCCTCCAGCTGGAAGTGGCTCTCACATGTGCCAGCCCCATCCAAATTATGCACTGCTCAGGAGTTGCAGGTTGGATGTGTAGAGACAATGGACAATTTGCAAATCACATTCTCCCCTCTGCCAGGGAGATGGACACTGAGGTGCACTAAAACCTGCTTGGAATCATGCTGCTAAATCCCCACTGAGCAAAGCCCAATCCTTGCAGAAAGCAGAGCTCAGTGCTTGAGGATGCTGGTGATTCCAGGGCAATCCATCAGCAATCCATCAGCAAAAATTCTCCCCCCTTTCTGACTTCTCCCTGGGGCTTGTGAGGTTCCAGCAGTGGGTAGAAAAGGCCACAAGCTGGGCATGAAGATTCTCTGGGACTTGCCTGCTGCCCTGGGTCAGGATTTATCACAGCTTAACACGGCCAAGGACAGGCCCTCATTCAGCAGAGTGATGAAACCTTCAGGGAAAAGAACACGAGTGATTGTCCAAGTTTCTAATCTGACCAGACATTCAGGCATTGCCATTCCACAGGCAACTTTGCTGTCCCCTGGCTTTCTGCCTCCACCTCGTGGGCTTGGGATTCTTCTTGCAGGGCAAGGTAGTCTGGGTTTGGCCAAACACTGATCAGCCAGTGCCAAGATGGGATTTGTTAAGAAGGAGCTGTTAATGCTGCTGGTAATGGATGGTGGGCAGCTCTGGTCCCCATGGCCATCCCTCAGTGCCTGGTCCCATGGCCACCTGTCAATGCCCAGTCCTGTGGCCATCCATCACCCTGATGGAGATTCCTTGGTGCTTGCTCTGAATCTCATTCAGTCATGGAAAATCAACACTGCAGCATCCCAGAGCTGGGGAGGACTTTTCACCTTGTCCCTGTGAGTTCCACTCCTTCTCACACTTCTCCTCCCCCAAAACTTGTCACTGAACCAGACCTGTCACTGCTGAGGTGACATCCAAGTCACATCCTGAATATAGGCTAAAAGCCAGTTTTGGCACAAGGCCTGACCCGATTGGATCAAACCCAGGTACAATGCTGAGCAGGAGTGGGCTGTCCATGACCCTGCTGCTCCCACCCAGCAGCGCTGAGCCAGCCCTGGCCATAGCCACGTCCCCTGAAGCTCTTTGTGACTGGTGGCCTCTCAAAGTGCTCAATGGCACCTGTGTAGGAGTGCTGGGGGACAAAAGCTGGCTGAGCCCTGAGCCATGATGGCCACACTGCCCTGGTGACGTGGTCTTGACAAAAAGTCAAAATCTCCAGTCATCATCCTTGGACAGGGGGATGGTAGGGGCTGGACATAGGGGCCAAAGTCCTGGTGTCCCTGGGCATGGCATAGAACAGGCAGCCAGCCCTGATGTCTCTTTGTCCATCTCCGCCTTTGCCCAACAGATATTTATTTTCTCTATTTTCATCTCCTGAGATCTGCACCTTCTACCTGCCTCCACTGTCACCCTGCAAGGAGGCTGCAGCAGCACCAGCAGAGGGCTGTGATGCAGGCCTCCACACATCCTCCCTCCCCAAAAAGGATCCATGCAGGAGCAGATGAGCCCAGAGACACCCCTGATATCCTCTTCCAAGCACTGGATCCCCAGGGGGTGGCTTGAGTGGGCTGGGGGACACTCACCAGTGTGGTTGGTGACAGGTGGCAGGCTCTCGCAGTAGTGCTCCTGGATGGAGGCTGCAACTGGGCTATCCCAGAGGAGAAACGCCTGGATGGGGAGAGAGCAGATGGGTGGGGTTATATGTGCACTATGCTACTTCCTTGTCCCCAAATGCCTCCTTCGGTCAGATCTGAGCATGCCCATGTCTGGGTGGGTACCACCCCCAGAGCTGCACAATGGACATGTACCATTTTCAGAAGGGTTTCCTAGGGAAACTGTGCTTATCTGAGACCAAGGCTGGGGGACTGCTCTCTGTTTCCCACCCACTGATCCTCTCCTGTCTCGAATATCCACCCTCTCAGCAAACCCTCCTGCAGCCCCTGCTGAATCATGAAACCTCTGCTATTTAGCATTTTAATCAACATTTTTGCTTTAGCATCTTTCAATCCTGAGAGCAGACAGGGGAAACATGATGAACCAGACACCACGCTCGGATTTTCAATCCCTTACTGAAGTCACAGCCTTGTAAGCTGTCAGTGGGAAGATGTTCATACACTCCCTAAGGAGATCTGATCCACAGACAATCAACTCTGGCTAAAGTCTTTTTTTCAGGAGAATTGTCAGCAAACACCAACATTCCCATTGAGTTGGAAAGCACTGACAAGGATCTACCCAGCTCTGCTAAAAGTCTGCAGAAGGCGCTATTTTGTAAAAGTGATTATTGAATTGTCATGCCTTTGCAGGAGCTTGGGGAAACTAAAAAGTGAGAAAGGCAATTGCCAGGATGAAGGGATTGCAAGGATGGCAGAGGGATGGTGCTGTTGGTCCCACGGCTCACCAGGGTGCCAGATGAGGGAAGGAGGGGACCTGATATTTTGCAGAACACAGATTTCTACACAAGCAGCTGCCCACTCTCTCCTCCAACTCAGAGAAGGGTGACATGGGCTCATCCCCTCTGCTCCAGGCACCAGCACTAATGGTGGATGAGGCTCAACTCCACTTCTTTCACCTGCAACGAGCAAACCCTCTGGAGAAAACTCACCGATTAAATGACAGAGCTGTACCCCAAAATATGTCACATACAGATCCCTTGGGAAACAGCCCTGAACCTGAAGGCAGGAAGGGCAGCACCTCCCCTGCTTGCAGGCAAGCTCCCAACTCCTCGGGGACAACAACCTCTGCCTTCCCCATCAGCCAGGCTGATTCCTAGTGCCTGACCTCCCTTCCTGAATGCCTTTTACCTCCCAAACTGCTCTGAGCAGGGAGAAGACATTCCTCCTCTTGCCCTTGAGAGGTAGAAACACTGTCTGCTCTTGCCAGCACACCCAGCCATCCTCATGCCTTACCAAGGCATTAGCAGGATTTATTCAGACACAGAGACAAGCTCACCACCCACTTGCTCTTTTCCAAACAACTGTTTACTGCCTTGGGAAGCTGGTTTTGACAGCAAGAGAGATGTCAGGCAGACATGTAAATGGAGCTGAGAATAGCTCCCTTGTTGTGACTGCTTCAGATGGCACAGGGGATCCAGCAGCTCAACCCTGCCCTGGAGCGAGTGCTGCTTGGAGCTCCTGGGTGCTGCTCCTGCAGGAGCCCAGCACCTCCTGAGTCTCCTTTCAGAAAGCTGAGACCACCCAAACTCCAGACAGGGAGGAATCAAGGTGTAGAGAGGAGTCTGCTCCCCCTCTGTGTTGATGACCACAGCTGGTGCCCACTGGACCTAGTGGCTCTTGGCATGGGCAGCTGGGACAGAAGGGCTCTGCCCAAAAGAGGCTGGGATGGTTTGTCTACCTGAACAGGCTTTCAAGTGTTAATTGGATGTGTTTCTCTTAATCCCAGCCTGCTCCAGCCTGGCAGTGCCCATTCTTCTTCCAGACACAGGGAGAGATCTTGGCACTGAGCAGCACATGGACCAAGCCACAGCCAGAGAGGGGTGTGGATGGAGCAGTCACTGGCTCTTTGCAGGCTTTGTAAATGAGCTGAAACAGCTACAGAAGGAAGAAAGAAAGGAAAAAAAGGATCCCCAAAACAGAACTAATACTAAGAGCTTTTTTACCAGGCTCTGTGTCTTGTCTCACTGCAGGGTGGCCAAAACTCTTGACAGAGGCAGAGGTTTTGTCCCACTCCTGTCAGCCTTTTGAGAGGAATAAGCAGGGGAGGTGGCAGCTGCAGGGGGATTTGCCCCAGTGAAAAACATTCTGATCTGGCACTTGCTGGTCACTGTCTCATTTGTTTTGCACTTTGTGGGATACTGAAACCCCTCCCCAAGCTTTGCAGACCGAACAGGTCAAAGCTCCGTCCTTGAAGAGCTTCTCTTGCCAGAGCATTGCTGCCATAAGATGCCACATGGTGCCCAGCAGGGCCCAGCCTGGCGGGGCTCGATCCAAGCTCACCTCAAGAGCCCCGACACAGCAGTGGGTCGTGCTCGGGCCAGAGAGGGGCTGTGTCCCTCCACCCTCCCGGCCCTGCCTTCACCCAGCTATGGCAGATCCTGCTCTGCAGGCAGGAACAACTCTGTGACCTCTCTCAGCCTGCCAAAATCCTGGAGAGCCTCTGCTGAGCCCTCAGCTGTCCGGGAAGGAAGGCAATCTGCTCCTCTGGAAGCAGTTGCTTCACACAGTGCTCCCAGTTAGCCAGGGGAGCTGCTCCCACAGGGATGGATGATGGTTCTGCTGGGAGCTTACGGGCCCTGTGAGGGCCCACACTGGCAGTAGCTTCTTCTCCATCAGAAGCCACCTATGTCTCCCCTGCTGTTGCCTCAGCATCTGCCCAGCTCCCTTCCAGGCTCTGCAACATCCCTGTTTTATACACAGGGATGGTTCTGGTTTAACCTTGGACCTCACAGAGCACTAGCTCCTTCCTTTCATCCACGCATTTTCTGTAGCAGGACCAGCCCCCCCAGTCCTCACTACACAGCTCATAAACCAAAACCTGACACTGCTCCCATGTTTCCTGCATCCCACACAGAGCAAACATCCGCTGTGGTCAGTGTCCCACCACCCACCACGCAAGGACTGTCCTGGAAGGGAAACTGAGGCACTGAGTCCACCTGCCTCAGGTCACTCAGGCTGTGAGGCACCGTGTGAGATCTCTCTGATTTTGACACACCAACCATGTCCTGGTGCCACCAGGGCTCCAAAAAAGCACTGGCTTTTTTTGCAGCTGTTCCTGTGCCTGTGAGGGGACAGGATGGCAGGTCCCCTGGGCCAGGAGATGCAGCACAGTGGACTAGGACAGTGTCAGCTCATCAGCACTGGGAGTGTGGCTGCTGTTGTGGGGGTGAGCAGCACAATCACACACACATGGCGTCAGTCTCTGCGACCTGACACTGACCTGGCAGAAAAATTCAATTAATAACAATTAGGAATTAATCTCCCCTTGTGGTGCTTTCACTCTCCAAAGCAATCCACGGACACTAATTAATACATTCACATCCAACTGCAACATCACCTCCTGCACTATGCTACCCAGAGACAAGCCTGTGTCCCCCCCTGCTATAATATTGCCTCAAACAAGAAGGGATCTGCATGGCAGGGAGGGTTGACAGCTCTGAGCATGGGATAGATGGCTCATAGCCTAATTATCAATCCAGGAGGTCCAGTGCCGAGGGGCTGTACTTGTAGAGTTGGGCAATTTGGGGATTGAAGCCTGGGATGAAGCCGTGGGAGACAGAGCTGGGGAGGGCAGTGGGAGCAGTGCACAGTGATGGCCACTGTGACCTTCCTGGGAGGGTGGACAACACCAGCCATCCTGGAGTCATCCTTGCTGTAGGGACCTCTCTGACCCATCAGTTCTGTTCCCTGCTTGGCTGGGCTTGCTGCCCACTACAACATTTGGTGTGGAAGAGGAAAGACCTTCTGGAACACACGGGCAAGGAAGGGCTGAGCAGCTGCTGCCCTGGACCTTTGCTGAGGTTCTCTGGGGCATTAGGCTGGGATGGAATCTGTTCTTGGCTCTGAGCCTGCTGCAAAAGGTGCCAGACTTTGGGTGTTAAATACAGCGAGTGTTAAAAAGAGCTGGGTGCCAACTTTGGATGGCAGAGCAGCATCAGTGGCGCAGGAAGGGAGCAGCACATCCTGCCAGAACCGCAGCTGGAGGCGGCCTGCAACAGCCTGACTGAAAGAGCTGCCCCTCAAATGTGCGTGGAGGTGCCTCCAACCCCCCGTGTCCCCTGCCTTCACTGCAGGGGATCTCTTTGTCTTTGTCTCCTTTGACTTCCAGGCACTGTTTTCTGCATCTGGGGAGCTTCTTACCTGCTCCACCTTGAGGACTTTCACTTGCAACAGTTTCATCCTCAATTAAATCCACAAATGGAACCTCCTGGCAGCATCTGGTCCATGAAGGACCCTCTTTACAACCCTGTCTCAGACCTGGCAGTAACCTGCTTCACCACCCATGATCTCAGGGTTCCTCCAAGCCTGTCCACTGCCCTACCAAGCCCCTGTTGCTCCTTCATTGCTTTTCCAAAGCCCCACCCCAAGCCCTGCCAGCATAAAGGCATCAAGGCAAAGCTCAAGCAACTGAACAAGGCTCAAAGCAAGAGCTGTGGGGGGATTTTCCATGGCTGATTTTACTCAGGGGGAGAGCAGGCAGTGAGAACATCTCCATCTGGCATTAAAATCTGCAAGTTTATTAATTTATCTATATTAGAGGGCTAGTCCCTGTGGTGAGTAGACAGGAGCTTTGGTGAGAGTGTTTATTCTGTTTGGAGTCTCTCTCCGAGTGTGCTGGATGCAGATCCTAACAAAAGAATATCAATCAAGGCTAAATGAATGCCCTGTAAAACCTGATTTATGAGCAATTAAAGGTTTTCCTGGATTAAGCTCTGGTCTCCCTTGCTTGCCATAAATAATTCTGACTTCATTTATCTGTCAAGAGAGACATGGATTTTTGGGGACAGGTGAAAAAATGACTAATGGCAATTGGGTATTGGAAGCTAAAGGTGCAAAAATGGGGAAGGGGACACAATCCATGCAGCTCCTGTGGGATCTGGATTTGCAAAGGCTGCTGAGGAAGACTGGAGTGATAGATGCAAGCCTGGGGGAGGGCTGTTTTCTAAGGCAATTTTATTAAACTCTTCTGCAGGTTGTACATGTGGAACTCCTGTGCATTGACAGGTATTTTCAAATCAAGATTGGACATTTTTCCCTCCAGCTCCATCCCAAAACCTGCATCTTGACTGCTCCAAACCCCCTCCTTCACCAATCACCTTTTTCGGGTTGCGCCCTGGGATGAACATCCACAATTTATTTTCCTCATAATTTTTTTCCAGTTTATTCACATTCATAGCTCAGGAGAGCTTGGCCACATCAAAGCTGCATCTGCCACTGCCTTTCCAGGGTGGATAGTGCAGATTTCAGGGTGGAAGAGGGATTGTGATCTGCAAAATGCTAACCCCCTTTGCCCTTGGCCATTGTAATGGAGGCAAATGCTCCTGGGTGGGTGACTGTGAATAAAGCAGGACTCCCTGCAGAGAGGAGGGTCTCTTCTATCAGCTCAGAATACAATTAGGCAAAAAAGGAAAAACAACAGATGGGCCCTGGATATGTTATTCCATCTTCAGAAGGAGCCACCCTCTCCTGAGTGACAGCTCTGAGGTGTTGGACAACGGCTCCTGGGCTCTGCCCAGTGAGGGAACCCCATGATTTGCAGTTTGATTGATGCTTTCTTTGGGTTCAAAAAGTGTTCTCACAGACAAAGTCATGGATGCAGCCTCTCTAAACACTGCAGCCTCAATTGCAGTTTGAGCTTGTTGCTCACAACAAACTTCTGGGCTAGCCCTGTGCAGGATTTGGGTGAGCGGAGCTCCATTTCAGGGCATGGTTGAGCTGGTGGTGCAGGATATTCTCATTGTATTCCTATATATTCATCCTATGGTGACAGAGCAGCTATTCTGGGAACAGGCTGTGCCTTTTCCATTCACTTCTTCACTGGAGATGCGAAACCACAGGGATGATTTCACACACACTGAATCAACTCCAGCTTTTAAGGAAAGCAAGGACTGGAAGAGATCCCCAGGGTCAGCATGTCCTGCGACTGCAGCTCTGCATCTTATGCAAGGATTGAAGCATGGAAGGAGCAAGGGCTATTTTTTGGGCTTACTGTTGCTGGAGGTGGTCAAGTGAGAGGAGAGGGGAAACTATCCCACCCTCAGCATCAATGTCTGATTTTTCATAAAATGCTTTTGCAGTTTTATCAGCCCCAGAAATGTAACTGGCTCCTGACATTCAGCTGCAGGTGAACTGGTTTATTTTAATCCCTTTTTTAGTTTGTTTAAATGACTTACAGGGTGCCAGGGAGCACTTGGCACTTGTCTCCTAGCCTGCCTGTCTGACCCCCTGAGTCTATCCAGTAAAGCAACAAGGGAAAACCAGCATTAAAGTGGAGGTGCTGGCCAGGTGCATGGAGAACACCTAAACTGTGCCAGCTCAGTATCTGCATGGGAAGTTTGTCCCTGCTGAGCTCTGTGTTGGAGCCGGGCTGCTGCAGGTCTCCGCACTCTCAGGCTGGATGCTGCTGCAGGTACACCTGGCTGTAGGGATGCACTCACAGCTGGAGTTTCATGGTCCTTTAGCCCATGCTGTCCCCAGGAGAGAGTTGGGATTATTCTGGAAAAGGGTCTGAGTTTTGAATGTATGTATTTATAAGAAAAAATAGACAGCTTGTCTGCAAAGTGGGGGAAGGGTTGGAGATCGGCTGTTTCTTCTTGGAGCCAGCTGAGAGAGGCTTCTTTTTGCCTGGACTGCTTTTGTGACTCCCTCGCTGTCCCAGCCCCGGCCCTAGCCCCAGCACAGGGATGGTTTTGTCTCAAACTCTGGAAGATTTGTGAGGGCTTGCTGCTCCAGCTTCACAAGGAGAATATCCTTGGTGGGATGGCAAAGGAATCCCCTGAGGAGCTTTGACAGAGGATGGGAGCTGTGTCTCAGCACCTCTGGGCTTCTTTTGGACCACTTTTTGCTCACAGAGGTCATAGGGTGCTGTCATGCTCACATGGCAGTCCCCACCAGAACCTGACCTTACTGCACTGGGTCTGTGCTGTCCCCACAGAGTGGCCAGGAAGGACCTCGGCTGTGGGAAGAGATCCTGCCCTGTCTCATCTTTATTTCTTACATCAGAGCCAAACAAAACCTGAACCAGGGAATAAAACAGCAAAAGAGCTCCCATAAATCCTATCAATCAGGCTTAGTGGGTTGCAGTGATAGGAGAGAGCAGCTGATCAGAAGAGGAGCTTTAAGAAGCAACACCAACTTGGCAGGGAGGTCTCCTGGTGTACATCAGCTCTTCTTTTTACTTAGGTGAGAACTTCCCTGGCCCAGAGGTGCAGCTGACGTGTGAGTGCGTGGGGTGCCCAGCCCATGGGGTATGAGCCAGAGCGGTGCCAATGGGGAGGGCTGTCCCTTCACCTTTACCTGATGTTTTAACTCTGCAGTCCCAGCTGAGCCACTGAGACACCATTCTGCAGCCAGCAAGGCAGATTTGCTCTTTTACCCCTACCTGACACATAGGTTTTGTCAAAAACCTGATTATTTTGTTTAACTGCCACAATAATCTTGTTCAAATAAAAGTCAAGATTTCACTGGAAATCTCTTCATCTTGTTTGTCCAGGATTGGGGATTTAAACAAGCTTTGGGTTGTGAACATTTCCCTCCCTGATGAACTCTCAAGGAGGAGGAATATTGCTTCTGACAAAGCATTTGCATGTTGTGCAGAGCTGCAAAATTAGCAGTGGCTACAGTTCCACAGTGAGCAAATTAGAGAGGAAAAGTCTTGTGTTTTGCAGGTGCAGGGGGGAAGAGGAAAAGCTTCCTTAGAAAATTAATGACGGCTTAGAAAATTAATTAATTGGGCTCTGCATTTGTGTTGTCCACATCCATCACACCCCCACAGTGGCCACCCCCTCCCAGCAGCCTGGGAAACTGGTGGCAGCTGGTTTCACTGGGAGGTGCAAGGCTGGGAGTTGCTGGGAGCCCTGGGTTGAGCTCAGGAGGACCTGGCTGCAATTCTCCTTTCCTGTAACGATCCTTTCACTCACTTCAGCCCCCATCCCCGATAGTTTTTGAGCATCACGAGCTCTTGCCAAGCCCCAGTGCCTCGACTGGAGGAATTCTCCCGAGGGCCCTTTGTGTTGCGGTTTCTCTTTTTACTTTCCCTTCAAAGAAATTGAAAAGTCACTGCGGAGAACGCGGGCGGTGCTGGGCGCAGGGTTGATGGGGAAGGGGCAGAAGGGCCCCTGCGGGAGAAGAGAACTCAAAGCATCTTACCTGCAGGAGGAGGAGGGGGGCAGGACGTAGGCTGGGCACCATCCTCAGCTGCCCCTGCGCCCAGCTCCCCGGGGCATGGCTGGCAGCGTCCCCGCTCCTGCTGGGCTGCTTCTGCCGTCGGGGAGAAAATCCTCTGGGCTTCCAGCGAAGGAGCGTGGCGGGTCCCCGAGGGGCTGCGTGGAGGCTGTGGGTCCTTCTGCGTCCCGATCCTGCCTTTTATAACCTCCCTGGAGCCGGTCCTCCGGCTGCCCACCTTCCAGCTCGCCTGGCGATGGGCTACGTCCCTCCTCATCACCCTCCCACTCCCCCTTCTCTCCCTCCTCCTCTTCCTCCTCCCCTTTTCCTTCCTCCACCTCCCTGGTGCTTTCCAACTCTATTTGATTTTTTCCCCCTTTCTCCTTCCCTCCCTGAGCATCTTCAGCAGCAGAAACTTCCCACCGGCCCAGGGACCGCTCTCCCGGCTCTCCTTGGAGTGGGGTTTCTCCTCTCCACCCCTCGCAGTCCCATCGTGCAGCCGCCGTGGGGTCTCTCCTGCGGAGCCTGGGGGCCTCCCTTGTGTCTGCAAAGGGTTTGGGGCTGCAGTTTGCCGGGGATGAGGGCGTGGGTGGGTGTTATGCATTTGGGGATTTCACTCCAGGGCTCTGGCAGAGGAACCAGGATAAGGCGAGGCTTCCCCCGCCAGCCTTTGCAGCCCCTTTGCAAAATGGGTGGTGAACATGAAGAGAGGACAAAGCCCCTTTTCTCTTCCACGGGGGTGGGGTGGAAGGGGTTTCAGCCCTGCTTTGTGAGGGAGATGCTCCTGAGAGAAAGAGGAGGTTGTGGGGCAGGTGGATACAGGTCTTTCACACAGCGGAGCTGTGCGGGGGTGTTTGATCATAACGGCAGTCCCGGAGGAGGCGGAGGGGCTGCTGGGACCGTGCTTTGTCCCGTAGGATGGGTGGTGGGAGGGGCAGAGGTGATGGGGCAGGAGCAGGGGGGGCTTGAACTGATAGAGAAGGGGGAGGACAAGTGTCCTGAGGAAAGTGGGGGACAGTGGTGTGGGAGAGCCTGGATGATGCTCCTGAGGTCTTGGATAGAGACATTTCCCTTCTCCCCCAGCATAATCCTCAGGCTTTAAAGGGTTTCCTGTCATACCTCTGTGTCTCCTGGCAGCCGCCACCCTGGTCTCCTGGGGAGGGATCCCCGACAAGCGTATCTCTTGGGGATGCCATGGTCAGGATTGGGTCGATCCCTGAGTTGGATGAATTTCTGGCAGGGTTAAACCTGCTCCCCCATGCCAGGGCAGTTTCAGAGCATCCCTTCTGTAGCCACTGAGGTTTGGGGGGTGCCCCAGCTGTGGGTGCTGCACCCATCCTGGGAGTGAGCCAAGCTCCATCAGCTCGGGGTGAGCCAGAGCAGACAGCCAGGCAACACATTGTGCTTCCTTCTTTCCTCGAGGAAATAAGGGTCAGTGAGGTGTACTGCTGGGAGGGGGATGCTGCTAAACATTGCTATGGGGCCACCATCCAGGGGTGTGATACTTCCCTTACCTGATGGTGGTGCATCCACCGCCAGCCTCTCACGGGGTGCTGGATCATGCTCCCAGCTGCAGCCTCTGCCTCTGGGAATGGCTGCAGACCACAGCAGGTTGCAGATGGATCAATAGGAGGGCAGTGTTCTTTGATAAATTCACGGCCACAGCCTCCATCTATCTTCACTGAGCTGCTCTTTGTCTCTGGAACACCCGAGAGGGCAGGAGGGGATCAAGTTTCTCCCTGAGCTGCTGGACCAAGACACAAGGACGGGCCAGGGCTGTGCCCCAGCATGTGGGGGCACCCAGTGACCCATCCCAGCCCCCAAAGAGTAAATGCTCCTGACCCAGTAATTAAGGGGAATAAACAACACAGACATAAATCTTCTGGTATTAGCAGAGTTTAATAAATTGTGTCACTGCTTTGGCAAAGAAATCTGAAAATATATAAAGCTATGGAAAAATTCAGGAGAGTTTTTGTTTCTTACGTCTCTTAACATCCCTCTGCTGACAAGGATGGGATGAGAAAGACTCCAGAGCCACCCTTGTGTTACCTTCCACTTCAATAAGTCCATGGAAAATGCAAAATTCTCTAAAAATGGCTGGAGAAAGCTCCCAAAAACTTTGAGCAGGCTGGATTCAGCAGAGTGCATCATAGGATTATGGAATGGTTTGAGTAGGAAGATCATGTAGTTCCAGCCCCTGTCACGGGACACCTTCTACCATCATAGGTCTTGTGCACAGCTCCTGGTCACAAAACACACTCTGGTTTTGGGGGCTGCTCAGGGCTTTGTGCCCTCAGGGGACAGAAGGGACCTTGCAATGGGAAGCACCAGAGACCTCATTCGCACACCAAGACCAAGGATTCTCTTTCACCGTCTCAGCCTGCCCATGGCCACCAAGTGGGACATGTGGGATGGCCATGCTCTGCTCAGGTGCCCAAAGTGTGACGTGATGCATGGAAGGCAGAGGTGAACACTAACTATTTTTAGTTAAGGAATTGGTTGCCAGGGACATGAAGATAATTCCTTCCCTATATATCAGGGAAAAGGATTGGTGCTGTTTGAGGCACCTAATTGAGGGGATTTATAGTAAAATCCAACATGTCAGATGCGGCAAAGGAAAAATAAAACAGTCCCTGAGACATGGAAATCAGTCCATTCATCATGGTTAATCTCAAACTCCTCGGTGCGGCGCAGAGACAAACATGGGAGATGGGTATTAGGGATGGGGACAATGAAGAGAAATATTGGATGTCCAGGAAGGAGGGAGAGGAGAGGTTTAATCTGACTTTTCTGCCTTTGGTATATTATTATTATTTTATGTAACTGCACGTGGTTTGACAGTCTTGTGTCTGAGCAGCTCCATGACAGCTGCACTATGGGGCTGTTTGTGGGACTCACACCCCTGCCCTACTCCTACCCTGTCCCTGCAGCCAACGCTCCCCTGCTTTGGGAAAACTCCATGCATCCCTCCTGCACTATAGGGATGAGACTGGGACTGGTCCATGCACTGAAAGGGTGCAGGGAAATGTGTTCCTGCTTCCCACATGGGGCCTTGGTAGCAGGGTTTTGCTTCCAGCTGGGACATCTGTAGGAAAAAGTAATCCTTGGCGTCCTGGACATTTAAGTCAGGTTGGTGGAAGGGTGGAGTTTGGCTTCTCAGCTGAAATCCCAGCTGAGATCAGCAGTGCGCCTCGGTTTCCCCACCTGTGTGTTGGAACTGTTTCTTTCCCAGGAGGTCGAGTGGAGCTGGGAATGCTCCAGGCACTGCTCGGGGGAGGACAGGCTGTCAGCACGTGGGGCTGTGTTAGCAACTGCAGGCTGAGAAAAAAATCCAACCCAACACATTAAGTTTCTCCCAGGAGACTTGTTTTTTGCCCTGCTTTTAAAATTAGTTTCCAGGTTTTCTGTCCTGTGTCCTTTTCCCTCTTCCTCGACCTGCAGTGAGGGGAACATGCTCCCAAACTCTGCCTGACAAAAGAAAGTGGCTTCTGGGACCAGGTTTCCCTCAATCCAGGTCACCATATAGTATAATCATGCCTCAAATTTGGGTATTCCTGTTGTATTTGACCCCTCTGTATCACCTGCTTCACCCCTTCAAGCCTCACAGCTGCTCTGAGAGGAAAAGCAGGAAAGTTGAAGCCACAGCCCCACTGAAAACATTGCAGGGAAGGAAAGCAAAGATTGTTACCAACCTCCTTTAATGAGTATTACCTTAGAGCTGGGCTGGCAGATTTTCTTGTTCTTGAAGGCCTTGCAAAAGGCTTGGGTGGCCTCTGGACACTTCAGACCCCTGTTCATCCCATCAGACTCTGCTGGAGATGCAGAAGTTGTCCATGGAGGAAGACAAACCAGTGTCCTGCTGGGAGAAGGAAAACACACACATGAGGCTGGGTTTGCTCTGACTCATTGCTCTATGCAGCAAGCGACTGATTCCTTCATTTACATGGATAATTCCCTCCTGCCATTTCTTCTTCCCACACTGTGTGCATTGATAGGAGATCCCACATAAACAAAAACATGGCAACTGCAAACTAAAACAAGCAAACTCAAGGAAACCCACAAAGATCTGGGATCTAATGGAATTTCTCATTTGCTTCCCAAATTTCTCAAAAGTGCTTGCCATGTTTTTCAAATTGCATTTGGGAGGATGTGTCAATTTTAAGTAGAACAGAAACACAAAAGCTTTTGTTTTACAGCTAATTAAGCCTCCAAGCAGAATGCTATACTGATCAAAATAAAAGTAATAATTATTATTTTTCTGATTCAAAGCTAAGTCAACTGAAATTTCCCAATCAGCAGCTGGCATTTCCCATCAAACAGATCAGAGTGGTTTGTGGTTAGGAAAAATTCCATGGTTTCATTCTGGAAACTGATCCCATCAATCCATCAGCCGAAAGTGGCTCTGTCTTCATACAGTGTGACAGAGAGATGCACAACCTTGTCAGCTTGGAGCCTCTTTGTGGCTGTGGCTGTTTGGCAGCACAGGGACCCATCATGATTCTGCTGCATTGGACGTGGTGTTGTTGCAGAGATGTACATGAATACCATGGATGTACATGGATGTACAGAGGCACTTGCATGGATCATGGAGGAAAAGACCTCCCAGACTATCGAGTCCAACCTGTGCCCCATCCCCAACTTGTTACCAAGCCCAGAGGACTGAGTGCCATATCCTGGTGTTCCTTGGACACCCCCAGGGACTCCAAACCTCCCTGGGCAGCCCCTTGCAATGCTTAATAGCTCTTTCCATGAGGAAATTCCCCTGATGTCCAACCTGAACTTCCCCTGGCAGAACTTGAGGCCGTTTCCTCATATCCTGTCCCTTGTTCCCTGGGAGGAAAACCTGACCCCCATCTGGCTGCCTCCCTCCTGTCGGAGTTGTGGAGAGCCAGAAGATCCTCCCTGAGACTCCCTTTCTCCAGGCTGAGCCCTCCCTCTGTCCCTGGGGATCTGCCAGAGGAATGGGCATATCCAGAGTGTAGCACTCACACCCCCCAGGACCCCCCAGCATCATGGACATGGACACGTCATGGGGGGTGGAAATGTCCTGCAAAGCTCGTGGCAGGGATTGTGATGTCCTCAGAAACGGCTTGTGGTAAAAATACCTCCCCACTCCTCAGGTCTGCAAATGCCCATCAAGGCAGGAAAGGTTCTGGATGTCTTTCAAACCTGGTTATTTATTCCCTGTACATTTGATGAAATATTAATCTCCTCATCTCCAAAAGGCAATCAAATAAAACCGAGAAGTGATGACGCACAGGACCTCAACACAGACAACAAAAAGCAGCAAGATAAAAATGAAATAAAATTCCAAACGTAATGTAGAATTCTATAAAAGACATCTCTGTGGTGGCACAAAGGGCAGAGACGGAGTGACCTGGTGTCCTCAGGGCTTGGGAGGTCAAGCAGGACCATGCAGGGAAGGGGATGAAGAGGACTTGGATCAGGCAGTTGCTCGGGTTGGTCCAAAGCTTTTCTGTGTGAGCTGTTGGTGGGATTGCTTTGAAGGTTTCCTCTTCCTTCCCTTGTGCCTTAATTAGAGGATGGATTGGTGCCAATGCACCAGCCAGCTTGAGCCATTGTGCTAGGGATGAAGGGAAGGCAGAGGGTGGATGTGTTGGAGGTGGTGGCAGCTGGCACTGGGAGCAGCCGTTTGGCAGGACAGAGACTGGCAGCCTGGAGAGGATGGAACTCCAGAGGGGAAGTCCCCCAGCAGAGCTCTTACAAGACCCCAGTTTAATCTGCTTTCAGGGTGATGCAGCCTCAAACTGGATTCAGACGCTGTCTGAGGAAAGACGCTGCTCCATCTGCCTGAGATAGCCCTTGGAAAGCATTCACTGCTGCTGTGGGTGGTGCTGGTACTAAAGGGCTTGCACAAGCAGCCAAAAAGAGTCTGTCAAAGTCCTGTTTGGTTCATGACCTCTCAGCCCATTTTCTTTATGTGTTTGAGTCACATCTTTTNCCAGGTGGAGCACTCCTCTTTGCTGGTCTCTGATGGCTTCAGGGGATACTTTCTGTTAATGGACCATTAAGCCCCACTGATAAAATTACACCGTTCCCATTGTGAGATGCCCTGCCCAGGGGGAGGAAACAAGCATCCCTACCTGAATATAATCTAGAAACTGAAACACCACAAGGCAGCTTTTCCACTGGATTCCCAGAGGAAGAGCAGACCCTTCTGCACCACCACTGGACCTTCAGAGGAGAACTGCTTCAACAGAACCACGTCTATCACACCCAGAGGACTGCAGCCACCATCTAATTGGACTGCTACCAACACCCTGACCGACAGGGTGTCAGGTTGTATTCTGACTCTGTCAGTGTTTTTGTACTATTGTGTTTATTTTAATTTTTTCTATTAAATTGTAGTTCTGACTTTGAGTCTCTCACTGATTTGCTTTCAAACTACCACAGGCTACTAGGGAATTCCTGCTGTCAGGAATGATTTTCACTAGGGAAAATGCAGCCTGTTCAGACTCCATGTGCTGATGCAGGGCTGCAGGAAGGCCTGATTTCCCAGTTATCCAGGGCCAGCTCCAGACTGTGTGAGGTCACCAGTCCCTGCCATGCCTGGGATGTGCACTGGGCAAGGATAGTCCTCACCATATCCCAGCCACTTGGCATTTGCTGTGCTGAACTGGGAGGTGGAACACCATCCCAGAACCTCCCAGAACTGCAGTTCCAACTGACAGCAGAGCCCTGACAGCTGCACTCAGAGATGGCTGCACTTCATCCTTCCCTTCCATCCTTCTCCCCTGATTTTTCCTGCCTGCTGCACAGCTGACAGACTCCAGGGTTTTGGGACCCAGGACCAGGGCTGGGATGTGCAGCTTCAGCCTCAGCATCTAATTCAGTCCCACAATCAATCTTGCTTCTTGTGTTTTGCCAGTTACTCAGAGAGACAGCTCAGAAAGCAGCCACACAGAAAATGGCAGGGTTACATCTTCTGTCAGGAAGGGAATGGGAAGCAGCTGGACCCACCTCTATTCCTGTGCCAGAGGAAGGTGCATTGGCAGTGCTTTTACCTACGAGCAGATGAAAGCCACACTCAGCTCTGCCAGGCTCAGTCTGTCAGCCCAGCTTAGGAGCTTTCCAACACAACCACATCCATTCCGGAGCAGGGACATGGCCTCATGAGTCTTTTCCTATTTGGATTTTGTTGCTACACAGGATAACTCAACACAGCTAAAGCCTCCACATTCACATTAACTGGAGAATAAGCATCTAAATTAACTAATTTGACAAGGTTTGGCTCCAGCTTGGCACATCAGTGCTCTGGTCTGCCAGTGCAGACCTGCCTCTGGCTGGAGGGTGTGCTCAGCAAAGGCACTGAGCAGGATTTGTCCATCTAAGGCTGAGTGAGCTGCTGCCTTTGAAAGCTTTGCTGCTGCTATGAGAGGTGTCACTGTGTCCATGAATTCCCCCCACATGGGAAGGAACTGGCTCTTTTTGCTTTCGTGGCACAAAGGTGTTTGTGCTGTTCGGGTTTACTCTGAGTCCCAAAATACTGGCCTGTGTTTACACTCCAGCTCCTGACCCTGCGGGAAGGGTCGCTGTCCATTCATACAGAAAAGTCAGGAAATAAAGGCCCAAAGTGAACCAAAGACACCCAACTTAAGAGGGTAAAATGGATCAAGGGCATTTTTTTTTTTAATAAACCACATGGAAATTTAGGCTTTTTATTAACTGGGGCCTTCTAGTCAGTGGGGGTAACTCATTCAGCATCAGGCAAGAGGCTCCCCTGAAGGTGCCAAAGCAGGTTGAGTGAGGCACAGAAGTGCCCTTTGAGAAGTTCTGGTTCAGGAGATATTTTCCTTGGTACTTCCAAGGGCAGATGGCAGGAGCTAGGGCTGCTTCACAGGAAGCTGTCACTTCTGACACCCTCAAAAGCTCCCAAATATTTCCCTCCGGGAAGCCACGGGGAGCAACTCAGTTCTTATAGAGTGCCTGGAGCATTCCAGAGGCTTGTCAGCCATAAAAGGCCTTTAACCTAAAATTAGCTGTGTGGCCCGGGTAGGGGAGTGGGTGGGGAGGCAGCTCAGACTGGGAGTGCAGTGACTGCTTGGGACATTCACCGGGGTCTCTAGAAACATCATT
Source organism: Drymodes brunneopygia (assembly GCA_013400955.1). NCBI lineage: Eukaryota > Metazoa > Chordata > Aves > Passeriformes > Petroicidae > Drymodes > Drymodes brunneopygia. The sequence continues at coordinate 228,303 of VZTZ01016275.1, forward strand.
TGTGATTCACTAGTGCTGGTTTATCTTTCTGACAGCTAATCCCAGCCCAGACAGTGCCACCTCTGATAGCATCACCTGCTCATTACCTTGTACAGGTTCAGGATTGAGTGATTGTGGCTTTGCCAAGAGGTCTCTTTTCCCACCATGGATAAGGTCAGGTCAGCGTGTCCTCTACAAGTTCATTTTGCTCCTCTGGATGAGGAGAATGCAAGGATGAGCATAAAAGCCACTGTGGGCTGCTGAGGTTTAAATGGGAGCCTGGTCCGACCTCTGAGCAATGCTCTAAGGTCCTGGTGTCCCTATATGCCAGGTAACAAATCTAAAATATGCCTTAGCAAAGTAAAATTTCTTGAAAGAGGAGAGCTGTGTCCTTGTCCTTAGATGAATTGTGTCAGAATGGCTTCCATTGGTCGAATGGCTGAATCCTCAGCTCCTCTGTGTAGAAGGAGGTCAGGACAAAACGAGTCTCCAATCTGTCACTGCCTCCAGGCACAGACCAGATGTTTATTACCCGGCAGTACAAGTACAGGAAATGTGTGTCCTGCACTCCCAGCACACAGAGCAGCACGGGCACGAGAAGCAATGATTTATGTCATGCTGCCAACATGCTGAGCCAGCGCTGGATCCCGCTGCATCCCAGCCCTTCCCAGGGCACTGAACTGCCTCTCCAGCCAAATCCCTTGTGTGCTCCAGGGACAGCAGTTCAGAGAACATCCCGGTCTCTGGTGAAGGGAGGTCAGGGAGCTGCTTCTCTGAAGAACCTCCATCCCTCCTCACATGGGGGAGAGGACAAATTCCAGAGTTATTTGCAAGGCTCTGCAATCTAATCTCACAATCATGGAATGGTTTTAGGTTGAAAGGGACCTTCAAAGGTCATCTCATCCAAACCCCATGCTCAAAAGTTAAACCATGACACCCTGTTAGCCAGGGACCAGGAGCACTTGGCTTCAGTGGCAGGAAAAAGGGTCCAGTGCATCTTGATTGTGATCAGCCCTTCTTCCCTACGGTCCCATCAGTTCTGAGTGCTGCTCTGGTCCCTTCAAGTTGTTCTAAATTCATGGGAATCTCTTTAAGCACTCGACTGTGCCTTAGTTTTACTCTGCCGTGAGCTTTCTAGGGCTGCAGCTCCTGTCAGGGATCAGGAAGGGAAGCCCTGCTGACACAGATAAGGATTTGACTGTGGGATTCTGGGCAATGGCTCAACCAGTTTCCATCCCTAAATCCATGTCTGGAAGCTGAAATCATCCTGTTTCCCAATATCAGGACAAGCCCAGAGCCTGGATCGCCCCCATGCCACACTGGGAGGTCTCTGCTGTGATGAAGGTGAGGGAGGAGCCTAAGCCACCGAAGTAATCGTGGGGAAAGGCGTTTGTGTGATTAACCTCATTATTCTAGCCAAAGCACCTGGAGCAGCCCCAGCCAGCCTAATAGCTGCTCTGTGGATACTACCTAGCCCATCCATCTTCCATGTAATCACCAGGCTGTAGGGATGAGGCAGACTGATCTATGGATATCTGCTGCCATTTAACTGGCCTGGAACTGGGAATGTTTAACACAAAATCATTTGGGCGCTGGAAAACACCATTCAGCAGGAAACGGAATAGGTTCACAGCGGAAAAGGCCTGAAGGCATCCTGGTACTGAACATGGGAGAGGTTTCTAAAGGCTCTGATATATTTCATAAAGTGAAACCACATATTTCACCTTTTCCTTTCAGTTCATTTTGTTTTAACTTTTATATTGCTTGGTGGGGAAAGGTTGTAATTTTTCACTATGAGGTCTCCCTACTGGGACTGGTCACCTTAAGCTCCTTCTTCCCACCCCAAACAAGACATCTGTTAGATCAGATAAATCAAACCCTCAGTGAGTTGAAGATAGAAGAAGAAAGAAAGTGATCAGATACAGGGGAAAAATCAGCTCAAGAAATGGACCAAAAGCAGAGAGTGAAGGATTGGCTGGGCTGTGAGAAAACTGCAGTGGAAGTCAGAGTTATTTGCTGGGTAACACATATGAAAATTTCCTAAAACCTTCCTGGAAAATGAAATCTAGTTGAGCTGATGGAAGGGAATTCAGGGAATTCAGAAGGGAGTTCAGAGATACTCTGCTAATGTATTGTGACAAAGTCCCTGCTGCAATGTGTTAAGTCCCTACTTAAAGTGGACAGAGAGAGCATGAATGAGTGAAAGCTGGAGGGAGGTTCCTGTGCCCAGCTGTGACACCAGGACACCTCAGACAGGGGGCAAAAAGCCAACCAGAGGTACTGGCACTGATCCATGGCAGGAGATAGCTTGGCTGTGTCAACAAATACTTTGGATTATCATTGGCTCTGAAATTGAGGGTGGGTGGGAGTGTTGTGTTTCCAGCTTTGATGCTTCATGAGCATTGGAGATTAAGAAAACCAGCCAGGGATCAAACCCTGGTCTGGGGGATGCTGGGGAGCTGCAGCACTGGACTCTTCAGTATTACCTGGCGGCCAATAAATCTCAGATCCTACCAACAAAATAGGTGCTCCTAAAGAAGTAATTCGATGCCTTTGTCACTCTCTGTGCATATCTCAGCATATAGGAACTATTTTTTCTCCTGTTTCCATAACAGCTTTTTCCTTGGGCATTCTGAAATTGGTACCTGCAGGAGAAAAGAGGCTCTCCCATGTGAACTGGGAAACAGCAGCCTTTGTTCCATGGTGGTTTGCAGAGGTTTTCTGACTGTGAGGGTCTGCAGGACCCCAGGGTGTTCAAAGGGAAGATGCAACTACTGGCACCAATAGACTAAGGAGGAGGCATCCTTCATCCTCCTGGACTGGCTGGATTTGGATGAAATGAAGACATGAGCAATGCACCTGAGGGCCCAAGGAATCACAGAATCACAGAATGGATCAGGTTGGAAGAGACCACAGTGGCTCATCTGGTCCAGCACAAGCAAATTCATCCCAGAGTATGTGGCACAGGATTGGCACAGAGGTTTCTGGAATGTCACCCTCCCTGGGTGACTTGTTCCAGCTTGTGGTCACTCACACAGCAAAGTTCCTCCTCAAGTTCAGGGTCAGTGATTTTAGTTCAGTGTCTGAAGGCAGATCTGCTCCAGACGAAGAGTATCTGAAATGCAGAGTCTGAGCCACCTCCTCAAAGCAGAGCTGGACACGGCTGGGGGTGTCCCCTCCTACACCCCCGCACTGCAGAGCAGGTGAGGATGGGACAGGGGCCTAAATGCTCCATCAAAATCCACAGCTGACTTTTCTAGGGACTGTTCACAGTGGCTGTTGGATGTTTCACTGCAAACCAGCCCACACCACTGGACGCCAAATACTGCCCTGATGGTGATGGAGCTGAGCTTCCACTCACAGGGCTGTCCCCCAGGGTGGGCTGGTGTGGAGGGACTTTTCCCTTGCCGACAGAGTGGAGACCTGTTTGCCTCAGCTGGGCTGCCGGCGCAGTCCCACTGTAGAGGGAATGGCCAGAGGCAAAGATCAAATCCAAAGGATCGGATGAGAATCTGAGTGGTGCCAGAGAAACGCGGAGCACCAGGTCCAGAACAGAGCAGAGCCCTGCAGCTGGGACCAGCTGTGACAACTGCTCTGCTCCACAGGGAGATGCCTGCGGGACCTTTGCTGCATTAGAAAGTGCATTTTTGCCCCTAATTGACTTGACAAAAGCACTCACTGCCAGAGACAGGAGGCGGTCCCAGGAGGAGGCTCACAAGTGCCATCGCTCTTGCCCTGGCCACTGACTGCAGAGCTTTCAGCCAAGCAACTCCTGATGCCCAAACCTGCATGTCCAGGCAGCTCCCACACGCTTCCTTTCCAATGCTCACACCTTTGACCCACATGTGAGGGTCAGCTGGGTGATAGAGATTACCAAGTTGTTGTCCCCCTCGGTTCTCCCCTTTACCTGCCCTTGCTGACGCTGTACCCTCCTCCTGCTCTCAGCTCCCTGGTCATCTGCCATGGATCTGGGCAGATACCAACACTTCTTTCTTTCCTTGACTCTCTCAGCTGACCTTGGACATCCAAAGCCTTGCAGATGCCTCTTATAGAATGGATAAATACCCATTTTATATGTTCTAGACAGATACTTTGCAATGATTCTACAGCCTCAGTGGAATCAACACAATTTTCTGTAGAGTTCCAAGCCGAGTGCCAGTCAAATAAAGGAAAGTTCTGCCTTCTGATTCCTCCAAAGTGTCACACTGAAGTCAGATCTGTGACTCCTTTCCATGGGAATCTATTAAGTCCTAATATTATGAACAATGTTCATTTAATAATGTTCCTACTTAGTATGCCACAAGTGCATGAAGGGGGATGATCCAGCACAATTCCTAGGTTAGTGCCCCAGAAATATAGAAATATATTGCATTTTCTATTTTCTGCACATTCCCTGTGCTCTGTGTGTGAGAGCAGCACTGCATGAGGATGCTCCAAGGTGGGTGGGGAAAGAAGCTATAAACTTTATCAGAGAAATTGTAATTGAAATTAAATTGCATTTGATGTACCGTGCTTAGCAATTCCAGAGTGAATGTGAGACAGGCAAAGTGATAGTGCTCATGTGAAATGCCTTGTTCAATCACTTCTCCATGTTATTAAAGTCATTTGGAAGCATCATTCCTTGCCATTGGCATCGACTTGCCTAATCCAGGAAATGTGAACTCTGGGTACGTCATTCATGGCCCAAAAAGCTGAGAGGGTGGGAAGTGCTTTGCTCTTTGAAGTGTGTGGTACATCCAAGGCTGCCCTGCACAGACTGGGGAATGACAGGCTGGAGAGCAGCTCTGGGAAAGGGACCTGCCAAGGTCATTGAGTCAGCAGTGCCCTGGAGCCGGGAGGGAAATCCCTGTCCTGGGAGGCATCAGGGAGGCCAGGGCAGGGAGGGGGATCTGTCCTGCTTTGCTCTGGGCTGCAGTGGCCCCACCTTGAGTGCTAGGGGCAGTTTTGGGCAGAATGTAAGAAAGATCTAAAACTGTTGGAGAGGGTCCAAAGGAGGGACACAAGGATGGGGAAGTGTCTGAAGGAGCCACACGAGGAGCAGCTGAGGGCACTCAGCCTGTTCAGCTGGAGCAGAGGAGGCTGAGGGCAGAGCTCAGTGGGGCTGCAGCTCCTCCCCAGGGGCAGCTGCAATCTCTGCTCCCTGTGACAGGAACAGGACCTAAGGAATGGCTGGAGCTGTGCCAGGGGGGTTGGGATGGATCTCAGGGAAAGGCTCTTCCCCAGAGGGTGCTGGGCACTGCCCAGGCTCCCCAGGGAATGGTCCCGGCCCCGAGGCTGCCAGAGCTCCAGGAGTGTTTGGACAGCGCTGCCAGGGATGCCCAGGCTGGGATTGTTGGGGTGTCTGTGCAGGGCCAGGGTGGGACTGGATGATCCTTGGGGAGCCCTTTCCACCCAGGATATTCCCTGATTCTGAGTTTAAGCCCATTTCTTGCTGTGGGTGTGAGTGTGGAGCTTTGCCTGAATTGAAAGTCTTGTTCTCTGTGCTGGTGGGCCAATCCCTATCAAAATCATCACAAAAAAGAAAACAGGAGGAATTTGAAAACAATTTGGAAAGACTAGGCTAGCAAGAAGTTTATCTATAAATACAGATGCAACTGAAGCCATAACTACAGAAGTCTCATTCCCTGTGGGTGGATCTGCTGCAGATGAAGAGCCGTCAGCGGGTCATGAGTAGGTTGCATGGTACCAACAACACCATCCCACCATCCAGCTGTGGCTGGACTCCAGACCTCCAAACTCATCCTCCTGGAGGCTTCATCCAGCCCTGACTGTTGTCAGTGTCCTACTGTGTCCAACTCCCACCTTCTAAACTGTTGAAGTGCAGCTGGAGAAGCAGAGGAGACCTGCCTGGGAAGCTGATGGAGCAGTTTAGCAGAGGCTTTCCGTGTTCAGCTGTGCAGATACACCCTGCAAGTCCCCAAATCTGTCTCTGGCGGCTCACTGGGTTGTGATGCCACAGTTATCTTGCATGGTGGAAATGCCTAAATAAGCATCTCCTGCCTCCTCCTCAGCACGTTCATCACCCTCAGTTCCTTATGAAACTCTTGGTTGTGCTGTACAAATTCTGGGTCTGCTTAGTCAAGCTGGCCAAGCTGGATGGGATTCTGAGTACACTAGTCTAGGGGAATCCCCTTGGCAAGGGGCTGGAGATGGATGATCTTTAAGGTCCCTTCCAACTCAAACCATTCTAGCTTCCAACTGAAGCTTTGAGTTTCTCTCTTCTCTTGTTTTATTTGATGCACTTCTACTAGCACAAATGCAGGAAAGGTGTCCCTAAAGGCTCTGCCTCACTGTTTTGCAGGACCTGGTGCAGGTTCCACTGAAGGAAGTTTTCTGAATGCAGAGCAACAGCATTTCTGTGTTTGTTTATTATTCAAAGGAGGTTCCTCAGAGGCCAAAGGGTTTTCACCACGCTGAACTTGCAGTAATGCAACACCAAAACAATAATTTTTAATCCTGAGAGAATGACTCTTAAATAATTCAGTCAGTGAGAAAAGCGATTCCAGGATGTTTATGAGATGGATGAAGGGTTTTTAATTAGTCAGCAAGACTTCATTTAAACGCATGGAACCCCGGAAGGGGGATATCAACTCCTTTGTGGATTTTTATGCTGTTTCCAGCATGTATCTGATGAACTGGCTTTCATCAGAAGCAGAATGCAGCTTTTCTTAACCATTATAAGAGTCCTCAGGATGAGGAGAAGCTGCCAGGAGGTCCCGGGTGTGCAGCAGGCAGTGCCAGGGAAGGAATGCAGGAGGAGAATGAGGTTTTCCTCAGAACAGCAGGAAGCTGCTGCTGTCTGGCAGCCTGCCCAGGCAGAGACTGCAGGAATTTCTCTGTCACTGGAGATGGTACTTCAGAAATGTGATGGAAAACACCCTGGGGAGCAGCCAAACCCACAGCTGCAGTAGCTGGAATGAGCTAAATCAGCATTTCAGAATGCTCTGTCCAGAGAGGGCTTCAATGTCCAGGTACTTCAGACCTGGCTGCTTTACTTTTCATCAAGGACCGAAAAGGTGAAGTTTTGCCTGAATTATATCACCCAGAGCTGAGGAAGGCAAATTCCTTTGCTGCCTGCAGACACCCCCCCTGTGAGTCATCCCACTGCCACTTGCTCAGTGCCTTCTCCCACTCAGGCTGAGTCACTCCTGGCTGGTGGGGTCCCCCCAGGATGGCATCAGCAGCAGGAGTTAACCTGGAGTCTATGTTATTGGAGTGTAAATCTGGGAATCACCCCATGTTTCTGGGAGGAGAGAGCTAAAGGCAGCAGCTAGACTTTGTTTTGAGTTTTTGGAGTAGGTGCAACATCTACATCTAGTTTCCTGTTCCTGGACTGTTGCATGCGGGCTCATGGAGTAAAATGTGGCTGCTGCTCACCTGGAGGATGCAGTCCCACTGGAATCCGTAGATAGGATTGCAGAGTCACTTCTCAGTTTTCACATCACTCAGCTCTTGAGCCTGATCATTGCTGCTGGACACAGGCTGTTTGCTGGAACAACACCCAGCTTTGCCCTGGAAAAAGCAGAAGGATGGCTAGTCTGTGTTGCATGGATTAGCCATGCTCATTGCAGAAAAATCTTGTGCCTCTTTCCAATGCAAAGCTGCCCTGGTTCAGATCCTCACCACTGCTTCTGTCTCGGCATTCAAGAGCAGTCGAGTACCTTATATTTTCTCTGCAGGGAGACACTTATTCACTGAGATCAAATCATCTTGCAAATAGTCTTCTTTATATTTTTAATTTTTTCCCCTTTCAGAGCAGCAAACCAGACTGAGTTCTGTAAGTCTCCCACTGTATGGCATTTTCTGTAGCTCTCCAATCACATCTGGTCTCTACTTTCAGTCCCATCTGAATTTTCACCTTCTTTTCAAGACCACAAATGCTGGCAGCACCTGAGCTGTCCATGTAGGCAGGGCCAGGGCAGCACATTAGCTGGGCATTTCTGATTCCATTGCCTCCAGCCTTTCGGCAAGGCTGGTGTTTGGTGCTCACATAGGTTCATTTTCTGAGCTGTCAAATTCCCCCCACAGGTAAGCCTGGCTTGTCCTTAACTGGTTTAGGAGAGATGAAGGCAAGGAAGAGGCATAAAGAGATGGATTACAACAGGCCTGTTGTATGGGAGACTTGTAATCACTGGCCTGTCTTCTCTTCTTTGATATTTCCTAAGTTACTGAGCTTTGCACATGACTGGGTTGCATGTGATTTTCCATTTGCTTCAACAGTGGAGATAAATCAGCAGAGAGGCATCTTCTAGTGGAAGCTGTCCATGGCAGGGGGTTGGAACAAGATGGTCTTTTAGGCCCCTCCTAACCCATTTTGGGATTCCATAATCTGGTTGTGTTTCTGCAGTTCTCCACCAGAAACATCCCTCCCAAAGATGGTTCCTTCTGGCAGCTCTTTGTTCATCTGCTTCATCACCACTGGCAAGCCTGGCTTTGACAGGACAGGTAATACCTTTTCTCAGTCCAGCTGGGCAGACAAAGCCATTTTTGGCTCAGTGCTGATCTTTTAACTGGTGCTAAGCCAAAGGTCTTTCAGAAATCAAAATCTACCAACTGTAAATTGAGTATGAAAATCCCCTTGACCAGAGACAGCCTCAGTCAATGAATGGCACAACAGCCCCAGCCTTCAGTTCCCAATTTGCTAAATCCCAAGATCAGCTTTCCCATTATGTTGCCCTTGACAGGCACCTGTTAGTGAATGTGGTCTGTGACATCCTGATTTTCTTCTCTGCACGAAGCTCCATTAGCTTCTGCAGTTTCCCAAAGGAAAGATTTCCCACTCATTAGTATTTAATCTCAGTGTGCTGGACAACTCTCTGATCACATTTTTGAAGACTTGGGAATAAAAATGATGTAAAATCATTGATTTGAAATGATATAAATACAGTTTTGTTCCCACCTGAAGTTACCTACCAACCTCCTTAGTTACTAATGGACCAAAAAGTAGTTTATTTCTCTCATGCCATACAAGCATATTTTTCTGCTCCTTTGCTAATACAAAATATAAATATTATTGGAGATCTTTTCTAGACTGCCAGCATCTGTTTCATGGAGATTTACAGCAGAATGAAACCTCATGAAAGGATGAGTCTGGAAATAACAGAGTTAGTGTTCTCAGGGAAAAAAAATGACTGGTGTTTTTGTGAGAGAGGAAGCTATTTCTTAAAATACTTGGAAAGAAAAAGCAAAGGCAACCTCTTGTACTGGAAATGATACAATTACACAGAGCACATTAAAGCCCCAAACAATCATTTATAACACACAGTGTGAGAAAATGAAGCCTCCAGAAAAAGTTAAATGAAAAGGAAGAAGGAAATAGAAGTAATGGATTAACTATCCCACTATTCCCTCATTTCTGCTCGGGGACACTGCACATTTCAGACACCCACCAGCTGCTCTCTGTCCACCCCAGTGTGCAAATGAGTTTTGGAAGGACTGAGCCTTCCTCATACCTAAGGTTGCCAAAGAAATTCCTGTGCCCTGGATAGTGAGACTTGCCTCATCCCTGAAACACTTTTAACCAGAAAAGGTCTTTGAAACAGGAGTCTGAACTTCTGCAGACACCTCAGAGGTTTCCTGCTGCCTCCACTGCTGACTGCAGTCACATTCAAGGGTTGAGGGTGTGAATACACCCACACTCCTGATGCTCCTGGACATCTCAGTGTCTCCCAGTAGAAATGCTTTGCTGAAGGCCAGCAGAGCTGTGCCAGTGGGAGCTAGGTTTCCTGTGCTGTAGTGGATATTCAGCTGATTTACTTGGAAAAAACCCATTCTCTTCTCTTTCTATTGACAGGGTCTTCATGATCATCAAAATGAAATCTTCCAGGAGACAGTGCAAACACAGGTCTCGCACTGTGGTCTCCCCCCTCCTTCCCATTCTAATGTCATCCCTATGTCCTCCCCTCCACACCCTCCCCACCATTCCATCTGAGCCAACTTCTGTTGCAAGCCCTTACACAGAATCCAAGTGCACAGAAGGAGGGATGAAGGATTTGTGGAGTGGGATGGGAGCTGGGGGGAGCAAGGCCCTTGCAATGAGCATGAGTTCAGGTCCATGGAGTATGGGCTGAGCATTCCCCAGGCTCTGAGGAAAGAGCAGGGCAGGTACCTTGTCCCTTCCCAACAAACACATGCACAGACCGAGCAATAAACCAGCTCCAAAATAAAATGGAATTTTGCCCCAGAAAAACGTGCATTGTGAAGTTTAGGAGCAGGATGACTCTGGTGTCCCAATCCACCTCTGCAAGTTTAGACTGATTTCCAGCATTGAAGGAAAATGCCTTTCTCCATCCTTTTCGTTCCCTGCAGCCATAGTCATGGGAAGCAAAATGCTCCTTAGAAACCCTGGGAGTCCTGAGCCTCCAAGGCCTCCGTGCCATGGCTGTGTTTGTGCAGCTGCTCAGAGGGGTCACACGGCAGCACAGGGAACAGACACTAAACCCAAATCCCTGTGGCTTCTTTCTATGGCTCTCCATGGTCCCATCCAAACCTAACTGGGGATGCTGGAAATCCAGTATGGATTGAAGTGGGGTGGGTGGGTTATAATTTATAATTTAAACTTAGTTTGAAATCTTTACTTATCCCATCTTAGAAAATCAAGAAGCAACCTGAAAAGACACCTGGAGCCAATTAGAATTTCTAAAATATTGTGACTTGAATCACTCACCTCAAGTTGATGGAGAGGGTGGAGAGGGGAAGGATGAATCCTGATTTCCCAGTGTGGTGGGAGAAGGGGTTTAAGAAAACCAAAATGAGACAAGGAGGAGGTTGCATCTTCATGAGGTGTTACACTCAGCCAATCTCCGGGTGAGCTGCACACATACAAAATCCTCATTACATATTCCACAAACAGCTTCCACTCTGCTTCCAGACAGCCACCCACCAGCCATTGATGTTCCTTGCATGACAACCACCGAGTTCAGCAGCTCAGGAGTCATGGAGCACAAACCAAAAAGGGAACTGTGCCATCACCTCCCTCACGTGGCTTCACCTGGGGACAGAGGATCACTGCCCAGTGAGGGCACAGGTCTGGAGCCGGGGCAGCAGGATGATTCCCCACACCTTATTTTGGGATTGATTCATAAACTCACACAATGGTTTGGGTTGGAAGGTGCCTTAAAGATCATTCAATGCCACACCCTGCCATGGGCAGGGACATCTTCCACTTTACCAGGCTGCTCCAAGCCCTGTCCAACCTGGCCTTGGGAGGGCGCTGATGGAGAAGTCGCTGGCAGAAAATAGAAGTATTTCAGCAAACTCTCTGATAGTTTTGGGTCAGAAATTCTTCCTTGGTACCTCATGGCTTCAGTGAGGCTGTCTGCAATTGACTCATTGAATTCAGTTGCCCAAACACACGTGTCTGTTGCTGCCTGAGGTGCTACAAGCTGCCCATGAGATCCCTGGGGCTGGGAAACAAGATATAGGACCAGTGGGAATACTGTACCCTTCTAAGGAGACAGCCAAAGGCTGAGGAGTTCCTGTTGTATTCAACAGGGAGAGACACCTCCAGCTAGGCAACCACGAGCAGTCCCATTGCTGGTGAGCCATCCCACTCCTCCTGCTCCATTCACTGCCTTCCTGCAGCTGAGGCTCAGACACCAGCCCCACGGCAGGGGTTGGAACAGGATAGTCTTTAGGATCCCATCCAACCCAAACCATCACATGGTTCCATAAGCTGACACAACTTGTGCCATCTATGGATGCTGAACCTGCCATGGTCACACCCTCTCAAGCAGAATTCACCAGGAGTTCATTGGAGAAACAAGGGGACAAAGTCCCCCTTCTGTCTCTGGCAGCCAAGCCGAGGATGACTCAGCCCCCCCAGCTCTCAGGGGCCTGAATTTGTGACATGAGCAAATGCAGCAAAACACACTGGGATGCAGGTCCTGCTCCTGGGAGCACTTACTGACTTTATTCCAGTACATTGATGGATCTGCTATTGGGACTGGTTGTGAATCCCATGGGAGCAGCTGGGCAGTGGTGGGTTATGAACAGAGGGATCCACGGTCTTCCAGTGTGAGACCAACTCAACTTACCCCTTCCAAGAGTGACAAGAACAAAACAGAGACCTCCCTTTCCTTCCAGCTCCTGTGGGGCTCCAGTTTCACTTGAGTCCACTCTTCCTGTGGACTCAGACGCACATAAAATCCAATTTGGCCACTGAATTTTGCTTTATTCCACTGTAATGGGAAAACAAATTTTTGGGTTGTCAGAACAGCAAGTTCAGGTCAGACCAGATTGGCCCATTCTTGCTCCATGTCTTGGTCTGGAGCAGAGTCTCAGGCTGGACATTTAGTTCAGGATGGACCAGCACTTGGGTCTTTGGCCTTCAATATCCCAGGCTGGGAATCTCAGCAAGCTTTGTGACAAAGCCCAGTCATGACTACCTCTCCCTCTCAGTTCTAAAACTGGTATTTTCCATTAACTTCTCCCAAATTAACAACAAGAAGAACAACTAATTATTTTTATGCTCGTGGTGCCTTTCAGCCCTGATCTAAACTTGGGTGAAAGATCAGAGGGCTGATGTGAGCTCTTGTTTATTGAGATCTGAGCCCTTGGAGTGGGCAGAAGAAATAAAGCAAGGGCGATAAATATTTTTTCTTTGCCTGCTAAGGAATTTCCCTGTAACATTCACCGGTCTCCAAAAATACCCTGACATATTATTTTCTCTTTTCTCCTGTTGATTCTTGAAGCTGTCACTGTGACAGACAGTAGAAAGAGCTCTGCAAACCCCTCTCTCAACAGGGAAAGCTTTCAGCTGGCTTTTAACTATTTGTTTCATTTTTATTTTCATACCTTCACTGTATTTTCTGTACCAGTTCTTCAGTTCAGGAGGGGGATCATTTGTTTCCAGCGTGACTAACTCACAGACTATCTGATTTTCTTGTTATTGTGTGTTTCATAATTCCTCCCTCATATAAGTCTGGAAGCAAGTTTTTGATCTGAGAATTAGGTGCTGAAAGCTAATAATGGGCTGGTTAAAAATTAATTGTTTTGCTTTGTAAGGGAAATAAATAAATGAATAAAGATTAACAGCTATGCTACTAAAACACAAAATACAAGTGGCTGTCTGAAAGCTGCTTGGTGAGAGAGATGTTTCTGTGAGTCACTGGAGTGGTCTGTGGAGATAATTCCTTAATCTGCTCCATAGGTCTGGCTTCTCACAATGAGCATGTATATTGCTCAGCTGGCAACAGAAGAAACACGCGGGTTTCAGAGCAGCAGTGGATTCTCCAGGCAGGACCGACCAAAAGTCCTTGCCCTTCTTTATTTACCTATTTTTATATGTTTTTAAGGACAGTAAAAGATTGGTGAAAGGGGTCAACACCCCTGAAGGTTTACAGGACAAAGACATGGTCAATCATCTTTCTCCACCCCAGGGAAAGGAATGAAAAACAATTCCACAAGTGCAAAACAATCCCGGCCGGTTAAGAAAAACAAGGACCATGTTTACAGAACAAGCATGGGAAACTACAGCTACAGAGTTACAACTTATGGGGCCCTGTAAAACCAGGGCGACACATGTATTTCCTGTACATTAATTAACCATCTGAAATGGTTTGAATATATTTATAAACCTCTTTCAGATGCCTGAGTTTCGGTTCAGGCTTCACTCACAGACTGATTCTTTTTTTTCAATCAAAAGCTGCTTGATGCCTCTAAGTCTGATTGACAGGTACTACAAAGAGTTTTGGAGATGGTTCAGATCTTGGATGTTTTTCTTCATCTCAGAAAGAATCTGCACCAGAATGACAGGGGTGGGATGTGACACAAGGAGCAGGGCAAGGAGGAGAGATAAGCTGGGTGCTGGGGCTTGGCAGCATATGGGACAAATTTCCTCTTGAGGGATTTATCCTTGTGTGGGACCTGGAAAAATTTGTGAACAGGAATGAATATCAGAGGAGTTTTGGATGCCCTGATTAACAGCTTGTGTGTGGACTTCATCCATTGTCTGCTGCAAAAGACAGCCATGGTGTGGGGTAAGACAGAGCCTGAAATTTAATTTTTTACTACCCCAAAATATTGCAGTGCTGGCTGCTGTGTTGTGGGGACTGAAGGTGTGTCAAGGTGGATGTAGCAGGACCAGGAGATCTCTTAGAGGGGTCTTTCCTTCCTGTCCATAAGGTGCTCATGGACATTTCTGTGGGATCCAAACCTCTAACTGAGGATTTACTTTAGCATTTCTCTTTTCTTCACAGTCAAGCTCAATATGCCTTATTTCTACAAGCACAATAAGGTGAAATTCTGAGGGACTGAAAAAAAGTAGTAACTTCGGAAATGTCAGAGTATTTTAACAGGTTTTGATTGACTCAGAGATCTCTGCGTTGTCAAAATGGAAATGATTCTTTTGTGTTCATTGCAAGACCATGAAATGCCATTTCACCTGTGCTCAAGTGAGTAAAAAGTACAAGATGACAGGTACAGAATGAGAACTGAGAGAAAGAAATGGCTTATTCCATGTGAATTGGAATCCCATGGAGTATGTGGGAAATGCAATGTGGGGCTGAATGTGCTGTGTAACTGCAGCAGTCCTTTTGGCTCCTGCATCTCCACTGCATCCCTGGTCTGCTGAGACCCCGCTGCTCTGCTGCCTCCAGCTTGGGGATCCCGGCTCAGGACCTGGAGCTGCTGGAGAGAGCCCAGAGGAGGCACCAGGATCATCAGAGGGATGGAGCAGCTCTGCTGGGAGGAAAGGCTGGGAGCATTGGGATTGTTCAGCCTGGAGAAGGGACCAGAGGTGACCTCATTGTGGCCTTCCAGTGCCTGAAGAGAGCCTGCAAAAAAGATGGAGAGAGACTGTTTACTGGGGATGGAGAGACAGGACAGGGGGAAAAGGCTTCCCACTACCAGAAGACAGATTTAGATGGGATACTGGGAAAGAATCCTTCCCTGTAACGGTAGGGAGGCCCTGGGACAGGGTGCCCAGAGAAGCTGTGGCTGCCCCTGGATCCCTGGCAGTGTCCAAGACCAGGTTGGACAGGGTTTGGAGCACCCTGGAATGGTGGAAGGTGTCCTAGTGCATGGCGGGGGGGTGGGATTGGATGATATTTAAGGTCCCTTCCAAAACAGACCATTCTGTGATTCTATGATTCAGTGATTCTGTGATTCAAAGGAACAAACCAAGCTCCCCTGGCAGCCAGAAGGAAGTTGGTTAATACAACATCCCATTAGAAATGGCTCAGTCCTTTTCCAGGTAGGTGAGAAAGAGTCGATCTCCCTCCACCACTGAGGGCTGGGAAGTAAGAGACAAAACTTTCCAGTATCAGGCAAAGAAGCTCATTTCCAGGGGCTCTCTCCCAATAACTCAATTCACAGGTGCCAAACCACTTCCTCTGTAACCTTGGCTGGAGATAATTAGAGAGCATTTAAAACAGAGCTTCCAACTTCCCCAAGCTCACAAGGTGCTCCCACCCAGGATGGCAATTCTGCAATTTCCATAGGTAGATTTTTGCTGGGAGATTTAACAAAGTCACAGCAGAGAAACCGCAGGGCATTAGTTACAGGGCTAAGGAAACAAATCTCACAGCGTAATCTTGAGGTGCCTTTAATGTTCTAATTAAACCTATATATAGAAGCTGCAGGCAGGAAAAATTGTGTTTCTCATCTGCTGAGTATTTTTCCATCCCTTTCCCCCCAACCCCACCTTCCTCAACCCAGAGAGGGGCTGAAAAAGATCCTTCACATTGATTTTGATGGAGAGAGAGAAATGCCAGGCAGATAGAGATCAGCAACATTTCCTTTCCCTGGGCCCTTTGGAAAGACACAGCCCTACAAACATCTGCTGATAAGGCTGACTTCTGGCCTGATAAGGCCAGGCCAGGCAGTACAAGCCACATAAGGGGTTGAGCATCAGAAGCCTCAGATTTTTCTTCTCTAATTGCATGGTGGGGCTAGAGATGGGACATTAAATGTGAGGAGCTAGGAAATCACAGAGACTGTCTGAGAGATTTAGTGTTCAGCAGAGGGTAACAGTGGGACAGGAGAACCTCACTGCCTTTCCATATAGGAAGGGTCATAGGAGGCAGATGAGGAAGGAGGACAAAATCCTGCTGTGTCTTTTGCCACTTAGCAAAGACATGAAAATGATGGATGATGAATCAGAGATGGAGAGAATTGTTTAGGTTGGAAAAAACTTCTAAGATCATCAAGTCCAACCACTGCCCCAGCACTGCCAAGGCCACCACTGACCCATGTCCCCAAGTGCCACATCCATATGGCTTTCAAATCCCTCCAGTGAGGTGAAGACAGTGACTCAGTGACTGCCAGGGGCAGCCTGTTCCAGGGCTTGACAACCCTTTCAGTGAAAACATTTTTCCTAATCCTCAATCTAAACCTCCCCAGGTGTGACTGGAGGCCATTTCATGTTTTCCTAGTCAGGACATGAGTTTGGGAGACAAAAGACCCCTTGAAGCAGAAGAGGATGTGGGGTGAGAGCTGCTGAGACAGCAAGGCCATCCCAGGATCCCAGTGGCTGCAAGAACGTGGTGTTGCTCAAGCTGTTACACTTTAAGTCTTGCACAAATGGTCCTTTTCCCTACAATTTACCATCTGTGTTTTGAGCTTTCCTCCACCATGCAGTGGACACAGAAGTTCTCATGGAAACAGCACAGGCACATGCAGGGAGGTGGCACTTCAGGCTTATGCAACACGGGGAGGCTGGACTGAGTTCAAAGTGCGAATCCTGAAGAAACGAATCCCAGTGTTAACACAAACCTCTTCCAATCATATCGAACATTACCCCAAACCAGGTTTTTGTCACTTGGAAGAAATGCATCTGCTTTGGCAGAGCTCTCACTATTAGTCACAACCCAGTTTGGGGTCCAGTTGAGCTTCCCGTGGGAGCTCCCTGGGTTATCCACGCAGTGGCAGACGTTGCAGTGTGATCCTGTTCCGTCACAGCAGGGCTGTCTGAGACCTCTTGCTCCTTTCTTTCATTTCCCTTCACAAAATCCACTTGGAGCTAGCAGCCAGGGGTATCTTTATCCCTATTTTATCCCTCAGGCAGCAGAGGGAAGGGCTGAACCTGCTGATGTGGAGGCGAACTGAGATGTTCATTATCCCCCTCTCCATGCCAAAGGAGCCCCTCCCACAGCAGGAATTAGTCTATAATTAGCTTAGAGAGTAAAGCACTTTTAATTAAGGATTGAAATTCAGCAGGCCATCTGCCTGGTTTTATTTGTAAGCATTAAGCATCTTCTGCTGGCTGCACCATTTTTCCTGGTTCCTCTCTCTAAACCTCTCACTTGGGCTGAGACCAGGGCTGAGTGTGGGCGTTGGAGCCAGGACATCACATCCACATTATCCAAGACAATGCACTGCAGATTTTTGGTTGTTACAGTGCAAAGCCTCTCTCAGAGACAGCCATGGAAGCTGGCATGCATCTTGCTTTCCTTCCAGCCTTCCAAGCACTGTGACAGCTTCAAGGATCCCACCCAGGAAATCTCAGCAGATGATCGCCCTTAGGTCTTGTATGAGCCCTTTGCTTTGCTCTGCAAACACTCAGAGGGCTCAGAAAAGCCAGAAGCACAATTCCTGACACTTTCCTGCCTTGCACAATTGTGGGTGGTAGTTAGATGTGACATTAGGAAGAAATTCTTCCCTGTGAGAGTGGCGAGGTCCTGGAACAGGGTGCCCAGAGAAGCTGTGGCTGCCCCTGGATCCCTGGCAGGATCCAAGGCCAGGCTGGAGAGTGCTTGGACTTTAAGGTTCCTTCCCACCAAAAACATTCTGGGATTCTGAATGTAATAATTCTGAATGCAATAATTCTGAAATTAGGACAGATCTTATGAACCACAGCCTTGGGATTGTTTGGGAAGCCTGACGAAAGCAAACACAATTCTCAGCATCCAAGAAGATTTCAGAGAACTTTGATGTTTGAAGTTAAAACTAAATTATACCTTTTAAACTCCTATTTTTTTCAAGCTGCAAATGGATGAAGATCCCCAGCCTTTCTGCAGTGCCCTGCTGTGAGACATGGGCTGGTGCTGCACATATTGCCAAGGAACCCAAGGGTCTCAAGGGCTCCTTTCTACCTGGAGCTGTCCCAATTTCTGTCACAAAACCAGAGAAAGGCAGGACGCATATCTGGGATTGCTCCCTCCATCCTGGAGATGCTCTCAGAAACGCTTTTTGTGGAGCAGCTAACTCCCACCCGCATGTCTTTTATTCCCAGTGATTTCCCATATACTCGTGTTAGCTGACAAAACTGCTGCTGCAGCTCTTTCTCCTCTCCCCCAGGATTATTATTTTTCTTTATTGTCATTATTACTAATGGCACAACATGATTTATTTTCTGTAAAACAAGCTGTGTTATAGTCAAGGCAAATTGAAAGGGCTAGGTTAGGAAGAGACATTAGAATACATTTTGTATGAAAATGAAAGATCATAAGCAGTTTCTTGGCAGACCTAATGTTGTTCAGGGCTGTTCTTTGGGAATAGCAACTCCAGGCAGGGACTCTGGAAAAAGTAGAGTGTGTTGATAGAACGAGAAGCTGTATCAGAATGGATATGCATGAGCTGGGCAGATTAATATTTAATGAACAGTGAAGCCTGCTATCCCTAATCATGGAGTGCCTGGGATTTGCGAAGTGGCTAATTTTAAAGTATTTTGTATGGACTTATTCATGCATTAAAAAGTACATGACTCCCTTGCAGTGAAATGGAATTAAACTCAATGAAATTTAGTCATCAAAATGTCAGGTGTCGGGTCCAGCTGAGACAATGGGACGAGGGTATCGCTCTTATTAAAGGACACGGTGGAGCTGAAAATGTCAGGACTAGGGCACACAGCTTCCTGCAGGGAGGAATGGCCTTATCCCAGTGGATTTTCTTGGGAACCCAGAGCAGACAGATCTTTTTTGGGGTTTTCAAAGCAAAGAAGAGCCAGGAGTGGAAACAGGACCAGAAAGAGATCCAGAGCAGGAAAATTATCTGGATGGATGAAAATGCAGCAGAAGGATTCATGTATTGGGGCAGGAGCAGGGCTGGGTCAAAACAAGTGACATCACTTGAGTGACATCTCTGATATCACTATCATAATATTTTTGGTTGTATTTTGCTTCAAATGATGTCTTCCAACTTCCTTGTTGATCCAGAGTTTAATGAGACTTTACTTTGACTTGAACAAGTGTTTTTTGGACCTTAGCTCAGACAATTCTCCTGGCACTTCTTTGTCTTTTCCTCACTAGTTTCTGTTAAAAGGAGACTGTTCCAAAGAAAAGGTCATTTTCACTTGTAAAATGGGGTTTTAGTTGGGGGTGGGGAGGAATGATTTTTTCTCCTCTGGCACCTTTCAAAGGTTTCCACCTTTTTCCTGACAGAAAACAGTTTGTTGAAGTTATCATGTCCTCTTGAAAGTCATTGTTTGACCCCGACATGAGTTCTGTGAAAAAGCAGGAGGCAGAGGAGATTGAGCCTTCCTTGCCATGCAATCTGTGAACACAATAAGTTCATTGGCTTACTGAGAGGAGACAAAAGAAACCGAGTAAAAAGTGTTTACAGCTATTTGAGTGCTACTAATTGCACCTAAGAGCGTTCAGGAGAGGAGAGAAAAATACGGCAACAAAGGTGTGGGAAAGGCAGGGGTGCGCGGGCAGGTGGGAGCCGCATCTCCTCTCTCTGTGCCTGCACGGAGCTGAGCCAAGCCCGGGGCACCTGCACAGGTGCGGCTCCGGCTCGCTGGGAACGCGCCCTTGGCAAACACGGCCCCCAGGAATGAGAAAATCACCCATTTCCAGGGTCGTAGCTGTGACCCTGGAAATGAAAAGCGTTTTGCTGATCAGGAGGGAGGAAAAGGAGGTGGCAATGCACAGGATCTGAAGCCTCTCCCTGGGTTTGCATGGAAGCAGTTGAAGCACATGTATTTTGTTATTTTTGGAACAGAATGTTGACTCAGAAATCAATTTATCCTTTCTCTGTCTAAATTAAAACAAAAGGTGAGCCTGAAAATGAGGAGAAAACATTTCATATCAGCTTGAGAAAAATGTTTTAATCAACCCTAAGTTGGGGTTTCTTGGATTTTGGTTTTTGGATTTTGCTTTTTCTTTGTTTAGTTTTGTTGTGGACTGGGCAAGGATTTAGCACTAGGCCTGTCCAAAGGTTATTTATTCTTCCCTCATCATTTTTTATTAGATCTCTGAAAAGAAAGATCCATTATTTTCACAGCAATTATTCTAAGTACAGCTAGAAAAAGCCATGTTAAATCCTAATTTGAATATTAAACATAATTAAAAGACTTTTCTACATTGTGAATTGTTCTCTTATCTGCCTGCCCATAAATGTCAGTGTATTAATGGTCACAAGTTGTCTCAGAGGTAGGAAATAGCTTTTTCCTCCCACTGCCTTTTTTGAGCAATGGGGAATCAAGCACAGCAGGTCATGCCCATACTACCAGGCAAAAAAGTTCCTGCTCCACTTTTGCTTCAGCTTCAGTTGACAATCCAATCCCTTCTGGCCAGCTGATTATTTCTGCTCTTGAATACTTTCTTTAAACCAAGAAATGTTATCTAGAAGCAGAAACAAGCAGAGATCTATTTTTAAAGTCTTTCGTTTACTAAACTACAAGCCAGAGGAAAATTGGAGAGTGTGATTAATATGAAGTTTTGGTTTTTTAATAGCTGGAGAGACAAGGAATAGGAAACTTGGTACTTTCTAATGACGTGGAGAGAAGGTTCATCTGAGTGTTTGGGCACTGCCAGATTCTCATATCCTTGTGCTTGGCCAAGACTTTTGAAAACACTGACATCCCTGCCATCAAGGCTCTCCAGCTCGGAGAACTCCTTCTCGTTGTGATGAATTTCCATGGACTTTGTGCATCTTTACCAAGCTAATGGCCTTTAGTTATTTATTTCTTTGATTTGATTTAAAGTCCATCTCTTGGCGACTGCATCTTTTAGAGATGCACAGAAGGATGGATCCACCACACACTCCATGAAGTGTTGCACCTTAGGGAATTCCTTGGGAAAGACATGCATGAATAATGGAAATAAAGGTATTAAAGACGAAAAGTCACAGACAAAAAAAAAAAAAAAGGAAAAGAGAAATAAAAATAAAAGGAAGAATTTTTTCACTCCCTTGGCCAGACCAAAAGCTGGGTTAGGGACAATTGAAAATCATTGTCCTTGCAAAAAAAAAAAATGAGGCAAAATACATAAACGTTAGACCCGAGCATTGCTGTGAAACAGGCAGGAAGCTGTGAAACTAGCCCATTTTTGTGGTATGTGACATTTCTGAACTTGCCAGGTACAAAAAAGGCAATTTTCCTCTGCTTTCCATGGGCATTTCTTCTAATTTGCACCACTGGCTAGAAGTGCCCCACAGGTTCAGCTTTTCAGCTGCAAATAAGGATTTAAAGAAACAGAATGTGCCCATGAATGGACTGATTTTGTCAAGAAGATTGAAGTGGAAATTGAAGCTTTTTTCTTCTGCTTTTATTGAATTCAGGTGGAGAACTGAACAGCCGTAGCTGGAAGGGGCCCTGCAGGCCACTCTGGGCTGAAGTATTTCAAGTTTTGTCAACACTTGTCACACTCTCCCAAGGCTTTATTTAGTGAGTGATTTCAACTTGTCCCCTGTGCTGGAAGATCCCAAGGTGTGTTCTGGGATGTGTGAGCCAGCAGGAAATGCAGCACTTGGGGTGAGCAAACCTTTGGCTGCTGCTGAGGGCCATGGGGACCCTCACGCCCACATCTGAATGTCCCTCCCAAGAAGATGCTGTCGACCCTTCCCTTGTCCCTGCTTTCTTCTGCATCCATAGTGCTTTCTCTCCTATCCCTTTCTGTATTCAGAAAAGGATGAAAACCCCATTTGTGGATTTGTTGGGAACTTGCTAAGCACAACTCTGTGAAACCATCCTGAGTGTGAATGAGCCCAAGGTTGTTGTTTTGAGGCCTTTGCGCCTCTACCTGTCCATCACATTGATCCTTCTGCTGCTGTGGAGAAAGGTGGGAGGGAGGTGTAACTTTTCCATGGCTGTGGAAGTCCGACACAGGACACCTGGAACTCCCAGAAGAGCTATGGGAGGCTGGAGCTGTGATGGGAAGAGGACATAGTAGAAATTCCTCTGCTGGCAGCTCTATGTGGCTGTGTGGGCACAGCCCAGATTCCCCCCCTTTCCTACCTGCCAGGGCTTTTCCCCAGGAAAACTCTTGGTTCTGCAGAGTCTCGGTGCTGCCATTAGCCTGGCAGAGAGACAAAAGCACCAGGTAAACTAAAGACCCAAGAACATAATTGCTATTAAACCCAAACAAACTGCTGAATCAGAACAGCAATTTTCCCAGAGATGGGGGAAAGGCTGCTTTGCTTTGGTTTTTCTCAGAAAGGCTGAGGAGGCGCAGGCAGCCAAGCAAATGTTGGAACAAGGACATGCCACTGGCAAAAGTGTTTAACTGCTGAATAAAAGAAAAGGATACAGATAAAGCCAGGATTCTGCATCTAGCAAGTGTCTTTCCAACTTGGCTGGAAGCCTTCCCCAACTGGGGCAGCCCCACTGATCCACCCCACTCCTAATTCCCTATCCCAGTGCTACAAACCCACTATGAAGTGGTCTGAGGGCCAAAGCACCTCCTTGGGCTCTTTGGCCCTCACCAGAATCCATGCCAAGGATGTTTTCTCAAGGGATCTGCAGGAAGGATGTGGGATTTGCTCTGCAGCCTGCCTGATCTTCAAGGAAAACCTTATGGACACATCAGGCACCACCAGAAAGTGATCCTGTGGGGCATCTCCGTCCTATGCCCGGTCAGCAATGTCCCAAAGAGTGCACGGAGGAAGTTTTGGCACCTTCCCACCTTCACTACACAAATTCTGCAATCCTTGTTTGCAGCAGATCCAACTATTCACTTGTTCCAGGGCTGCTTTCTGTGGAGTTGCTCCAGTGCATCCCACTGAAGGCATAAAGTTGAGAGAAGCCAGTGAATTATAAGGTCCCCGACAGCAGGACTCAGCAAGTGGCTGCTGTTAATCTTCCCTTTGCTACTCAGTTTTTGTTCTGCCTGTAATAAGTCCCTGTGCCCTTTGCTGTACAAATTGCAGCCTTGCTACTGGAAAAGGAGGTGGGAGGGGGACGAAGGGCTGGAGATTGCTATGTGCAGAAATAAAATAAGGGATTCACGTCTTGAGCTGGCCAATACTTCTCCTTATCAAGGTCTGAGCCTCTGCGTGATCAACCAGTGCTAAATGTAATGCCAGGGGAGCTCAGGCTGAGCCACAACAGATTGGAAAAGCTGCTGGATTAATGCAGGAAATGGGTGCTCTATGTTTTCTTTGAGCAGGGTGGAATGGGCAGTTGGAGACATGATGTAATGTTGTTTCCAAATCTGGAGTAACAGCCATCTGGGAATTTGTTACTGAAGGTCTTTTTCTCAAATGCCACCTCTGTGGATTTACAGCTACTTGTGGCAAAGATAATATGTATAATAAAACTTAGGAAAAAAAAAAGAAAATCTGGGAATATCTACTATTTGCTTTGATATGAACAAAATAATAATTACCATTTTGGTTCACAATTGCTTCCAATCCGGGGATATGTATAAAACAGAAGTTAAAAACATTGAAAAGTAGTGAGAGAACACAGCACTCAGCGGCACCTGAATTTCTGCACTTCTATGCAGGTTCTTCATTTGTGAAAAATCCTGCACCCGAAAATTCACTTGCACCCGAACCAGAGAGAAAAAAAAGGAAATTCAGAGAAAAATGACTTGAGGGCTTTGCTGCAGAGAAGAAAGGCAGCAGGTCTTCTGATGGTGAGAAAAGCTGTGTCCTGGTGACAATTGAAACTTCCCTGTTATCCGTCCCAGTTCCCTGCTCACACACTGCTAGGATTCATTTCCTGTGACCCAACAAATCCCTAATTCCCGAACTGATTTCATGGCCAGGGAGTTATTTAATGTGTAGTCCTGATTCCTGTTGACAACAAGCTAACTTTACACTGCTCGCCAGGCTCAGGAGCACTGAGAAGGATGCAGAGCTCCATGTGCTGCCAGGCAGGAGCTCTGTGGGACTGGCTTTGGGTCACTGGGAATCACAGCCCTGTGGAGCTGTTGTTGGAGCAGAGCTTGTGCCTGGTGCCACAGAAGATGCAGGCGGGCACAGATGCATGTTGTGGCACAGGTGAAGTGCATTCAGAGGGATAGCGCACCAACAGATAGCGCTGGAACATGGAAAAGATTTTACACCACCCTACTCCCAGCCCCCCTTCCCCCTTCCCCTTTACTTTTTCAGGGCTATAAATGTTACTGGCTCTTTACAGCCGTGCAAACAACCAGATCTGGCTGTGAGGCTGTAAAGGATCCTCCCTGCAGGAATTAAAGTCAAGAGAGAAAAACGAATGCCAAGCCACGCCATCCACCAGAGCAGGGAACAAGGTGTTGATCGCCTGGGGAAGGAGCTGGAGTGGACTCCTCACATTTTAAAGGCTTGAGACCTCACCAGCACAGCTCCACCTGGGACACATCCTCTCACTCCTTCCAGCATGGCTCCAGACTGACCCAGCAGTGGGACACGAGTATAGAAATAATAGAATCATTAAGGCTGGAAAAGACCTCCAGGATCATCAGTTCCAACCTTAGAATAAAGCACATCCCAACATGTCCTGTCTGCTTGTTTTTTGAGCACCTCCAGGGATGGGGACTCCACTCCTTTCCCAGGGCTTGACAACCCTTTCCACGAAGAAATTTTCCATAATACCCACTTTGAACCTCCCCTGGCACAGCCTGAGGCCATTTCCTCTTGTTCTCTTGTTTCCTGGTANTGTTCCCTCTCCTCCTGTCCCTGTTCCCTGGGAGCAGAGCCCGAGCCGGCTTCCCCCTCCTGTCAGGGACTTGTGCAGAGCCACAGGGTCCCCCCTGAGCCTCCTTTGCTCCAGGCTGAGCCCCTTTCCAGCTCCCTCAGCTGCTCCTGGGGCTCCAGCCCCTTCCGCAGCTCTGTTCCCTTCCCTGAACATGCTCCAGCCCCTCGAGGTCCTTCTTGTTGTGAGGAGCCCAAAACTGGATGCAGGATTTGTGGTGCAGTCCCACCAGTGCTGAGTTCAAGATGCCTGAAACTGGTGGAATTGAGGAGTTGGGCCTGTTGAGAGCCCTGTGGAAATTAGACCAAGCAGGATTAATCCTAGACTCTGTAACTCCTGGGCCTTGGCTTCTTCAAGCAGCACATGAGTGGTTTCCACCTGGATTTTGAAATTTTCTATCAGAATTGATGGGAAAGGAGGTTTTTAACACCACACTTTCTTTGACTATTGTGGGAAACACCAAGACCAATGGGCTTCTTCCCACCATGTTCCCAGGATGGAACACCAAAGCATTTCCTTTGAGGACACTTCTATTTTTTCCATAGCTCCAGTCTTCAAATGCTGTGGATTGGTCTAGAAACCCTCACAATGGGAAGAAACATGAGCAGGTTGATTTTGACACAGCAGAACATTTTTTGGCATGAAAAATAATTCCTTTTTTGAGCAATTCTCTTGTTTAATTTCCAGCAGATGAAGAGTCACAACGAAGTAGCCTTGAGTAGGAGCTGAATATGAAAAACAGACTCCTGCAGAAGGATGAAAGATGTGAACTTAATGAACTTACAGTCTCAATCATATAAAACTGAACAAGAGAGCAATGTATTTTCTCAAGTGACAGTTGTATTGCTGGTCCTAAATGTTATTTTTTATTCCAACTACACTAGCTGGGGTAATAAAAGATATGACTTTGCTCCCCATACTTTGCCCAGTGGATTTTTTGCAAATACCAAATCCTGTTTCGTGTCCTCAGTAGATGCAAAATTACCCGGAGTTGCCCCCAACTGCAAGTGTAAATCTGTTAGAAATAGTTTATAGTAACACACAGGCTTGGCTACCACAGCACAGAGAAAATGTTTTTAAAAATGGTGTAAACTCACTCCCACAGAATGAAAATCCTTGGTCTCCTTGTTCCATTTACATCTTACACTGTTATATCAACGCTGGTATTTTTGATACATTTTGTGGGATGTACTGAAGGGATTTTTAATATACTGAGGTGTTGAAGAGCACTGAACATTTTACTTTTTTTTATTTACCCAAACCTTTGGACATTATTAAAAAAACCTAGTGTGATATTTCTGAGGCAAATGCCAGGAATTTCAAAATTCCACAAATGCATTTTCAATTGATGGTAAAAAGCCAGAGCAGGGATTTGAGACTTCCGCAACATCAGATGTTCTGCTCTGATGTGACAATGGGAATTGCCCATCTCCTATAAGGGCATTCCCAGTAGATCTGTTTGCTGCTTTGCCCAAAAGCAAACATGAGTCCTTCCTCCATTTCTTCCAAATTGCTGCATCCCAGCATTTGGTTGTGGGTCCTTTTTGTAAAGAGAAGAGAAACCAGCTGGTTAAATCCCAGAATGGTTTGAGTTGGAAGGGACACTAAATGGCATCAGTCCCACTCCTTGCCATGGGCAGGGACACCTTCCACTATCCCAGGTTGCTCCAAGCCCTGTCCATCCTGGCCTCAAGGATGAGGATGTGCATCCAAATTCATTGAAGGATGAATCTCACTCCCATCTCTGCCATCCCTGTGGGGCAGCACAACTGGGCAAATGAAACAGTGTTAAATGAGCAGCTTGCAAAGAAAATCTCTATGTTTGTGTATTTTTCCTTAATCTCCACCCTCACCAGAGGTTCTATGTCTACAGCTGATGACACAGAGTTAAGAAGTAGAAATTTTTAGCTGGATTTTGGACTTCATGAAGAAAAACAGTGGTAACATTGGGGGATGGTGAGGCAGGGGGTGATAACCCTTTGTAGGGAAACACATGGCAAAGCTGACAGTGAAATATTGTTCTCCAGGTGAATTATTAATGTTGACATAGGAAGGGATATTCCTCGGGAATTGGTTATTACTGAAATAACTCCTGTTTCTCTCCCCTCCCCACAGCTCTCAGACAGGGGTTTAGACCAAGGGCAGCAATCTTTGGGACTCCAGGGCAAACAAGCTCAGAGGTTACAAGAGAATTTCTCCTTTCATTAACTCCCAACTCCAAAAACTCTGGCTTTGCTGCTGGAGTTTAGCTACTCTGAACCCTGTGAGTCATGGCTGGTGACAGGAGTTCACAGGGGTCATGCTGGGCTGTGGCAGCACTGACACCCCAGGCTGCAGCAGGGGATGGATGGATGTGCTCAAGCCTCTTGTAATTGGCTTTGAAGAAAACCAGCACTGTCCAGAGAGTGCCATCAACTAAAGCCAAAGGAATATTTCCATCTGCAGCTTTGTCATCATCTACAACTCCTGGGACACAGGAGTTGCTCATTTCATTGCCAGGGAGGTAATTTGGGAAAAAATTCCCTCTTACCCCCCACTATGTCTTCCTCATTTATGCTATGGAGCTCGGTCTGCTGGGATGTTCCCTGGAGCCCTAAGGGTTTTACTTCTGGAAGGTGCACACTTTCACTCGGGGATGATTTTTTTGGTTGTTCATTACTTCGGTTTCTTAATGCTGACAGATTTGTCTGGAGTAGTACAGGACCAGAAAGGGGCAGATCCTGTCCCAGTGGGAGAACGTACCTCTCTTCCACATGTCCCCCTAACTTTGGGGTGCCCTGTGCCAAGGACCCTGGGCAGAACCACTCCGGCCTTTTTCCTTTGCAGGCACTACCACCTAGTGCAGTGCACTGGAACTTCATGCTTTTCCCTTTGGATTTTATCCTGCAATTGTAATCGATTGGTGAAGCTGGTGGAATAATTGGTTTTTAATGAATTAGCCACTGATCCAAGGTGTTTTTCTTAACCACTGCTAACAGTTCTCAAAGGGGGCACGATTTCCACAGCCAGGCAATGGGTTCATTGTCTCCAAGAGGGATTTTGCAAAGCGACCGCACTGGCTGCTCTTAAAGGAGAGACCTTTTTTGGATTTTGAAGTTGATTCAGTCCCTTTCTAGGCAGGCAGGATAAAATCACAGAATCCTGGACTGGTTTGAGTGGGAGGGGACCATAAAGCCCATCCCGTGCCACCCCTGACATGGGC
Source organism: Drymodes brunneopygia (assembly GCA_013400955.1). NCBI lineage: Eukaryota > Metazoa > Chordata > Aves > Passeriformes > Petroicidae > Drymodes > Drymodes brunneopygia. The sequence continues at coordinate 256,265 of VZTZ01016275.1, forward strand.
AGGGAGGACACCTTCCACTGTCCCAGGTTGCTCCTCACCCAGCCTGGCCTTGGGCACTTCCAGGGATAGGGAAGGCACAATTTCTGAGAAACCTGTTCCAGTGTCTCACCATCCTCACAGGGAAGAATTTCCTCATTATATCTACTCTAAACCATGGGTAGCCATAAGCAAGAGCAAGGGAAAGGGAAAATCCTCCCCTCCTGAGAGGTTTGTGTGTTAACCTCACACCAAGTGAGTCAAGGCTGCAGACATTTCCCAAGGGAACTGGAGAGAAGTGCACTGAGCAGAGACTTCACATGGACATCCTCCCCCTCTGATGCTTCTTTGCCTATTTACCCTTCAAAGCTCTCCATGCTTCTCAGTCTGTCTCATTTTTCACGTGCTCCAAAGGGATTCAGCACTGGCCTGGTGTGCAGGGGGTCTCTGCTCCTGAGCCAGCACTGACCCCTGCTCCCAGAGCCCCACTGGGATCAGCTGGATCAGGTGTAGAAAGTGGAAGCTACAAACAGAGGTTCTTGGCTTTTCCATACCTGAGAAGTGTCAGAGTTTGTCTGGATCATACCAGGATTTTTACAACCTGCTTTTCTTTCCAGGATACTGGCATTTCCCCCAAAATTAGAGAAAGAGGGAGCAATGTAACTGTTACCTCCAAGTGAAGTAGCTCTACCTTTTGGTTTGCTTTGAGGTACTCCTCCAACACTGGTTTTGAATAGAGCCTGATCTTCCCAAATATGAAGACAGAGTCCCCCAGTTCCAGACTTTGTGGAGAATTGCCTGCTAAGGCACAATGTAAAGCCATGGCATGTGCCCTGTTTGTCCCCAAGCCAGGGCATCCTGTTTATGGTCACAACCTGAGCACAGAATTACAGATCCATACAATCATTTCAGTTGGAAACGACCTTTAAGATCATCAGGTTCAATGGCCTGCCATGTTTTGTGGGAGTGAACGATGGGCAGAGAGCTCCAGGTGGTGGTACTGTGGGTCCTCAGCCACCTGAGCACTCTCCATCCCCACCACTCGTTCACAGTCAAGCAGAAGTTTGAAGTAGTGGAAATAAAATTACATTATTCCAGGCAGAGCTGATTTCATGAAAAATACATTGTCTTTCAACGGCTTCAGTGAAAATATATTGGTTTCTGCCAGATTAAATTAGAAGTCATCTATTCTCAGAACCTGTGAGGAACTGGCACCAGAGGGGAGTGGATATGAGAGACTTCAAATCTCTTGCAGGGACTGAATTAACTGACTGCAAAGCTGTGCCTGCAAAGGAAACTAAATAATATTTCCTCCTGCTAAACATGCACTGAAAAATAATCATATGAAAATACTAAAATATTCATTCATTTACAGTCTGAGCTCAGGAATTACTGCTTTGCTTTGCTTTGCTTTTGTTTGACAGGCATAGTTTTGTATTAAAAGGTGAACCAAATGAATAAGAGTAAAACTATTACCCACCTTAAAAACAGGAATAATTGTAGGTGAAAAAGGAAGCTGCATTTAACAACAAAAAAAAAATTAAATGTTTCTGTTTAGTTTAAAATGCCTTAAAATTCTGGGTTTGTCTGGTTTTCCCACCATGGCAGTTTCTGAGCTGCAAGCACTGCAATGAGAAATTAAGACACTTCATTTTACAAGCGTCAAGACAAAGAATCTTCACTTTTTCAGTCTTTCTACCCATATTCTTTTAAGCTCACCAAATCCTCATAAATCTTTGGGGTTGTCAAAAAGGGGTCAATGTCTCTTTTTAAACCTTTTCAAACTTTTAAAAGATGAATAAACCCCTATTTGCTAAAAGATGGTTGTGTTGATCAGAGTTAAAAGACTTGTATGATTCTCTTGGCATTGGCTGTGGTACCAAACAACCCCAAATACATCTTTCTGCAAAATAAATGGGCTTGGATTAACTCAGTCTGGATGCTCTTGAACTGTAGCAAAGTCTCCTTGTGGTTTACTCTCTGGCACCGACTTAACCTTCCCCTGAGCAAGGCATCTATATTCTGGAGTAAATGCACTCTCACACAGAGTCATTCTGCAATTACATGAGTTTGTTTGGTCTCAGTGTAACAAGGGCAGGTGTGGAAAGCACGGGGTGAGCAGAGGATGGACAGCTCAAGCATCCCCTGCTGCCTGCAGGGACAGGCTCCCGGTGCTCACCTGCACTGGTTTCTGAACTTGGGATTTGTGCAGTGAAAAGCAATCCTGGAATGAACAGTGACAAAAATGGGACCGCCCAAAGGATTTGCACCTCAGGAATCCCAGTGAAATCCTCATCAGGGTCTACACCTGGTCTCTGCAGGAGGACAGTGCTTTAGCAAAGTGGATGTGAATAATCATCAAAGCACATTCTCTGACTGCTTTCAAGTGGTTTCACGTCCATTCCTCTTAAACTGGTTGGAAATTGGGGAGAAGATGAAACCAGAGGATGTTTCCAGAGCCTGGAAAACATTCAAGGCTGGATTCAACTGGGCTTGAAACAACCTGGTCCTGCCCCTGCCCATGGCAGTAAATGGAACTGGATGAGCTGTAAGGACTCTTCCAACACAAATTATTTCATGATTCAATGAAAGAGGGTAAACAGAAATGTGCCATCAGACAGCTCATCCTGATAGCAGATCCCACTGCTTGAACCAGACTGGTTTGGTAATACTTGGGCAGAGAATGGAACATAGAAATGCTTCACCTTCCTAAATACCTGAGCTCTACCACCACGGAGCAGCTTCCTGTGGACAGTCAGCCAAAAAACTGATGGCTTGCTGAAAGTAACTCCCCCAGGGCCTGGGACCATCCTGTATCCCAGCTACTGAGTGCTGTGAATGATGTGTAGATGTCAGTGACTAAACCCTGGCAGAGGCTGGGCTGCATTGCTGAGCCCTGGAAGGGGGTGGGTTGCATTGCTGAGCCCTGGCAGAGGCTGGGTTATGTTGCTGTGCCTGCTTTTGATTTACAAGAGTCAGTCCTGCAATATCCTGCAGCTCTCAGCAATTTCCCCGGGAGGAGGAAACAAAGCAGCTTTTGGCAAGATTCGCTCAAGCAAATCACAATTTTCTCTTTAAGGGCTTTTACCACTTGCAAACTTGCTTTTCTTGTATTTACAGCTCCTTCCTGGCCGGACTCTGGTGAAATGATGATTGCAAGGGCACGATGCTGAAGGGTTGGAGTGATGCCACCACGGGAAACGCTTTCAGGAAGATGCTTTCAGGAGGATGTTTTCAGTAGATGGTTTCAGGAGATGGTTTCAAGAGGTGCTTTCAGGAGGATGTTTTCAGTAGATGGTTTCAGGAGATGGTTTCAAGAGGTGCTTTCAGGAGGATGTTTTCCGTAGATGCTTTCAGGAGGTGCTTTCAGAAAGATGCTTTTGGGACATGCCTTCAGAAGGTGCTTTCAGAAGATGGTTGCAGGAGAGGCTTTCAGGAAAATGCCTTTGGGAGATGGTTTCAGTAAGATGTTTTTGGTATCTGCATTCAGGAAGATTCTTTCAGAAGATGTTTCAGCTCCACCATCTCTGTTGCTCTCTCCAGCTCAGCTACAGTGACTACACTGGGGATCCTTGCCCACTTGCTGGGCTTTGTTCTGCTCATAGAATCCAGGCTGGTTTTGGTTGGAAGGGACCTTAGATCCCACCCAGTGCCACCCAGTGCAGGGACACCTCCCACTGTCCCAGGCTGCTCCAAGTTCTGTCCAGCCTGGCCTTGGGCACTGCCAGGGATCCAGGGGCAGCCACAGCTGCTCTGGGCACCCTGTGCCAGGGCCTGCCCACCCTCCCAGGGAACAATTCCTTCTCAGAAGTCCTCTCAGCACTGACTCAGTAAGACCTTTCCTGGTCACTTTGTACAGAGTCAAGATCCTTATAATGCTCGTCCATTCTTAATAGCAGGAGCTGTAGCTCTGGCAATAACTGCTGTCACATCTGGCTTCCAAATGCAGATGAGTGATGGCCAATTTTCTGCAGGTTGAGAATTTGCTTCTGAAGTTCCCCACCTGCTCTGGAGAGCTGCTTTCTCACCACCCTGAGCAGTACCAGGGATCTGAGTCTCAGCTTATTTTTGGCTATCAGCAAACCTCCAACACATCCTGCCTGGCCAGAAACATGACCAGACACAGAGCTACAGCAGGGAAACAGGCAGTGCTTGCTTTGTTCTTTCATTAGAACTTGATTTGGTGCTGTATTTAAACATGAATTACTGAGAAGGCAAAGACATCTCTGTACTGGCTGTTATTAAAACTCTAAATCAGGCTGCCGACAGAGCCATCCCTGCTACCTTTGCAAAATGAAACAGGGAATTGGCCCCTTCTGTCTCTGAGGGAGGGTGGAAGCACTCTCGGTGATCCTAATGAAGCACCTGGATTTTCCTGAACCTGCCAGTTTGCAGTTTGCAATGTTATAAATCACCACAACAGGATTCTGGAGGAAAAACACTTGGAAATGCTCCTCCTAAAGGGCAGCTCTGCTGTAATTCAGACCAGCAGCTGCCCAGATCTTGTTCAGCTGTAAAATCAGTGATGGATTTCTCAGGGGTGGAGACTCATATCTGAAAATCCCACATCCAGCCTAAAACTCCAACCCAGAAACATCCCTCTTGCTGGGGCATGTCTGGAAGGACTGCAGGGAACATGGCTGGAATCCTGGTTTAACCCCAGTGGCAACTCAACCTCACACATCCCAGTGGGATGGGGAAGAGATTCAGAAGGGTAGAAGTGAGAAAACTTGGGTTGAGGTAAACATTTTTATAGGTGAAGCAGAAACTGTGCAAGCAAGATGAACCAAAGAGTCTATTCACCAACTTCCCATCACAGGAAGGTGCTCAGCCATCCCAGGAAAACAGGGCCTCATCACTGGCATGGTGACTTGGGAAGACAAAAGCCATCACTTGGAATATTCCCTCTCTTCCTTCTTTCCCCAGCTAAGTATGACTTCATATGGTCTGGGATATCCCTGGGATCAGCTGGGATCAGCTGGGATTAGCCGGGATTAGCCGGGATTCCACAGCTGCCTCCCCCAGCTTCTCGCCTCCCCTCTGGTGGGGCGAGGAGCAGAAAAGGCCCTAACTCTGTCAGTCTTGCCCAGCAAAAGCAAAATATCCCTGGATTATCTCCAGCACAAATCCAAACCACAGCCCCAGACAAGTTACTGTGATGGAAATTAACTCTCTCCCACCCACACCCAGCACATGGTGGGATGGGGACATGAATCTATTATGTTTAGGGTGATACAACTGATTCTCTATTTCAAAATACT